>QEPC01005198.1:1284680-1296237 GCA_003113815.1 Sphenodon punctatus
GCATATGGAGGGATGTAATATGCACAAGTTTCATGAACATTGGATGCAAGATAAAGAAGTTGTAGTCATGAATGTGTATGGAGCTTTTCTTAAAATCACAACATTCAATTGCTTCTGAAATCGGTTTCCTTTATCTAATGGTTCCAAAGTTTGGTACACTTGGTGCCCTCCATTGGGGGTACAATCTCCCTAAATTTCATCAAAAAGTAATAAGAAACAAAAATGTTATAGCCAGAAATATGTTCTTTAGTTTTTTCCTTTTATTTCAAAAACTAAATGTCGTTTTCAATTTCCGATTGCACCAAACTAAAGACCGAACCGATCCCGACCGAACCGAATACCGAATCCGAACTCAACTTTCGACCCGAACCACCAAACGGCCAAGCATTCGAACTGACGAACCAAACTGAACGGGCGAACCGAACGGACGAAACGAACGCAACCAAACGGCCGAACCCGAACCACGATCTGTGTTTGCCCATCCCTACAGACGATCCACGCACATATCCTGGCTGCACATTTCCCCCTGCAGCCAGAATATGCACCGGGGGTGTGTGTGTGTGTCAAAGTGGCCTCAGTCTGAGCCTGCTCCTCCTTTGGAGGTAATGCAAGACCTTTTTGTTTGGCAGGCAGGGGTATTGTGGGTTGGGGCATTTTATATGTTTTTATGTGGGTTTTTTTTTAAATATCTGGGTTTATTTTTGTGCATTGTAACCCATCCTGAGTCCCAAGGGGTAGAAACAAAGATTTCTAATCCTTTCATATGTTTCCCACCCCCCCTAAGAACAAAGTACAGAATGAAATAAACACTAAACAATAATGTGTTCAGTTCTTAAAGTGAGATTTTTTTCAATCCAAGAAAAGTCTATTGTGGATAAACATCATCAGCTCAATGTGGAGCAGCAGTCAAAAAAGTAAACAATATGTTTGGTATAATTCAGAAAGGGAAAGAAAACAAAAAAATCTCATAATACCACTATATAAATCTATGGTGTGACCACACTTGGAGTACTGTGTCCATTTGTCGACGCACCCCCAAATGAGACAGACCATGGTTATTTCACATCATCACGTAAGGCCGGTGGTGTAATTGCACAGGCAATTTGGGTCCAGTATGCTAGCTAATTTATAACTTATTAACTCAAGTACTGACCTGGAGATGCCATCCAGTTTCAGTACCATTAACAAAACCTTCCCCCTTTGACAGCTCTCTGGCTCTGGCCGAACAGGGGGGAACGGGCCCAGCTCTGGGCACGAGTAAGACAGTGAGTACCTGCAAGGTCAGCGGACAGCACATGTCCTTACTAACCCCATGAAGCCACACCTCCCAGGGTCATGACCCCAGTGCATGCTGCGCCCGCATTACACTAGGTATCACTTCCCCATCTCTTACAGAGAGGACTCTCCCTATCCTATTAATTCCTATTTAGCCTGCCCTGGCATACTGGCCCCCTGCAGAGTGCAACATCTCTGTTCACCCAAAACAGAACTCCAATTCAATCAATTCCTCTTTTACTTTCTTTGAACCACAAATTACCCTATTTATTATTCAATATGATTACGCCAAATATTTTTGCCAATTGTAATGACGTGTCAAATTGTTTAATTCCCCTAATAGTCAATATCAACCTATTTAGCCTACTCTGCATCATCAAAGAGGAGAAAAAAAGTGACCCTTTCAACAGAAGGCTACCCCCCAAAATTCCTCCTCAGCTCATTAACGGCAACTTGTAATCATACCACAGTGCTAGAGGGGAGGTGGGTGGTCTGACTCTCAAGCTCTGCCCTACAAACTGCTGCTTCTCTCGCAGCCCAAGCGGATCAGCCCCTCCTAAAAAGGGTGGAGCCACTCACTTTCTACTCACAGCTTCCATACGCCTGCGCTCCTGGGGGCGTTCCTCTGGCAACCTTTCACCAGCAGGAGAGGCCTCTTCCCTGTGTCTCCTCTTCTTCAGGGGGTGCTACAAATGCGCCTCCATTTTATTTGCAAAGGGGACTTCTGGTCACCCCATCTCAAAAAAGACACAGCAGAACTGGAAAAGGCGCAGATAAGGGCAACAAAAATGATCCATGGAGCAGCTTCTGTACAAGAAAACACTCAATAGGTTAGGGCTCTCCAGCTTGGAGCGAAGAGAAGAAAGAGTATAATAGAAGTTTACAAGATCATGAAAGGTGTGGAACAGGTAAATAGAGAGCCGCTATTTGCCCTTTCTAAAAATAGTAGAACCAGGGGTCACTTCATGAAATTGACAGGCAGCAGATTTAAAACAAATAAGAGGAAGTACTTTTTCTCCTAATGTACAATAAATCCATGGAACTTATTGCCAGAGGGTGTTGTGCAAGCCAGTAGAGTAACTGACTTCCAAAAGGGATTTGATGCATTTTTGGAGGCCAGGTCCATAAAGGGCTATTAGTTAGGAACTGGAGGAGTATGGTAGGAAATAGATTTCCCCACTGTAACCTGCTGTGTACTCCCCTGAGGCAAGTGAGGCCAGCTGTTGGCTGTTAATATACATGATGGGGGTCTGGATCACCCCCTATGGCCTGCTTGGGCCAGCACCTCACAATACGTATCTGTTTCCAGGCTGCCAGATATGGGCCGGGTACAGACCCTAGTGGGGTAGGCGTCTGGCCCAGAAACATAGGCCCAGAACAAACCAGGCCCACGGACTGGGACCAAGGGCCACTCAGGTGGGCCATAGTAGACTGAACCAGACAGGCATGTTTGTTTCTGCTCCACCAAGCCTGGCACAGGTGGTTGCCATGGGCACCAGCCATGGCTTCCTGTTATTGGCAGCCATGGCTGCCCATCATGGCAGGGGACAGAGCACCAGCCATGAACAATCCTCCCTGGTCAAGTCAGGCTGGAGAAATGTTTATTCCGTTCCCCAATCTGTCCCATCTGGGGGCACCCCGCCTGCCCAGTGCTGGCTGCACACTTGTTTTTGCCCACTGTTGGAGACAGAATGCTGGGCTAGATGGACCATTGGTCTGACCCAGTAGTGGCATTTATTACAGTCTTATACAGCATGTGCTATTCTGGCTTCAAAGCCAGGGCCAGCCTTAGACCCTAGGAGGCCCTAGGCAGCCATATTGGAGGGAGGGGATGTCTCGCTTGTCTCACTTGCTTGTCCTGTTCTTTCTGTCCTCCTCCCCCACACAAGGATGGTGGGTATGGAAGGAGTTGGGTGGGAAGCTAACTAGCTAAGGCCAATGTACAACATAACCACACAGTCACCAGCCCAGTTCCTTTTGCACCCTCATCAGAGGGAGGAACAGAAGGAGCAGCTAGGCTGAGGGTCCCACACTGTATTCCGCCTTGCCCTGTTATGCTTTGGGGCATAGAAGGAACAGGGCAGGAGGGTGGCCAGGTGACTGAAGGTGCCATATATATGTGGCCACAGGAAGGCAGGCATGGTGGTATGAGGCCCTGTAAAGCCCGGGGGGCCTAGGTCGCCACTTTACTTGCCTTATCTTACAGCGGTGCAAAGCTCATTTGTAACTGGCTGACTTGCCAAGGGCAGTGTGAAATAGTTAGCAAAGGGGAAGGGGCTGTCTGTAAGTCCCTAAAAAACTAATAGCAAGCTAGAATTGAATCACCATCCATAAAGTTTGCTTCCTCCCATTCAAGGAAGCTAATTTCTGAGAAGCTCTTTAATGTTACCAGGGTAGGATTTCCACAGATTGCCTGTCAACATCCAACAAGCACAAGGGCAAGAGAACAATAAAGTGTCTTTCAATACACATGAAGGGGGGGGGGGGGGGGGTGTCAACATCTGAATCCCATGTACTGGAAATCAGATCTTATGAAGTGGCAAGCAGCTGCAAGCAGTTACACAAATACATACCCTCCAACAGTACCTTTTTGCCTGGTATGGTAATGGCTTTTATTATCTTCTACCATGATCCCGGCATGTAAGGTTAGTACAGGGTTCAGCAGAGAAAGGAGGTCATTAACATCTCATTAATCCAGTAGGAGAAAGAGCTGTGACTCCTTTGCCTAAACTAACAGCACTGGAATGTGGTTATTGTTTGTTCATTGCTGGTGGGGGGGGCACCTTTTTCACGTTAGCAAGCTTGTGATAAGCACCACTATTGTCACCGCCAAACTGGGAGTGTTTTGGGATTGCCACCTTTATTTCTATTTTCAATAAGCCACACCAGGCAATGTTTAGCTCAACTAAAAACAGTTTATTGCCCTGTCCTTTTTTACTTATATTCTAAAAGAAAGCACGCAAAGTTGTTAGGTTTTATCTCACCACCCGGAATACAGTCAGGAATTGATCCGGTTGGCGAGGCCAGATATTCCGACTGGGGTAGCTTGCATCAGTCTGTGGCGCAGAGATGACTTGTGTTGAGATGAGTCCTGGAAGCTTCTCTCCAAATTGGGTTAGTTCCAGTCTAAGTTTTTATACTCCATCACTACGTAAAGTCCAAATATTCTAAAAGAGCATGTGCAAATACAGTGATCATGCACTTGACTCGTGGTCTTCATATGGTTCTTTTGTTAAAGAAGAAAAATGCTGATATGTGCTATTTCCATTGCTACCATGGTTACTAACACTTGTTACTTTTTATCACTATTGCCCAAAAAAGCAGATGTTCCTGCCCAAGTTAACCTTGAAAATAGTTGCTCACTACTTGGCATTGTTTGTTAGAAAAGAGCATTGTTTGTTAAAAGAGAGAAAGAAAAAAATATCTTGAGTTCTGTGTCTGCCTCTGTTTCCCAGGCTGTTTTGCACATGCTTTCTTTTAATCCCTTTTTTTACTAGGCCTCAGCCAAAGTAAGGGGTGCCTGTCTTTTTGCACTAGGTCTTAACCTGAGTAAGGTGTCCTTTTAAAAACGTTTTTACCACAACTCCTCCCCCAGCTGATACTGCCGAGACTGGACACTATGCCAGTATCACTTTTGTAAAGTCCTCACCAGGAATGTGATTTCACCCCACCTTTATACGGTGCCATCTCTAATCCAGGGTGGTAAATAGTACTGGAAATGGAGCGTTAGTGACGTATTCAATGCAGATATTTATTCTCAGGTGGCCTTAATGGGTTAACAGTTATTATTCTTTCGTAAATTTAGCAGTCAGTTACAATGTTTTATGTAGCTGGGGTGTTAATCTAATTGGCTGTACCTCAGTCAATAGATGTGGGCATGTGCTCAAGTGTTGCACTGTCTAAACAGAAACCCTAAACCTAAAATGCATCCCTTAATAGTTCATTTTATCTGTAAGTTTTAGATAAACACATTGTTAATGGTTACATTGTCACAAGTAGTTTTTTCCCCACAAATACACCCATTTTTAATATATACTGTTTCATCAATTATTTACACAAATTTCATTGATTATATGCTAACACATTACAAATGTAACCAAAATTAGGTTTCTTAATACAGTGTATCAAATCAGTTGGTTTCCATTAGATTTCATTTTGTATATCCAAGGCAATTGTGGTTTAGGGGCAAATATAAGCTTGCATTTTCCAATTTCCACCAAGCTCATGATTCCCAATTTGTTGGGGTAAGTTATTAGGACTTCTTGAGGAATGGTACCTGAGAAGAAACTCCTTATTTCCTCCTGCACTGTATTCTGCATTTATAATTTTTTGCTAGTACATCCAAAAACTAAGACAGAGTTAACACCAATGCTGATTCAGGGTATCTTTTAACTATTGGTGCTATAATTCCTGGCACTTTAAAATACACACTAACCAACCCAATTGTAGGCATATACACTTTCAGTGTTGTTGGGATTGAGAAATTTTGAATTAGACTGCTACATTTCAGTGTATGCATTAACATGGTATAGTTCCTGTTGTGAATTATTAACACATTGTACTAATGACTTTGGTCCTTTATGGACAAATTTCTGACCTGACAGTGAGTTAGTGATGTTTATAGAATTTGTTTTTACATTTCAATACCAGTAATGGGAGGGTAATTTATAGGTACGGGTCACTCATATCTTTAATTGTCAATGTGAACCTATCCATTGGGGATCCTGAAACCTACTGAGCACAGCATATGTTATAAGAGACTTTTTTTTTTCCTTGTACATATACAGAAAAGAACCCATACCTATATAAGAACTCCCAAAGTCACCCCAAACATCCAAAGGTCTTCATTATGCAATTCTGGAGTAAAAGCTGGACAGGTCATTTAAGAAGCTGCAAGGGAAGAGAAGAAGGGCGGGGGTAGAAACTACAGAGCCAATTCACTAGTTACTACTCGATTCATTCCCATTTGCTATTATAAATGCAGACATATGGTATTTTATTACTGTTTACATTTCCCCCACATTTTGCTTTTAAACCATCACAGTTGCAATTGCCATGGCATTGACATCTTGAACCCAGGTAACAACTTTAAAAAATGTGCATGTGAAATTTACCATTTAACTGAAAGTTTGCCTTTTAGATGCTCATGGAAGGCCATTGTGGTTGCATTACATTGTTCTGCTCCAACCGTGCACTGAAGGTGCAGGACAATATAGACAACACTTGGAGTATTTGAATTTTATCCCTGGTTTGTTTTCCCCTCCATTTTGCCAATTATTTCCCTTCTCTTACATAAATTTAGTGATATCACCTTTATGAAACATAGACAAACACACAACACTGAGTGACAAACAACCATAGCGCGCATGCACACACACACACACACACAAACAAATAAAAACTGCTGTTGGTTCTGCAGATAAGGGCAGCTTTCACCCACTGTTAGAATTTTGTTTCACTTGCATTTGCTATTTTTGTCTGTGGAAGGCGCCAGTTCACGGAAAGATTTGTGCAATGTGAGCATCTCCTGCTTTTACTTAGAACTTTGTTCAATGTACAACTTTTGTTTGGCCAAGACTTCCTTAATGAAGCCTCCTTGCTCCTGTAAGAAATAAAGGAATCTGCCGTTTATAAGGCCTATTTAATTACACAGTAAGAAAATTAATTGTATTATACAGCCTTCACCATAGGGGTAGAAAAGTTTTTATTTGCCAAATTATATTTAAAACAAACTGTTTTTGATCCGAGCTTTACTAAACATCTTTAAGCCATTTGCCTTGTTTTTATATATTCCTTTTTACTCCTTTTAAAAATGGAAAAATATTTAAATACTACTGCAGTATACAACTTTTATTAATTCCTGCTTTGGGCTGAATATCACCATTCTGCTTTGCTAAGGTTGGGCCATCTTAATATTTTCTTGAAACTGCCACCTTTAGAGTCCTTGGAACTCACTGCATGCTCCAGCAATGGACAGTTGTCTTTAGTTTTGACTTGGCTGATAACTAAATAAACACACTGTGAATATAACCAGTTTTAATTCGGAGATGCAGGGAGGCAAAATGGCAAACTATACAATTTTGGAAAAGATGCACATGTATGTATCATATTGTAGCATGCCAATTGGTGATTTCAGACGTTACGGGCGGGCGGTTCACCACAGTGGATTCCCGGTGGGGGTGAAGAAATCAACCACCCCCCGGGGCCAATAAAAGCCTCGAACAGACGTGACGAGACCAGGACCACGGATGGGAATCGGGCTGCCAGATCATGGACCAGGGCAGCGCAACAGATGTGACGCCGATTCCCAGCTGTGGTGAGCACACCAAGAATCCCCTGGGAAGGGGCAGAACACAGACATGGCCGCCGGAGGGCAAATGAAGCCAAAAGGCACAAAAGGGAATGCGGGAAGGGAGGGGGGAGAGGGAGAACAGGTGCCCAGGTACCACACACAGCAGGCGCATGCACGCACGCACGCACACACACACACACACAACGGGGACTCGGGGGCACCCACAGCACCAACACATGCCGGCCCAATCCCACACAACCACAACCACACACACACACACGCACACACAGGCAGGCACGGAGGATAGGAAAGAAAGGGAAGGGGGGACACGGGCAACCGGACACCATGCAAGGCAGGCTGGGCACCGGGGGTGGGTGGGCCGCGGGACCTGGACGAGGGGAGGAACGGGCACAGGGGCAGGGCGGGACACCGGCACCAGGTACATCCCACCCCACAGCAGAACAATCCCCACGGGCACCCCCACAGCAAACACACAGTCCCGGAAAGGGGGGGGGCCTGCAGCTCTGGCGAATGCCACAGCGGGCGGCCGGATGTCACAGTGAACCGGCCGGGAAGGGCCCAGGAGGCACATGCAGTCAAGGCATCCCACCGAGGGGCAAATGAACGGTAGCCAGGAGAGGCAGTCCAGCACAGCAGGTCCAAGGATGGGTGGCCCCATCAGTGAAGGAGCTCGGGAGGGGCAGTCCAAGGGGCCCCAGACCCCCGGGGCACACAAGCTACCCAGGAGGGGGAAGAGCAGCCAAGAGGGGGCCCAGTTACACAGCTGGAGCAGCAGCACAGAGAGATGCAAGCATCATGGCAGCAAGGCAGATACAGCAGGGTGGTGACAGGCAACAGGGTCAGGCCCACGGGCAGGTTCTGAAGCCCACATGGCCCAGGACACAAGGGGGCCAGGGGGACCCAGGGGCTCACAGGCAGCCATTGGGGGCAGCCAGGGGCCCGGGCCCAGGGTGCCCGGCCCGATGAACCAGGTGGAGCCAATGGATCATGCCCCGGCGGTACCCCAGCACGGGCACATGGTGGGTGATCAGGTAGTAAGCCTCAAAGGGGTCATGCACGGACAGCCCCAACTGGACATCTGGACGGGACCATACCCGCCCCAGTGCCGAAAGCTCCACTGCAGAAGGCTCCGTTACACAGCAGGCTGCAGCTGGGGGCCAGTGAAGATGTCCCAGCCCCAGAAGCCAGTGATACATGGCCACACGTGCGCTGGAACCCACGCGCCCCATGAACGCTGCCAAAGTAGGACATGGCCAAGGCTGGGCCCCCCTCACCAAGGCACTGTGAAAAGGCTGCCAGGCTGCACACCCACAGAACCGGACCAGGGCACCTATTCACCGGGACGCGCCCATCAGGGAAGCGGACCAGCCCCAGGGTCTTGGCATGGAGCCGGCAATCTTGTGCGCTTGCGTTGTAGCTGAGGTAGTGGAGTCCAGAGCTCAGGCTCGCAAAGGCAGACGATTGGCTGTCCGGCCTGCCCAGGAGCAGCTGCATGGTAGGGCTATGCCACAGGTCACAGAGGGACATGGTCTCGGTGTAGGTCCAGATACGGGGGGCCCCATGGGGGACGCGAAGCGGGAGCCCCATGGATGGACAAGCAGCCATGGTCCAACTGCCTGGGGAGAATGCCCTGGAGCTATGGGGACCTCACACACCTACCGGGGCCGAGGGGCATACAGTGACACCCATTCCCTCATAACCGGTTGTGCCCTGCCACCACCTCTGCCCCCCCCTACACCGCCCTCCCCCTCCCCCCTGGGACGGCCCCGTGCGCACCTGGTCTGGGCCATGGAGCTCATAGAGCTCACTTCCCCCCCCGCTGTCAGTACTGGTAGACATGTCCTGGGCTGTCTCCTGTTCCGGGTTGGGTGGCCCTGGTACGGTGACCAGGGGGGCAAGGCCCCAGGGGCCCCCCTGGTGGCTGCACCCTCCGGAGGCCAGCGGGCACAGGGAGGCGAATGTGTGGCCCCTGAGGGCGTGAGGACGGCTGGGGGGGCAGGCCAGGGAGCAGGTTCACTGAGGGGCCCGCCATGGGTGCCTGGGCAGGCAGGGTGCCCGGGGGGCCCCCAGCCATGACATAGGCACACATTGTGCCGGTGTGCAGGAGCAACGAGGTCCCTATGTCGTGCGATCTGTCCATCTTGAGTGCGTGCTCCTGCACCATGGCATTGATGTCCTGCTTCAGCCCCCCAAGCAGCTCCTCCTGCCTGCTGTGCTCCCTGCACTCCCGCCGCCGCTCCAGGTGCACCTCATCCTGGAGCCTCCTGTTCTGCTCCTCTTCCCACTCCAGGGACCGCTCGATGGCCGCCTCCATCCGGCCCATGGCCGCGATCATCCTCTCCCCCTGTTCCTCCGAGGTCCAGACTATCTCCTCCGCCTGCTCCTCCCTGCACCTGCAGACCCATACCCAGTACTGCCTCAAGCGCTCGGCTGGAGGCACGGGCCCTGGGGCAGCTGGCTCCTGGGGTTGCCCTGTGAGTAGAGGAGGTTGTGGTACAGCGAGCCGTGGGCCCCTGGCCCCGAGCCATTACAGCCCAGGGGCTCCGCAGTCCCACTCCCATGTGACCCGGCCCCTCTACCCCCACAGACCCCTTCCATTTCCCCCTCCCCGCCATGCCCGGTTAGCCCTTCGGTGAACCCTGGCAGGCCCTCCATACAGGACCTGCTGCCTCACCTGCTCCCTCAGCCTGCTGGGCGGGCTCCTCGGTGGCTGACTCCTTTGTCGCCTGGGGGCTGTCCCGGGGTGGTCCATGGCCTATGGGTGAGGGGGGTATATTAGTGTGGTGGGGTGCTGTTGGGCGCCCTGTGGCTGGGTCCCCCTCCTGCCTGGCGTGGGGGCCCCAGGTCTCAGGCTGAGCCTCTCCCTGCCCTTGCAGTCCCCCCCAATTGACCATGGCCCCGTGGGCACAAGGCCTCTCCCCCGTGGGGTGGGTACTTACCATCTGTGTCTGCCATGGAGTCATCCGAGGCCAGGCTCTCAGTGTGGGAGCGCTCCCCCAGGGACTCCTTGCTGTGTGTGGTTCGGGTTCCGGTCTCTGACTCGCTCTGGCCGGCCTGGCCCGTGTCGCTCTCCGGGCTGATGTCCGGGGGGGGGCTGTAGGTTACGGAGCACCAGGGCCAGTCTTCCTGTGGGTCCGGGGCCCTGGAGTTGATGTCTACTGGGGGGGCGGCGAGGGGAGGGGGTACCTCCACACGTTCCCTGCCCTGCTCCACCATGCTTCCAACCAGTCGTGGGGCCACTATGGACCCCTTCATGTGGAGGAAGCGGTCCAGGGCATCATAGTACAGGGCTGTCCGGGCTCCGTGGCCAGACCTCCTGTTGTTGTTCCGGATCGCCTTGTACCCCCTCCTCAGCTCTTTTGCCTTTGACTGGCACTGTGCCACTGTCCGGGGGTGCCCTGCCATCTCCATGTCCTGCACTATGTCCCTGTATACCTGCTCATTGCGCTGGTTGAGTGCGAGCTCCAGTTGGTACTCCAGGGTCCCCGATATCCGAATGAAGTCCCTGGTCTCCTTGTGTCCCCACTGGCCCCCTCGGTGGTATGCCTTCCTTCCTCCTCTCTGTGCTGGGTCTTCTCCCTCCTCCTCCTCCTCCTCCTCCAACCCTTCCTGCTGCACCTCCAGCCGGGCTGGCCCGGTGTGCTCCGGGGGGTCTCCCACCTGGGCCATTTTCCATGTCTTCAGGAGACAGGGGGGAGTACAGTTCGTTAGAGGTCGGATCGGCCTCATGGGGCGCCCCCCCCGGGGGTGGCTGCCCATGCCCCTAGCCCCCCTTTGCCCCCTGTTCCCCTTGCCCCCCATTACCCATTTCCAGGGTGCCTCCGCCACCGGCGGCGCAGCTGCTGTCCCCAGGGCATCCTGTGCTGGCTGCTGCTGGTGCTGTCTCCCTGCCACCACCTCCATGTTCAGCGTGACCCCTGCCTCCCCCACCCCCTCCTGTGCTGTCTCCCCCTCCACCACCACCGCCTG
>QEPC01005198.1:1300130-1310429 GCA_003113815.1 Sphenodon punctatus
CCCCCTTCCCCCCATCTCCCTTTTTACAAAATGGGGGCCCCTTTCAGAATCCAATTTCCTAGGCAATTTAAACTGCCTAAACACCTGATTAATAAGTACCATGGCTGCTGTTAATGCTGTTATTATTCCAAATAGGTATTGCTTCTACCCAGTTGGAGAAATAATTCATAGTTTCTACCTCCAGTTTGTGTTTTTGCATATCACTACTTTCTCTTTCCAAGGCTGCTTGCACTGCTGCTATCTATTTCTACTGCCTGAGCAGAGTGGAAAAGACAACTGCCTTTTACCACTTGATTCATGCAAATCCTGTCTTGGTGCCTCTCACTGGTAGTAATTAGACCTGTTCACAAACAAACAATTTATTTTTGACCAGGAAAACACATACATTTTTCCAATGCCTAAACCAAAATCAAAGCTTTACTTTTACAGGGGGTAAACATCTTCATGAATCCTACTATTACTTGAGACACACAAGCCACTTGCTTCTAGTATCCAGCTACTTGTTCCTGAGTCCTGACACTTAACACGGTTTTCTGATTGCCCCTCTCTTACATAGTCCATGGTCACAGGCAGGGCAGTCTGCGCTTTCCAAGTGTTTATTTTTAGTTTTAATTTATAGACCTGGTTTTTCAAATTTTGTTTTCCTTCAGAAGGACAGTGACACTGTTGCCCATGCCCAACACTATGCCACTGCTGATGCATTCCATTATCTCCACTGTTTTCTGTCATTTCTCTGTTCACTTTAACAATTCACTTACAACTTCTGACAAATTTTGACAACCCTGCAACAGTTTCTGAAAAACAGCAATCCTTCGTATTTTTTCCACAATAAGCTTATGTGCTTTTATTACAACCTAGCACAGATCACTGAAATGCTGTTTTCCAAAGATACTTAATTAACTCTGCTCTGCAAAAGTAGGGTGAGTTTTTATTAAGAGCATGTATTTTTAACTGACTTTTCTCTGCACACAAACATAATTTTTAAAACAATTGATAGCCATAGGTCATTTGTCTTTTTCAAGGATCTTGCCGACTGTGTTATCTGTTGACCAGGTTTTTCATTTCTAATTAGCTTTATTAAATTTGTTGGATCCTTTTCCGGATTGATAATTTAGTAAGTTCAACATTTAACTTTATAAAAATGCCTTGTAGTGACCAAAATAAAGCAATCAAATGCCCGAATACACACACAATTAAAGATTCTCAAAGTAAACACAACCAATTTTGGTGATTGCTAACACTGATGCACACACACATTTATTGATGCCCCAGTGTTCACGCCACCTGGCCTTCATCACAGGCCTGAGTACTATTGACAGGCCATGGAATGGCTCCAGCTGCCAGCTCTTTTTCCCTTGTTTTGGTTGCTAACCACTGCAACATTTCACTAGTGATTTGTCCATCCTATTTGTCCAGTGATTCCCCTGCATTCATTAATTGCTTCCAAACCATCACACGGGAACCCATTTGGACCACTCCATATTCTTGAGAAATTCTGGGTCCTCCATCCCAGTTCCCCCAATTTCTTCCATTTCCCCTTCCCCCAGTGTTCCACTGAGCATTAGGCCCACTGTTGGGGCCATTGTTTGCAAGGGTTACTGCCTGAATAGGGTCTCCTCTATCCGGCCTCCCTGCTTCTTTTTTCTTTACTTCCTTAACTGCCATTTCTTGCACCGATCAAGAAGCCCCTGCAACTTTGTCTTTAATTTATTGATATGTGTTGTTAGCAGGAGACAATTCCCCAAGTAAAGCTTTAATCTGGACATTAAATCCTTCCACCAAGGCTTCCTTGAATGGTGGTGCATTATAGTCAGGTTGGTTCTGGGCATTCAATGGTACTGCTCCTGAGGCTATCCCCAACATTCTCTATTTGGCCATATAGGCTTCAGTGAGTTCTCCAGACCCTTGTTCCTCTAGGTAGAATAATCATTGCAGGCTTTGAGTGGAGAAAAAAGTTTTAAAGCTTCCCTAATCCAATTATATAAATTAGCAGCCGGGTTGCTTCCTCTGTCACAATCCACTCTCTCCTGGGACGCAGGCCATTGCTACAGATTTAATGTCCTCTATGCCCCAACCAACTTCTGACAAAACTCTGACCATCAATTTCACAGCAGTGTCCCTGTTGAGGGGTCCCAATTTGGCAGCCATAGCCTTTATTTTAGCAGGGGACATGGGATCCTGCTCAGTAATTCACTGAGTTGTAACTTGTTCAGGATTGTTCCCTTGCTCTGGGACAGTGATGGTTTTAGTTCAAGTTAATGTTACTGCAATAGGTTTTGGTGTCTTGGGGTATAGACTCGAAAAGAGAGCATAGGGTGGCAGGCCACTGTCCTGAGGATCAGTAATCAGGGGTGCTTTAGCATCACCTGGATAGAGGCCTTCAGGATCATTCCAAAAGTTCCCTTCCCACTGATCATCCCAGTCTCCTGCCTGCTTGAATTCCAAGGGAGGGGCACTAGGAAGGATTGCTGTCACTATTCCCCGCTTTGCCTGTCTGACTCTTGAATTCCTGATTCTCCTGCTGGCAACAACTGTGTCCTTCCTGATTCTTGCTCCCTACCTTTTCTCCTAACCTAAAACTGCTCGAATGCTAGCCTGAGTCTTTCACTTTTGTTCTGTAAGCTATCCCTGTTCTTCTTTTAACTCTACATTTTCTTGAACTAGTACCTTACACTGTTCAGTTACAGTGGTCAATTGTGCTGATAATCCTAGCCTACCTGCTGCTGCCTCACATTGCTGGGCCTGATACTCCTGGATTTTGTCTTGTAAGGCCCGTTTTTCTAGTCTCAAACTAGAAACTTCCTCCTGCAATTTGCTTAACCACCTTTTCTAATTCTACGCCTGTCTCCCATAGACCCCAAACAGCTGCAGTCTTTCTCTTATCTTTTTTAGGTTTAGCCTTAAAAGATACACAATAAGTTTGAAATGCGTTTTCTGCTTTGTCCCTGGTGTCTTGTCCTTGAAATGCATTCTCTATCCAGGGAGAGACCCCCTTCTCTAAAACCCAGGTTCTCAACATCCCTGGAGTATTTACTCAATCTCCACTGGAAGAGTTTCCAGAGGGGTTTTTGCTTAGATCCAAAGTGGACATACTGACTGCTAGGTTATGATCCTTGCTAGACAGGAGATTGCGTGCTTGTGGCTTATTTTACTATGGCAATTCACCTTTACAGCATTCTCCCTGCACACTACAATTTTCAATGGAATTGCATCCTCTAGTGGTGCAATGCCCGCATTCTCCACCAAATTGTCACTGCCAAACTGGGGATGTTTTGGGATTGCCGCCTTTATTTCTATTTTTAATAAGTCACACCAGGCAATGTTTAGTTCAACTAAAAGCAGTTTATTGCCCTGTCCTTTTTGACTTGCATTCTAAAAGAAAGCACGCAAAGTTGTTAGGTTTTATCTCACCACCCAGAGTACAGTCAGGAATTGATCCGGTTGGCCAGGCCAGATATTCCGACTGGGGTAGCTTGCTTCAGTCTGTGGTGCAGAGATGACTTGTCTTGAGATGAGTCCTGGAAGCTTCTCTCCAAATTGGGTTACTTCCAGTCTAAGTTTTTATACTCCATAACTACGTAAAGTCCAAATATTCTAAAAGAGCATGAGCAAACTTAATACAGTGATCATGCACTTGACTCGTGGTCTTCATAAGATTCTTTTGTTAAAGAAGAAAAATGCTGATATGTGCTATTTCCATTGTTACTAACACTTGTTACTTTTTATCACTACTGCCCAAAAAAGCAGAAGCTCCTACCCAGGCTAACCTTGAAAATAGTTGCTCACTACTTGGCACTGTTTGTTAGAAAAGAGCATTGTTTGTTAAAAGAGAGTAAGAAAAAAATATCTTTAGTCAGGGGTGCTGTGTCTGCCTCTGTTTCCCAGGCTATCTTTGTGAGCACTTTCTTTTAACCCCTTTTTGTAGTAGGCCTCAGCCTAAGTAAGGTGTCCTTCTTTTAAAAATGTTTTTACCACAACACTATCAAAGAACAAAGAATGATAGGGAGGGTGCTGTGTGACTGGGATCAAGAAAACTAAAAAAGGTAGGAGTAGAGTGGGTATGTTTATATGAGATGATTCTTTAGCATGCTGAAAGGGACTGTCATGGCTTCCATGTATAATCCCCGTATTTACTTTAAAACTAAAATGTCAGAGCCAAAGATAATGTGCATATTTGAAAATTTTGACTTTTTAATAGGCTGAGTTGTAACTTGAACCATCCATCCTGCACATACAAATGTGTACACACAGAGCATCTCACAAAGACATTATTTTCCAGCTCACCGCTGTAACAGGGAGGAGTCCCTGTGGGACATGGGCCCTTTAAGAATTACCAAAAAAAGGGAGTCATGGACTGAGTAGTCTGTACTCTAGACATGACTATACAATAGCAGGTGGGCTGTAAGCAACGCACCAACGCTGTCGGTGTTAAAAGCCAAAGCGATTATACAGGGAGGCTTTATGGACACTTGCCCTTTAAGGCTGGAAACTCTAGAGGAGCGGCCACAGCCCTCTGTAGATGTAAGAGGCAGCACCTAGCAGAAGGGAGGCAGTCTGTGTCTGGCTGTGGCCAAAGACACATCCGTCCCTGGGAGCTCTCAGCACAGAACTTACCCATGGTGCTGAAGATGAAGGCTGGTATGCCTAAGAAGGAATAAGCAAGGAGGCCGCTAATGTAATGTTGAGATAATCAAGGGCCATGGACCTGGAGTGTTGACTTGACATCCTGACTATTGGGGCTGCTGTCCAGTGTTCTGGAGGAGCCTGAAAGGACTTGAACTGTGGGTAGTTCAGCCTGAAGACTTATCTGGCTGAGTTGGGGACACTATATTGGAGAATGGGACCTTGTGTGTGAACTGTGGATATATGTGTTATAGTAGGCTATAAGAAACTGTGTATGGACTATGTGCCTGTGTACTGATGGAGAACTGTACCAGTAAAGATGGGCTATTTTACAGTTGTGTGAGACTGGTATGCTAATTCTCTATAGAGACAGTCTAAAAGTGGAAGACTTCAGTCCGGGGGTCTGATCTGGAAGGGAATTATTCTAATGCAGTACACCCTGTGACATTCCCAAAATTAGTCAGTGGGCTATTACACGTTTTTATACACACACGCAAATTTATGCAAGTGAAGGGTGGTATGAGGTGTACCTATTTTTCCCTGTCAAATGGTATGCAAATAACTCATCACTTATAAAAAAACAAGTGTTTCACTGTTAAGGAATCAAAATATTAAATCATATTCCTTGTGACTTCAATTGTGAATCATTTCCGTTTGAAGTACACCCCTCAACTTGAGCCTATGGACATGGGTTTTAATATAGTAGTAGGTAAGTAAATATTTTATTGTCTTGACCATAGGTCATAACAAATTATTAATCATATCCAAAATAATATAGTATTCAAGTACATTTTCAAAATGCTGTAAAATGCGAATTGATTAGTTACTGGGTGAAACCTTTTCTAAAAACTCCATAAACCATCCATGTCAGAGTTAATCTATCTAGTGCCACATAATTATTGAATAAAAGGTGACAATTTTCATCCCTAATGTAGCTAAAAATAAACTACAAAAAAATCAGTGAGGATCCCAGTGTCTCCCAAGCTGAACCAAACAATACAAGAAGAGAGTCAATTTACATACCCTGTCAGAAGTAATGTGCAAGCCAATGTAGATGATGTCCCGAAAGAAGTATTATTGTTTACTGACACAGTAGCAGCTGAATTCACTAGCTTAAACAAGATCTGGCCATCAAACATTTAGACCAATGTACAACTTTCCAGATTAGCATATGTGTAGGAAAGCTAAAAATATGCTAATAATACAGAAAGCTATCTAAATGACTTTGAAAGCAAAGTCCTCAAGAAGGTATTAGAGGTTAGAGGGAGGGTATTTATAACATATGCTGAGATTTGTCATAAGAACATAATCTAAGTGGTGCCATTCTGGGTCAGACCAAAGGTGTCCATTGAGTCCAGCACCTGTCTCCAGCAATGGCGAACCTCAGTCGCTTAGAAGAAGTACCCAACAGGTCACAGTGGACTGATCCATTTTCTATTGTTCACTCTCAGCTCCTGACAATAAGAGGTTACAGCTCCCCAAAATTACCTGGCTATTAGCTGCTAATGGACCTATTCTCCAGAAACATGTCCAATCCTTTTTTAAACCCAGCTATACTACTGACCTTGACCACATCTTCTGGCAACAAACCCTACAAATTAATTGTATGTTGAGTGAACAAATCCTTTCTTTTATTTTAAATCTGCTACATGTTAATTTAATGGGTTGTCCTTTAGTTCTAGAAGTATTTGGGAGGATAAATAACCATTCCCTATCTACTTGTTCCACACCACTCATGGTTTTATAAACTTCTATCATATCCCCTCTCAGATGTCTCTCTTACAAGATGAAGAGCCCCAACCTATTTAGCCTCTTTTCATAGGGGAGCTGTTCCATACCCTTTAGCATTTTTGTTGCCCTTCTCTGTACCTTTTCTATTTCTACTATACCTTTTTTGAGATGTGGTGACCAGAACTGCACACAATACTCAAGGTTCATTTGCACCATAGATTTATATAGAGACATTGGGAATTTTCAGACATGACGGGGCAGCATTCGCCCCATCACGGAAACAACCCTTGGATTCCCCACTGGGATCACTCCGGCATGGCCAACAGACATGCCAGGGGATCCTGGCGGGGAATCGGGGAGGGGGCAGGGCCACATGGCGCAACGTGTGGCCGCACGCCCTTGCCTCCCGCTCCCCCACCGCCCACCGTCTGGGGAGATGGGCGGGCGCCACAGCCAATGCAGCCGCAGCGTCCGCCTGAAATGACCATGGCCCGGAATCCCAGTGGGGATTCCGGGCCATGATCACCGTCCAGACGTGACGGGCCCCTTCATTCCCGCCGGGGATCTCATTCACCACGCAATTGGCACCAGCCCCACGGGTTCAGCCAATCGCGTGGCGAATGTGATTCCTGGCGGGGATTGAGTGTGGGTAACATCTAGGGGGGAAGTTCAGGTTCCCCAACAGACGTTACGAGGGCATTCCCCACCACAGGGAATTGACTGTGGTTGAGTATGATCTCGTAACATCTGAAAATACCCATTATGATATTTTCAGTTTTATTCTCTATCCCTTTATGAATAATTCCTAACATTTGGTTTGCTTTTTGACTGTCACCACACACTGAGCTGAGAATTTCAATGTATTGTCCACAGTGACTCCAAGGTCCTTTTCCTGAGTGGTTACTCCTAATTTAGAACCCAGCATTGTGTACATATAGTTTGGATTATTTTTCCCTATGTGCATCACTTTGCACTTGTCCACATTAAATTTCATCTGCCATTTAGCTGCCCAGTCATGCAAGATCCTCCTGCAATTCTTCACAGTCCGCTCATCTTTTTAACTACCTTGAATAACTTGGTGTCATCTGCAGATTTGATCACCTTTCTCCTTACTGCCTTTTCCAAATAATTAATGAATACATTAAACAACACAGGTCCCAGTACAGAACGCTGGGACACTGCACTATTTATCTTTCTATTGCAAAAACTGACCATTTAGTCCTACTCTTTGTTTCCTGTCCTTTAACCAGTTACCAATCCACAATAGGACACTCCATGATTTTTTAATTTCTTCAAAAGTCTCTCATGAGGGACTTTATCAAATGCTATGTCAAATTCTGATACACTATATCGACCAGCTCACCCCTATCCAGATGCTTATTTTACACCCTCAAAAAAATCCAATATATAGGTGAGGTACAACTTCCCTTTGCTAAATCACTTTGCTCTTTCCCATGAATCCATGTTTATCAATATGGCCAGTAATTCTGTTCTTAGAATTCTGTCAGAAAGTTCCACAACCCCTTACCTTCAGTCATCCAGAAATCAAGCTGGAAATACCTGAGACCTCGGCTGAGAATGCAGCCAGAATGTCCGCCATGGAAGGGTATGCTGAGGAACACACAAAAGGAACAAGAGAAACATACAAAAAGAGCTGAATGGAAGAGTTCCTTCAGCGTGCAGATCTCAGAGAAGGGCTTTAAAACATAGTGGAGATGCAGAGAGTAGCGATAGATAAGATAAAGATAACTTTGTACCCTGTGTGACCAGATGACAGTACAAGAAGGATGTAGATGCAGAATATTACTTTAGTGCCTGCATCAGTGCTTTCTCACAATACCCATTCTCTCTCAACTTGGTGAAGAAAGATCTGATGCTGAACAAGAATGCTGGAAATAATTAAGTGTTGCCTTCAGATTTTGGCAAGGTTTCCCCTCTCCCAGCCCAATCTTCCATTGATATTGAAATTCATGCAATAGCATCAATCAGCAAGTAGCATATAGCAGATTTCCTATATCTATTCCAGTTATGGTTGCATATATCTGATACTATTTTAAGAGTTCATTAGAAGCCAAGCAAGGATCATCAAAAATCCCTGTCCCCCAAAAAGTGCAACACCTGAAGTATTTGGGCTGAACTAAAATATGAGTAATGAATGGCTCTAACAAAGTTGGAAATACCACATAACTTCAGAATAATAAACCCTACGGGACAAGAGAAAGTTCTTTATATTGGGCGAGTACTATAGGGTTTGGCAATATGGAATCCGATATCAGTTTAAACAACATTTATTTATTTATTTATACAAACATTTAATACCCCACCCCTCCTGCTCCAAGCAGCCCAGGGTGGCTTATAATATTAAAACAGATAAAAACAGTAAAATCATAAAGTACAATAAAAAAGGAGGCACCAAACCAAACCGCTCTCCTCCCCCTCCCCCCATCCCACCCTACATTCCATCTCCCTCGCCAAAAGCCGGGTGGAACAGCCAGGCCTTACAGATACGATAGAAGGAGGGGAGATCTGGGGCCACCCAGACTTCCACCGGGGGGGAAGTTCCACAGCCTAGTTACGGCGACCGAGAACGCCCTCTCCATAGTGGCCCCCTGGGGCACACGGAGGACCTCGAGAAGGTGGACTGCAGAGGCCGCTCCAGAGCGCAGAGAGCGAGGTGGTCCCACAGGTAAGTCGGGTCAAGGCCGTAAAGGACTTTATAGATCAAAACCAATTCCTTGAATCAGGCCTGGAAGATTATAGGCACCCAGCACAAGCCTGCAGCACTGTTGTAAAGTGCTCATGGTGACCCATCCTCATAAGGAGACGGGCCACAGCATTCTGCACTAGCTGCAGTATCTGGACTGTCACCATAGGTAGCCCCACACAAAGTGCATTGTGATAGTCCAATCTCAAGGTAATGAAAGTATGGATGATGGTGGCCAGGTCACTATCTTGTTAAGATTTAGGGAATTAGCTCTCTTTGGATCGGAGGACCCACACACCCTGGTTTACAGATACAAGAGAGATTCAAATAGATGTGATCTTAATCATAGTCAAAGCAGGTGGCTATCTTTGCCACTAGATGTGATGCTGTGCGCTCAAAACTGTTTGCCTCCTCTTTGGAAGTGATTGAGATGTAAGAAGGGAGGGGAGGAAGATGGGAGTAATCTGATAATTGTAAAGTATATGAATATGTTATGTAAAGTTCATTTTGATATTTGCGTGTTGTGGTGTAACCAAATATGTGATGGCCATGTGGCTGAACATAATAAAGATTATTATGATTTAATCATAGTTATAGATTTATTTAGTTTTTCACACATTTATAAAACCCAGTCTGTAATGATCCAGAAGCAGTTACCTAGCAATACAATATCCCACACCCAAAGTCAGTCTTACATGTCTTGAAAGTTCAAAACGGTGGATGTCATCTGGCAGGAGCAGGAGATAGGTGATGGCCTGGTCTGGTCAAGTTGTAGGACCCCCTATGGAGGGGTCCCGGAAAGGGTCAACAGCCCACGGACACCAAGTTAGATGTCAAGCGCTGAGACAATGTTCTGGTCTCTGCTTCAGTCTTTTATAGTGTTTTGGGGAGAAGATATCCCCCTCCTCCCCTGACTCTGCCATCTCCGCTCTCAACACCTCTCTCTCCTCAACCCTTAACTCTCTTGCCCCCCTCTCTTCCTGCCCAGTCTGGCCCCCAAACCCCCGCCCCTGGCTCACCCCTAACATCCGCTACCTCCGATCCTGCACCCGGGCTGCCGAACGCCTCTGGCGCAAATCCCGCTCCCTCCCTGACTTCCTTCACTACAAATTCTCCCTTTCCTCCCTCTCCTCAGCTATCTCCCTAGCTAGACAACACTATTATGCCTCTAGGATAGAATCTTTCTCTCGTGACCCTCACCGCCTCTTCTCTATTTTTGACTCCCTTCTTAAACCCCCCTG
>QEPC01005198.1:1314283-1324304 GCA_003113815.1 Sphenodon punctatus
CAGGGCGGGGCCTGCCCTACAAAAGCCGGCGCCGCGTGTTGGGCGGTGCCGGTGATCTGAAACTGGCCCCTGGTGTGCACGCTGCTGAAGTGCTTCCTGTCTCTGTACCTGAACCCTACCTGTCTTGCTGTTCCCTTCCCTGTGTGCCTGCGAGGAATCCTGAGTGGCTGTGGCAGTGGTGAGTGTTCCCTTGTGTCTTTGTGGAGTGAGTGGGTGAGTGCGTGAGTGCGTGGGAGTGTGCGTGAGCGGAGTGCCTTGAGCCCTTTCCCTTCCCCCCTGGGGGGGGAACCTCCTCCCCACAGAACGAGAGAGTGTCGGCCCCGTCCCCCTTGTTCCTTGGGCCTGATTCCCCCCTTCCTCACGGTACCCACACACCACCCTTCCCCCTGGTGTGAGCAAGTGAAGAGATACGTGGTTGAACGGTGGGCAGGGTTCCCCAGTTCTCACTCCTCGGCGCCCTATGATGATAGGGGCCTAAGTTCCAGGTGCGCAAGCCCAGGGAACGGCCCACACACTATCCTGACGGGCATCCTCCAACGCTCCTGCGTGCCGAGGAGGTGGGACGCGGGTTACCCGTGCTGCACGCCACGCGTTGTGAAAACCCTAACCTACCTGTCCCCTATCCCCCTCCGTATACCCTTCCTTACCTCATCCCTGACACTTGCCCTCATATAATCCCCAACAGCCGCCAGACATTGCGTAAGCACCAAGACTGCCAGGTCTGGGTCAGATGAAAATGAGAGGTAGAGTTGGGTGTTATCAACATATTGATGACACCGCACCCCATACCATCTCACGACCTCACCAAGTGCCTGCATATACATGTTGAACAAGAGTGGGGACAGACTAGAACCTTGCGGGACACCACAGGTGAGGTCCCATGGAGATGAAGAACAATCCCCAAGCACCACACGTTGTGTTCTCCCAGCCAGGAAGGAATGGAACCAGTCAAGGCCAATCCCGCCCACTCCAGCTCAATCCCGCAAGTGAGTCACCAACATTTCATGGTCAACGATATCAAAAGCGGCCAACAGATCTAACAAAATTAGCAGGGTCGAACGACCCTGATCTAATTCATGGCAAAGGTCATCAACCAAGGCCACAAGCGCAGTCTCCATGCCATAGCCCGGATGAAAAACGGACTGAAAGGGATCCAGATAACCAGTGCAGTCTAGATGCCCCTGCAGCTTCTGGGTCACCACCCGCTTAATAACCTTTCCTAAAAAGGGAAGGTTAAAGACTGGCTGATAACTGGCTAGGGAATCAATGTCAAGTCATGTTTTTTTGAGCAGAGGCCGCACCACCACCACTTTGAGGCAGCCCAGCACTCTGCCCTCCTGAAGGGAGGCACTGATCACCTCTGACAGCAATGGCTCCACCATCTCCTGGCTGGCCTTAACCATCCAGGACAGGCACAGGTCAAGTTCACAAAAGGTGGCCCTAACAGCCCCAAGAACATCCCCTGCCCCAGCGGATGACACCAACTGAAATTGATCCCAGGAAACCAAACAAGGTGGGGCTTCCACAACCTCTGGTTCACCCACTGCAATAAATTTTCTCTACAAAATAATCACCAAACATGTCACAGGGGATATTAGATACCTCTGATTCCAGGCGGAAGGAGGGAGGACTGACCAACCCCCTCACCACCCAGAAAAGCTCAGCTGGACAAGATTTTGCAGAGGCTATACAGGGAGCAAAACACTCCTTTTTTGCTACCCTTACAGCTGCAGCATAGGATGCAAACTGGCTCTATGCTGCAATCTGTCAGCTTCAGCATGCGAATGATGCCACCATCACTTCAACCGCCATCCTTTCCACTTCAGCAACCTCAGGCCCTCCGTAAACTATGGAGGCCTGAGGAGCCATCGCCAAGGGAGCAGACACCTCAGAGCCGGCCGCTCAATGACCTCCAACAGCCAGGTATTCTATAAAGCCACGAGGCCATCGAGCGGGCGGTCATCAAGATCAGAGGGTAACTCCTAAGAGCTTTCTGGAACCGCTCAGGTTCCATTAGTCTCAGATGGCAAACCATCTGAATCGGTTCTACACCCCCCCAGAGGCAGACATGCACCAGGAGACGTGCTCACAGGAGGTAATGATCATCCATGACAGGGGTTCTACTGACACCTTCCCCATCAATGAATCCCTACCTCAAGATTGGTGCAAAAACCAGGTCCAGGGTATGCCCCCCATCATGCGTTGGGCCATTGACAATTTGGGACAGGATCCATGAGGGCGTGTAGGGATGCTGCCGTACAGGTAGGTGCACGGTATACTAGCAACACCCCTAATCTGTCCCCCACCAAATCAAACACAAGATGGAGGCCTTCTACCCATGATATGGTCTGCACCGGGTACCTCCTGACAGACCATGAATCCTTAAAAATGATGACTACACCACCCACCGGTCCCTCCAACCAATTCTGTATGGAGTACCCGGCCAGCATAAGGTCAGCCAAAATAGGCCCCGACTCATCATCCAGCCAGGTCTCTGTAATGCACACAAGGTCAGCGTCATGGTCCAGGATTAACTTCTGGACTGTAGTGGATTTATTAACCACCAATCTCGCATTCAGCAGCATCAGATTCCAGCCAGGGATCCTCTGACCATGAGCCACTTCGTCACCTGCTTGGGGGGAAGTGATAGGGACAGGCAACAAACACCTGACCTGTCTCTCAGATTTCACACCCTCACCATAAGGACCATATCTCCCCCGCCCCATCACAACCGCAATAGCTGAGCCCCTCGCCCCCCCAGCCAGACCTCCCCTCTCCCAGCTGCTCCCCTTCATGACAAGGGAGATCCCCTCCCCACCAATTCCTCCATCCCACCCACTCACACTGGGCAGTATCTCACACCTCCCCTCAGGACCTCCCCCCCTTCACACTGGGGAAAAATATCCCCTTCTCCAACCCACTCCCTCTCCAGTCCCCCTCACACAAAGGCCAGAGAAAATCCCCAACCTCCCACAACATAATACCCCCAACCCAAAACACATAACCCCCCTCACAAGCCTTCTCTAAACAAATACCCAGCCCACCATCACAAACCCCCACAGTCCCACTAGCATGGTCCTTAGGCGTGTGGGCTGTGGGCATGCCTGCAGCGCTGCAGAGCCACAAGCTGCTGATATCCCCCTCCAACTCCCAGAACTCCATGCAAGACTACCCCAACCCCACCCCCTCTCCTCCCTCAAGGTAGGGGGATGATGTCCCTGGAGCCAGGAGATGTTTATCCCAGGGGGCAAGCCCTCAAAGGGGCTCCCAGCCCTGGACCATGACCCATGTGGATCTGGCAGCAGTGGGCGAAACCTGCAACAGCAACAGTGGCAGAGGCAGCACAGGTCTAGTATCACCTAAAAGTGATTGGCAAAATGTCCTGGCCACCACAGCTCCCACAAACAGCCCAACCAACAGTTGACACCCTTTGGGTGTTGCCCAAGCGCTGATGCCCTCAGGGCCCAGCCCTAGAAGATATACCTGCAGGGAAGAGGAAGGGAGTTGGGTGATGTCACCTCCCCCTGCCAAAAGAGCAGCCCAGCAGCAGAGCCCCCACATACTCAAACATTAATCAGCATTGACTGGAAAGAACAACAGTAATTGCACTGTCATATGTTTTGGGAGTCACTTCCCTAATTACAACTTAGAATTTAAATCAGCATTGGTACTCAGAAGAACTTACATTATTTATTTATTTATTTATTTATTTATTGTGTTAATTTATATCCCGCCCCTCCTGAGAACAGCTCGGGGCAGCTAACAATATCAAAACATAAAATACAATTATAAAAATATATTAAAACAATCATAAAATCGCACAATAAAGCACGGCTAGGGTAAAAATACAATACGCAAGGGTGGTGGGAGATAACACACACCTCCAACCCACCCTCCCCAAGGGCCTGGGCAAGCAGCCAGGTCCTGCAGATTCGCTGAAATATCAAAAGGCTTGGGGCCAGACGAGCTTCCTCCGGGAGGGAATTCCAAAGGTGCAGCCCGGCCACCGAGAATGCCTTCTCCATTGTGGCCCCCTGCTTAAGACGGGGGACCTCCAAGAAGGCACCCCCTGCAGACCAAAGGAGCTGCTCTGGGGCGCAGAGGGTGAGGCGGTCCCTGAGGTATGAGGGGCCCAGACCGTGAAGGGCTTTATAGATTAACACCAATACCTTGAACCTGGCTCGGCACGCTATTGGCGTGTTTATGTGCTCCTGATGGCCCGTTCCCGACAGGAGGCAGGCCACCGCATTCTGCACTAGCTGCAGCCTCTGAACGAGGAACAAAGGCAGCCTCACGTAGAGCACATTGCAGTAGTCCAGCCTTGAGGTGATGAAGGCATGGATGAGGGAGGCCAAGTCCAGGCCGGAGACGTACGAACGCAGCTTCCGCACCAGATATAACTGATGGAAAGTGGCCTTCACCACTACCTCCATCTGTCACTCCAGGTGGAGATCTGCATCCAGAATCACCCCCAGACTCGGAACCTGCTGATCTATAGGAGGGCGAATCCCCTCAATCAGGGGGGCCGACACCTCCCTCGTTCTCCCCACCAACATCACCTCTGTCTTATCTGGGTTGAGTTTCAGTCTGCTCTGCCACATCCATTCCGCCACGACCTCCAAACACTGGGATAGCAGGGTCTGGGTCAGCTGAAAACGAGAGGTACAGCTGAGTATCATCAGCATATGGGTGACATCGCACCCCGAACCCTCTCACGACCTCCCCCAAGGGCTGCATATACACATTAAATAACAATGGAGACAGAATAGAACCCTGCGTAACGCCACAGGATAAAGTGCGGGGGCAAGATGTTTCAGCTCCCAACACTACCCGCTGGCTTCTCCCCAAGAAGAATGAGCGGAACCATTCAAAAAATGTCCCGTCCAGACCCTCCAGGTCACGCAACCCTCTCAACAGCAGCCCATGGTCCACGGTGTCAAAAGCGGCCAAGAGATCTAGCAGGATGAGAAACGTCGAACATCCTGCATCCATCTCCTGGTGGAGATCATTGACCAAGGCCAACAACGCTGTCTCGGTGCCATAGCCAGGGCAGAACCCAGATTGAAAAGTGTCCAGGAAACCAATGCTATCTAGATGTGCCTGGAGCTGGATTGCCATCGCCCACTCAATAACCTTCCCTAAAAAGGGGAGGTTAGAGACAGGTCGGTAGCTGGCGAGTGTGTCCACGTCCAATGATGGTTTCTTCAGCAGGGGGCGCACCACAGCCTGCTTGAGGCTAGGTGACAACCTCCCCTGCTGCAAAGACGCATTAACCACCCTCGCCAGCACTGTCCCCAACGTCTCCCTGGAGGCTTTCACCAGCCAGGACGGGCACGGATCAAGTTCACAGTCAGTGGCTCTCACAGACCCCAAGACACCTACTGCATCGGCTGGCATCACTTCCTGAAACTCCCCCCACAAAGTTGGACCAGACGGGGCCTCCATCACCTCACGCTTTCTACCTACTGCCCCTAATCCAGCATCAAAGTCACTCTGAATCTGAGCGATCTTGTCTGCGAAGTAGGTGACAAACTCCTCACAACGGTCCCCATCCAGGCGGAGGGAGACCGGACTGACCAGCCCCCACACCACCTGGAACAGCTCTGCCGGGTGTGACTTCGCAGACGCTATGAGGGCAGCAAGGAACTTCTTCTTTGCTGTCCTCACAGCCTCAACATAGGACCGCAAATGGGCCCTATGGAGAAGTTGGTCGGAGTCAGATCGAGTCCGACGCCAGCATCACTCCAGCCTCCTGCATTCTCATTTCATACACCGCAGCCCCTCAGTAAACCAAGGGGCCCTGCAGTGACGAGATGGAGGCAGAGGGCATCTTGGAGCCACCCTGTCAATGGCCTCCCCCAGCAGGGTATTCCACTGCCGGACCAGCTCATCAACAGAGTGACCATCAAGGTCCAAGGTTAACTCCCTCAGGATCTCTTGGAACCATTGAGGTTCCATCAGTCTCCAAGGGCGGACCATCCTAACTGGTCCATTCCCCTTCTGGAGGGGGTGCGCAGAGAGACTGGCCTGAAGAAGATAATGGTCCATCCATGACAAGGGCACTGACCTAACCTCCCCCACTACCGGACCCTACGCCTCAAGGCCAGAACCGAAGATCAGGTCGAGGGTATGCCCCCCCATGTGGGTTGGGCAGATGACCACCTGGGGCAAATCCATGGTTGCCATGGCAGCCATGAATTCTCGCTCCGCTCCTACAAGGCTGACATCGGCATGAACGTTGAAGTCCCCCAGGATGAAAGTCCTGGAGGAGCCCAGCGCCTCCTCCAAGGCTAGTTCTGCTACAGCGGTAAGGGATGCTGCTGGACAGGAAGGGGCCCGGTATACCAGCAGCACCCCTAGCTTTCCCCTAGCCAAATCAAACACCACACGAAGGGCCTCAACACCTACAATCTCCTGAACTGGATATCTCCTAACAGGCCAGTCTTCTCTTAAAAATAATCGTTACACCACTTCCCCAGCCACCTGTGCGGGGCTGATGCTGCACGGCATACCCGGCTGGAACAAGATCTGCTAAAGTTGGTCCAGCCATCTCATCCAGCCAGGTCTCCGTAATACATGCGAGGTCCACAGCCCCATCCAAAATTACATCATGGACAATTGGGGCCTTGTTGACAATGGACCTCACATTTAGCAGATGTAATTTACCCTTCCTTGCACCAGATAAGTGAACTCTTTCTATATGAAATGTAGTTAATGGCAAAGGGCTTGGTAAAATTGCTGGTGGCTTATCACCTCTCCTCCTAGCCAGGATGATGATATAGTCCAACAAAACACTCTCTGACACACGAACTAGGTAAGACTCCTTTAGAAAGATGTAATTTACCCTTCCTTGTACCAGATAAGTGAACTCTGCACTCTTAGATTTTTTTTTCTCCACAACATTTTGGTGAAAATCCTACTTATTTTCTGCCAGCTATTGTACCTTAAACCATGACTGTTTATTCTCATCCTGTACAGGGTCTCTCTGTGGAAGAGGGAACAAATTTTCATTGTGGGGTATTTTCAAACATGACAGCTCGAAGAGCCACCACGTTTTGATCCTGCCCTTGGTGAGAGCCTGCCCCTCACCACGGGCAGGATCTGGCCTCGCTGCTGAACAAAGTGGAAGCATGGTAGGCCATCGGAGACCCAGCAGCAGCAGAGACCAGGAAGGCTTGGCACTTGGCACCCCAGGTTGCCTGGGCAGGCAGGCTTCGTGCTTGGCCCCTGGGGGTGCCTCTGGCACCACGGCTGGCTGTCGGAGACTCAGCAGCACCAGCAGCAGAGACCAGGAAGGCTTTGCGCTTGGCACTGCAGGTTGCCCGGGCAGGCAGGCTCGGCGCTTGGCCCCTGGGAGTGCCCTTTGTGCCAGGGTTGGCCGTTGGAGACCCGGTGGCAGAGGCTGGGAAGGCTTGGGGCTTGGTGGCTGGCCTGGCACCCCTACTTGGCCAGGCAGTTCAGGCTGCCAGGCATTGGTGGAGCAGCAGAAGACATTGGATTGCCCAGTAACAGAACCCATGGTACAGCAGAGGCAGCTGTGGCAGCAGCAGCAAATAGGCAGCATGGCATGAGCAGCGGAAGGCAGGCTGAGGCAGTATTCGAGCTTGGCAACCAGGGCAGGCAGACAGGCAGTGTGGCATGAGAGGCAGTAGGGAAGGCAGGTTGAGACCTTGGCAGAGCACTCAGATAGGCTGGCGAAAACTGTGCAGCGCAAGAGAGAGAGAGAGCCAGTTAGATAGGTGGGCTGAGATCATCTAGCCAGAGGCCGGCTGGCAGACTTACAGTTTCCCAATGCCACATTGCATCATGAGGTCAGTCAGATAGGCCGGCTGAGGCCATCTAGTCAGAGAGTCAGAGAGAGAGAGGCAGGGTGGGCGCCAGGAATTGGGAGGGAGGGACAGCACCTCAGCAGCAGCAGGCCAGATTGAGGAGGAGCCCCGTCCCAAGACTGCCCCTTGTGTGTCACTGCACCATCAATCCATGTCCAGGGACAGCTCGGGGAATCCCAGCAGTGGAAGGTTCACCTTAATGAACAGCTACACCAACTGCTACACCAACTTGGCCCCCAGTCTCAGACGGTGCGGAGAGCAAATGCCCCCTGCCATGTAGAATACCCGCTTGCTGGGGACACTCATTGGTGGGCAGGACAAGAGACCCTTGGCCACTGTGGACAGGGCCGGCCACACGTTGGTCTTGCCAGCACAGTAGGCCAAGGGATCGCTGCTTGGTTCTATGCCGTCGTACTCCCTCTGGTAATTCTGCCTGGGCAACACCTCCACCACTGCCCTCAGCCACGCTGCTTGCCCTATTGTGCACAACCCCATGCTTCCCAGAGTGGCCTGCACATAAGAGCTGCTGCTGCTGCTGGCAATAGGGGTGCTGCTGCTGCTCAGCATGCTGCTGTTGCTGCTACCGCTAGAGCTGGGGGTAGGGATAGACCCTGCCAGCTGAAAGGGGTGACTGCTCCCACTCCCACCATCCCCAGGGGCATCCTGCTGCTGCGCACTCTCCAGAGCCCTCTCAACCTACCGGACCCTCTCCACCAGCTCACCCTTCCAGTGGCCATAGAGCGCTGGCTGGTGTGCCATGCTGCCCTTGACCGTGGGGTCCAGCATGGTTGCTAACATGTATTCCACCTGCTTCAGGAGCTCATCGAACCACGCCTTCAGCCCTCCCTTCAGTTGCCACACCAGGTCAACCACCTCATTCATCAGCTTCCTGCCCTGAGGGCCACAATCCCGCCCCTGGAGAATCTCCTCCAGCCTCCTGAGGAGACACTGGACCAGAAGGGTCACATGGCTGATGGTGGCCATGGAGGAGCTGATGGTCTCCGTCACGGCCAGGAATGGTCTGAGTACGAAGACCATGTGAGCCAGGATCTCCCATTCCACCCCATGGTACCCTGGAGGTGCCGGCTGTCCATCACCAGTTGAACCTGATGCAAGGTGGCTTTCTGCTCGAGAAGCCACTAGAGCATCAGGAAGGTCGAATTCCACCGGGTGGACACATCTTGCACCAGCTGGTGCACTGGGGAGCCTTGCTCGGCCTGCTTCGCCTGGAGGAGGTCGCTGCCCTTCATGCTCCGGTACAGGGGAGGAAGTTGGCTGGTTAAAGAAACCGGCCAGCTTCCTCCCCCGCTTGATCAGGGAGCTAAGGGTGCCTGCCCCATCCCCTTCTCCCCCAAGCCCAGAGCGTCCCTGACCACCAGATGAAAGGTGTGTGTGGTACAAGGGATGCTGGTGAAGCCCCCCTTGTGGACTGCCCTCAGTATAATGGCCGCTTTGTCCATCACCACACACCCCTTGGTGAAGGGCGTGCTTGGTGTGACCCACCCCTCACCATGGCGGTCAGGACTGACTCGATGTTCTAAGCAGTGTAGGGGCCATCCATTGCTTCCACTTGAAGCAGGGCCCACCTATACCCTGCTTCGGGACCCCTCCTGCCACTGCCAAATGTTGCCTCCAGATCCTGCCACCAGTGCACTGTGACTGCCAGGTAAGTATGCTGCGCGTTCCTGCTCGACCACAGGTCTGTGGTGAAGTGGACGGTGGCACCCCCAGCTCTTGCAAGCTGCTCCCTCACCTGCTCCTTTAAAGTCCGGTACAGGGCTGGCACCACCTTCTGACTCAGGGTGGTGCATGAGGGCAGCTTAAACTGGGGGGCCAGGAACCCAATCAGGTACCTAAACCCCATGTCCCTAACCACCGAGAAGGGCTGCCCGTCCAGCGCTATCATTTCCCCTAGCATGTACGTGGCTTTCACTTGAAAGTCACACCAGCGGGCCAAGGACTGGTGAGGTTGCAGCTCGTCTGCATACGCTCCCAGCATCCTCGGCTGTCATCGCTTGAGGACACCACGACTCTCCTGGGGCTTGGCCTTCCTGCCGCCACAAACTCCACTGACCAGCGGTCTGAAAAGCGCGCGCCTAACGGCGCGCACCTTACAGGTACTTTTCTCCATTTCTTTTCTACTGTACTTCCCCCTCCTATCTTACTCACTAACATGTCTGCCCTATTTTCTC
>QEPC01005198.1:1331038-1366714 GCA_003113815.1 Sphenodon punctatus
CCTTAAAACTCACCTCTTTCGCTCTGCTCTGTCTGACTCTTTATCCTGCTGAGCCACTATTTCCTATACCTACGGTCTGTTTATCCTTATCCTTGCCACATGGACCTGCCTGCTGTCATTCTCATTGTAACCAAGTCAAGTACATGTACCTGAGACCTCACATCTTCATGAACGTTAGACCCCTTGTCTCTCCCTCTGTTCCCCTTCCTATGTCTCTCCCCCAGCTCCTGTCTCTCAAATTGTAAGCCCTAGGGGCAGGGACCTTGTCTATTTTATTACTTTGTATAGTGCCAGGTACACTGCTGGTGCTATATAAATGTTTGTTAATAAAATAATAATAATAATAATAATAACCCTTTGAGCAACCAGAGTCAGTCCTGTGGACATAGTAGCCCATTTGGAAAGCGTCTTCCTATAACTGTAGCTGAGGTAGCAAGCAAGGTAATCACACTGGTTCTGATCAGGTCTCCAAAGGGGATGGTTTTCCTAGGGGGTCCAAGTTGTTCTTCTGGCAAGGCCAGAGTTACTATTAAGCCATATAGTCCATGAGTGCCTCCAGGCGGGGGGGTCACCAGCCTAGCAGCGTCTGCTATAGATCTTAGTCAGTGAGTCCAGAGAGAGAGTCACAATGCCTGTGCTGGTCCTTTTAAGGCATCTTTGACCTTCTTTCTGATTTGTCCAGGAGGGTCAGCTGCCTGCAGTCCAGTAGGCCCTGTCCTTCTATGATTCGATCATCCCACATCACCTGGCTTAGGTGTAGAGTACCCCCCCTTAGGAATTTCAGGAATGCCGATGTCCTGAACAGGTGCTTGTTGAGGCCTGGGCTTTCGCTGAGCCAGGATTGCAGTTTCAGCAAAGAGGGGGGTGAAAGGGGGTCTTTGTCAGGGCAAGGACATTTTGCCACACCTCCCCCTCCCCATTTTCAAGCCAGGACATGCTGTTCCCCCCCAAACTGAGGGTACCGGCATGCTCCCCTGCGGTGTAGGAACAGTTACTGAAAACCTAAGAGTGACTGATGGTACACAAATAATACAAAAACACAGACAATACTGTCCCGTCACAGCAAATGCAAAAGGGGTTAATGCATAACTAATACAGTTACCAAATCGTATCCCCTGTACAAGCAGAGGTGCAATCCCGTACATCCTGATGCTCCCAGAGAATACATTCATTACAGTCTGTTCCTGCTTCTGAAAGGAAGACAGCAAGAAGAGTTATATCATCGTTAGTCTGAGTCCACAATGAGTTTCTTAAGGCCCAGTGCCTTTGCTACAGTTTGGGAGAGCACTGCTCCAGAATCTTCCAAGATTCTTTTCAGTTTCTCCTTATCTTGGGGCCAAATCTCCTCAGTCAGAGAGAGATCTCCAATCCCAAAAAGGTTTGCTTTCCCATCCTCCCCTTCCAAGCTGTCAACAGGGGAGAGCTTGAATACCAGTCCATCCCTGTCTCGGTGTGGTTTGAACCGACTTATAGGAACTACCTTGGGGTTCCTCCCAAACCGAATTAGGCATTCCCATAATTCTGGTAGGGAAGTTCCTCCTGTGTAATTCCCAAGCCATTCCCGTAATGCTGGTAGGGAACTTCCACCCTTGTCCTTCCCCAGGCATTCCACTACCTCCGCTAGAATATTTCCTCCACTGCCCTTCCATATCTCTGATAGAGAACCCGGAGGAGAAAGTATCTTTATCAGGCCATCTGCAATCACAGTGGCTTCTGAAGAAGCTAGGGCAATGGCCTCAGGGTATCTAGTTGCCGCATCTGCTAGGGTCAGAATAGAGCGCTTCCACCTTGTCTTCTGCTTCAGGGGTCCCCCTGTATCTGTACCCACCCTCTCACAAGGCAGTCCTACGACTGGGAGTGGCTGCAGAGTTGCTTTGTCCTCCTCCCAGATTACTTGTTCCCCCCCCCCCTCCATAAGTGAATTCCCCCTCCTGTTCCTAAGCTGACTCCTGGAGCCACTCCAAGCTGGGGTCTTCTAGAGCCTCTGGCTCAAGCTCCTCTGAGCTTACTAAACTGGGGTACGCAAAAACCTCCAGCTTACCTTTCTCTATCCCACCCAGGGGTACACCATCCCTTTCTGGGGTCCCTTCCTCTGTTCCCCCCTTGGGCTCTAGACTTTCCATTCTAGGGCTGCCCACCAGGCTTGCCCCCAGGACTAATGCTTCCTTTGCTGCCCCCTCTCTGGGCTCTACAGATTCTGTTCTGGGGCTACCCTCCAGGCCCGCCCCTAGAATTACTGTTTCCCCTGCCTCACCCTCTTTGGGGTCTACCTTTTCCCTTCCGGAGCTGCCCACTAGGTCCACCCATAGGATTCCGGTTCCCTCTTTGGGTTCCATGTTTCCCACCCCAGGGCTGCCCTCTAGGCTCACCCCTAAGGTTTCTGTTCTTTCTGCATCCCCAACCTCCTCCTCTAGCTGGTGGTGCTGCCCCTTTGGAGAATTACTCCTGAGCTCAGCCCCGCTCTACAGCTGGCTCTGATGGCTACAGGAGACCTCAACCCTGGGCCCACCTTCTGGCCCCAGGCAACTCCCCTCTTCCCCACCTTCTATCTCCAGAAAGAGCTGGCTTCCCCAGCTCTGCCTGTGGGTTCCTACTGACACCTGACAGGGCCCTATGATATCTCTCCCTACTAGTATAGGGACAAGGGTATTCTCCCACACCCCAATGTCCAGGCACATTCCCCATCCCCACCATTCTATGGGCAGGTATGCCAAAGGCACCTCAAATGGTGGGTACCCCACCAGTTTGATGCGGTAGGTTTTCCCTGGGAAAACCTATATTTGTGGGGGAAATCAGGCTGGCACCGATCAAAGATACCCAGCCCCAGTGTCTAGTTCCTCAGCAATAGTCCTCCCCCTTACAGTTACTTCCTCCTTTAGATAATCCGCCACCTCCCCCGTGCTCATAATCCTATTGAGGCGATACACTGAGATGCTTTGGATTTCCTCCCCTGTTCCTACAGCTGCTGCACTGTGTACAGGCTTCTGTAAGCTCTGCCACTTTGGCAATCAGCCTTAATGTGGCCCAGCTCCCCACAGCCGTAGCAGCCCCCCCCATCCAAATTTGGGGCTTTTGCCAAATTAGGGGAACCTTTGCGTTCAGTAGGTGGGGTTCCCGGCTCCCGTTTGTGGGGTACATCCCCCTCCCACCTTTTTGGATCCCTTTCTGATCCTTCCCAAAGTGGGTAGGATCTTTATTTATCCCATCCCTGTTCAGCAGTAGCTGATCAGCAAAGTCAGCAGCTTCACTAACTGTTTTGGGTTTTTTATCTTTCACCAAGTGCTTGATCTCCTGGGGGCAGTGGAAATAAAACTGATCCAGCCCCATAATATCCAACACCAGCTACCGGGTCTCAGCTTTGGCTCCAGCCACCCACTTTCCCAGGGCTTCCACTAGTTGGGCCCCAAACTCAGCCATAGATTGCCCTGACTGAGGAAGCAGTGTGCGAAACTGCTTCCTGAAATTATGTGGGCCCAGTCTATAGCGTCTGAGCACAGCCTCTTTAAAAGCAGGATAATCATTAGCCGACTCAGTGGATAAGCTATCAAGGATTACCGACATAGTCCCAGTTACCAACCCGGTCACAAAACGCATATACTCATCCTCTCTCAAGTTCCATCTGCGAACCTGCTTCTTGAAAACACTCAGGATCACCTCGGGGTTGTCTCCCTCTTTGAAAGGGATGAAGTCCTTGGGTGTCAGCTTGTGGGGTGCAGCCAACTTTCGCTGGAACATATCAGCCTCATGCTGGCGCTGTGCTGCCCTGTCTTCTCTCGTGCGCACTCCCTGTCTTCTCTCTCTCTCTCTCCCTCCCTCATGGTCTGCAAGCTCCTTCTATCTAAGGCGGATCTGCGCCAGGATTAGGTCCCGCTGCTCAGTGGTCCCTCCCAGAGTCCCGAAGAGAAGGGTTGCACCAGCTCCTGCCTGTAGATCATCATTCTGATCCACCCCAGGCATTTCATAGTCCCTTATTTTCTGCCTTAGCTGCTTGTTGGTCAGCTCTTCTGTTGGGAGTTTCCTCCTCTGGGCCTCTCTTTTGAAGTCAGCTTTAGTGAGTTTATTGAGCCCCTGGGGTAAGCCCAGCAGGGTACTTCCCTGTGTTCCAGAGCTCATGCACTTCCTTGCCCTTGCACTGCTTATCTAAGCCCTATCCAGTTGACCCAAAGCCAAATTCAAGGACTCGATTGCTCAAGGTTTATGCCAAAAGTCCCTCTTTGCTCTGTGGGTGCTTTCTGAAAACTCCAATTCAAAAATAAAACTGCTGATGGATCCTATCCTACCTGTGTGTGCTTATATGGCTGCTTGGTTCAATCCCACCACTGCCACCATGTGTGCCAAAATGCCAGTAGGGTGCGCTATACAGCTGAACCACCCACCTCACTGTGTTTCTCCAAATCTCTGACCAGAGGTTCCCACAGCTGGCAAACCCCCAAAACCCTTGATATTCTCCTGCCACCACCTGCATGTTTCCCCTGCGGGCATTCACACTACTCAGGAAATGTGAACCCTCAAATGACATAAGCCTTACAGCTTCCCAAAAGCACTCCCCTTTTTGGGCACTCTGTTCCTGGGATTTCCTCCTCTGCGTTGGAGGCAGATCCCCAGAGCTACCCACAGGAGGCTTCCCTTGGTTCCAAAGCTGTTCAAGCATCCCACGGCACCTGTCTTAGGTGTAGAGTCCCCCCCTTAGGAATTTCAGGAATGAGGAAGTCCTGAACAGGTGCTTGTTGAGGCCTGGGCTTTGGCTGAGCCAGGTTTGCAGTTTCAGAAAAGGGGGGTCAGAGATGTTGCAGAGTAATAACTGATTCACAATCAGTAAAGACAAATGCAGCTGAAGGTTTAAAAACAGAACTTTACTTAAGCTTTCTCAGGCACAGGCACAGATCCAATCTAACTAGTAAGAAGACAAAATGGAGACTGAGACAATGAGAGAAGGGAAGAAGGAGTGCTTACACAAAGGAATTCAACTGCAAAACCCCATCTCCCTTCCATGTACACATAAACTTAGCCGCGCCATCTGGTGGCTCTATAATCAATCACTGTTCTTAATACAGCAGACATTAACTTATGGATGTTTTATATACCAACAAGAGGGGGTCTTTGTCAGAGCAAGGGCATTTTGCCACACCTTGTGGAACACCACATTCCAGAGGCTGGAAGATTCAGCCCCCAGGACAACCCACTGGCTTCTCCCCGAGAGAAATGAGCAGAACTATCGAAGGACAGCCCTGTCCAGACCCCCCAGGGCTCGCAACCATCTCAGCAGCAGCCCATGGTCCACTGTATCAAAAGCAGCCGAGAGATCTAGCAGGATCAGAAGTGTCGAGCGTCCTACGTCCATCTCCCAGCGGAGATCGTCCACCAAGGCCACCAACACCATCTCTGTGCCGTAGCCAGGGCGGAACCCTGATTGAAATGGGTCAAGGAAACCGATGCTGTCAAGATTTTATCTGCAAATTAAGTGGTAAACTTGTCACAGTGGGCAACCAATGACTAACTCCAGGTGGAGACACCCTGCAGGACACCACACATGAGGTCTTGGTATGATGAAAAATAGTCCCCGAGTACCACTAGTTGGGTTCTCCCAGTCAGGAATAAGCTGAACCATTGGAGAACAGTCCCGCCCACCCCTGCACATTCCCGCAGGTGCACCACCAACATCTCGTGATCAACCGTATCAAAGGCAGCTGACAGATCTAATAGGACCAACAAGGTCGAACGGCCCCGGTCCATCTCTCAGCGCAGATCATCCACCAAGGCCACAAGCGCAGTCTCCATGCCATAACCCGGATGAAATCCCAACTGCGCGGGATCAAGAAAACCGATGTGGTCAAGATGCCCCTGCAGCTGCTGAGCCACCACCCGCTCAATAACCTTCCCTAAAAAGGGAAGGTTAGAGACAGGTCGATAGCTGGCGAGTGCGTCCACATCCAAAGATGGCTTCTTCAGCAGGGGGCGCACCACAGTCTCCTTGAGACTGGGGGGTTATCTTCCCTGCTGAAGGGACCCATTGATTACCCTCAGCAGCACCATCCCCAACATCTCCCTGGAGGCTTTCACCAACCAGGACGGGCATGGGTCTAATTCGCAACTGGTGGCTCTAACAGACCCCAGGATATCCACAGCATCGGCTGGCGTCACTTCCCTAATATACAGGGAGGAGGGAAGGATTCAATGGAGAGTAGGGAGAAAGAACACAGGGAGGGGTAAAAAATAAAAATAACACCTAGTAAGTAAGTAAATTTTATTAAGTTGTTGGCCACATGGCCGTCACAAAACAAATTCAAATAAATGAACAAACATAAGTAAAAAATAACACGTAAATCTATCTAATCTGATCTAAATAAATGGAACTATGGAGGTAAATGTGTGGAAATGAGTGAAATAGGAGAAGGATGGCAATTGATTGGGAGGAACACAAACTGCTGGAAGAGGGAGAGTTCTGAAAACGCCTGCTGTCAGGATCAGTGGCTAGTTCAGAAGGAATTGGAAGGGGAGAGGGCAATGACTTTTGTTACTTGCTGCGCCCGCCTTACCACAAGCCCCATTGGCTCCATGCAGCCTAGCCCGTGGCAAATCGCAGACTGCAAAGCCAGTAGTCTGAGGAAAAGAGGGATGGTGATTGGGCAGGCTGGCTGCTAGTCCAAGCCTCTCCACCCCTGGCACCAGGAAGTCTGCTCCTCAGCTTCCCCCCACTCCCTGGGCCTGCCAGCCCTGTTTGTCCCACCCGAACACGACCAAAATGATCGGGGCTTCGGGTGTTTGGTTCAGCCGTCCAAACGGGCCAAGTTCAGGCCGAACACCGAATGGCCGGACTGCATTCACCCATCCCTTCCCACAGCAAATATCTGGCAGGTAGCAGATGTGACACCACCATGGGTGGCCATGCCGGGGGTAAGTATGGCCACTCATGAAAATACTCTGTCTCCCAGGCTGTGAGGGGGGAGTAGGGCTGCTATATGTGATTGTTGATGTAGGATCAGGGCTGAGACAGCTTGTATGTAGGGTTACCATATTTCAAGTTCCCAGAAAGAAGACACTGCTGGGAGGGTGGGGCCACTGAGTGGGTGGGGCCAGCGCTAATATGCTACACACACCAAAGAATCCATACACAAAACAATCTACACTACTATGGTACAGGGCAGACCTGAACCCACAGATCACAATGGCTGGCTACACTATGATTCTAGTCTACAGTAGGCAGTTTCTACTGCACCATTTCTTTCTACTTTGAATATCATCTAACAGTTATAAACAACAAGTATAATGGCCTCAAAAATAAATGTAAATCAAGGGGGGGGGGGTGAGCGAACTTAAAACAAGGTGGGAGGATATGAACTTTCAGGAGGAAAGGGCAGGGGCAGCTGCCCCCAAGCATATGTCCCGCTATTCACGACTGGCTCCTCCAATTGACTCTTTAGGTCAGTACCTGGCATTAAGATACTCGGCGAGAGAGAAGTGGTTGATGTCGGCAGCAAGATTTAATGCGCTTCCAACGCAGCTTTGGGTTGGTAGACTAGCAGGGGTTCCATTTAGCCAGAGACTTTGTCCTTTCGATCAGCTTGAGGTCGAGACGGTTGACCATGTTTTGTTTAGGTGTTTTGTTTTGTTTTGTTTCTTTATGATCACCTGCGGGTTGAGTTCTTGGGGTCTTTGCCATCTTGGCAGTGCAGATGGTCCGATGATAGACTAACGGATTTTTTCCTTGGGGACCATAATCCGGACATTACTCGTCAGGTGGTGAAATTCCTGACGGTAGTCTTTCTTAGGAGATATCAGTTTATAAATTTCCATTCGGCACCCCAGTAGGTTGGGGGTAGCCTTTAGGTTCTGATAATCTTTGTGGTCCTAAGCAATGCCTATATTCTGTGTATTTACGTTTGTTGTGTCTGATTTTGTGTATGTCATGTGGTACCTAGCAATGGCCAAAGGCCACGCTTATAATAAAATATTGATTGATTGATTGATGTAAATCAAGTTTAAATGTACCTTTTTACATGCAGTCAAGCAAGATGGTGCTGAATAGCGCTATCAGGAGTAAAGACAAGCACAATCCACCCCCACAGCCCAGGGAGTTTCTCTGCTGCATGGAGACAACCCTATGCCCTGTGCCCAGCTGCCTGCGCTAAGGTTCCTCGTGCTCAGGTGAAACTCAATGCAAAGCCCTTAACCCTTAGAGTACTGGGATGCACTTGTATCAGGAAAAACTACTATCACCTGGGAATGCATATCCCATGTCACGGATGGTTGGGGTGCCCCTCAGCCCTTCCAGAGCCCTTTGTGACTTGGTTCCTACACATATGGGCCTCCACTGCATCATCCCCCTCCAGAATTGCCCCCAGCCTGCCAGGAGCAACCTTTTTGTCACCCTTGCTCTGGAACTACTCTATTAACAGACTCGGAAGAACAGATTACCCAGATGTCTAATCTGGGTTCCCCTTCACTGTGAATCCCCTCACACCAATACATCAGATTGAATTATATGTGGTTTTATGTGTAAATTTGAATTTAAGAACAGTGCAATGATTAGAGATGAGTGCAAGTACTATAAAATAAAGATTATGCAATGCTACTCTCTCTTTCGACGTCCTTTGGATACTATGCTTACCCTATTCAAGTTCATGGCTTGCAGTCGGGATTGCCTCAACTGTGGTTTAGGCTCGGCCTGTCCTCTTTCCTCTTGGGGTTTCTCTCTGCCGCAGCCCATCTGTTGTTCCCCTACAAGCTGGTGATGGAATTTCCTTTTATCTCTGCCACTGATTTTTAAAAACTCCCTGATGGCTTTTCTTGAACCTTCCAATTCCTCTGCTCTTCCATCAGCTGTGGTTGGTTCCATCAGCTGTGGTTGGTCATGTTTTCCATCTTATTTCCTTAATTTACATATCAATCCTTTTTAACTTCCTATTTCTCATCCTGTTTGTCAGGTTTGGGGCTTACAATCTATATTTCGATTTATTTTCCTCTATATTACCTTTACAATTACATACAAGGCTTAATCTCCATTGGGTTTGGTGTTAATAGACCATTTGATAGATATGAAAAATTTAATTTCTGCATCATGCCACAATCATGCATGTTCTGTGTATGTATGCGCCAGAGTGGCAAGCTTCAGAGTGCGAAGGAGTCCATCCGAGTCAGTGGAGGGGGCAAATTCAGTGGGGAAAGGGGGCTTGAAAATTGCAGGAACAGATGTACTCCAAGCAGCTGCCCCTCACTCCAGACTGTGCCCCAGAAGCCTTGTCTGCTCCCATGGATGCTCCAGCCAGAAGCCCCCGCCACGCCCCCCACAGGCTTGCTACTGGGCTCCACGTTACCCCCAATGAGGGCCACCAGGAACCACCCTGTGCTCCAAAGAAGCAGTTGAGGTGGAAGCAGGAGCATGTGGGTTCTTCCATTCCCAACTTAAAACTGCTGCCTGGGGCAGCTCATGTGCCCCTTGCAGTCCCTGTTTCTAGAAGGTGCCCCCTACACTCCCCTTACCCCCCAGGGAGCAAAGAGAGAGAGAGTTTGCAGATGAACAAACAAACCTAGCAGTAAAGCTCAGTGTGTAATATCAGTTAGTTCCATGAGATTCTCTCTGCTGCAGGTATTTTCCTGTAAATCAGACTAACAGAGCTGTATGAAAGCACGTGCTGTCAGGGCATGTTACTAATAAGTGACTTCAGGTGCTAGTCCCCTCTCACAGCGTCTAAGCATAATGGTCTTGCTTTGTCTCGTGCTGACCGATGGTAAGCTCCGATTTACATTTTTTCCTAGGAACTATTATAGGTTTTCAAAACAGCGGAGAGAGAAAGTAGGTACAAACCCATTGAAAAAGCCCAAGCACTGAATAGTCCATGCAAAGGAAATGCCTCAGTGGGATGACTGTATGATGCAGGAAGGAATTGCTAGTTGCAATACAAAAGAGACATCTTCTTCCCACAAAAACCAGACCATAGGAACAGTCCCAGCTGAGATGAAGTCATGCACATAAATAATCTAAAGTCCATAGCTGAATAGAACAGATATATGGGAGGCAGACAGGACTGACCAGATGCTAGACCATATGATAAACACCAAGGATCATGGCGTAGTATAAAAACTGGGCATTTATATGGTACAGCTGGCTTTGCATAATCTTCTCCTAATTTATGAGGCTGGAGCATCTGGTCTGTTGCTGTCACTCTGTCTGATTTTTAATTTTTTATTATTTTTTTATTGAGAGCGCCCTAACCTTGAATATCCCACGTAAACAATGCAGACCTGCTTGGCAATGGGATCAATATTTAATGAGGAAGATGCACTACTGCCAAACACTTAAGAAATAGTCTTTCAGCACCACACACGCTCACCATAAATCAAGAGCCTTCTCTAATCCTTTTCCTGGTTTAGGTCCTTCTTTACCTTAAAGGAGGCCTTAGAATATCTCCTTTCTAGCATAAAAGTTGCTCACTATCAGATCTGAAGAGTGAAATAATCTAATTAATTATTATTATTATTTATTAACAAACATTTATATAGCACCAGCAGTGTACCTGGCAGTGTACCTGTCCCATCACAAAGGTATACATTTGTATGGTTGAGCTGTATGCTGCGGACAAAGTCAGTCACACAAGATGGTTGACGCAAGATGCGCATGTCAAGGAGAGTCTTCCTGGATAACACAGTGTAGAGTCTTGGTTCTCAGATGAGGGGCATGGAAGGTATTCGGCGGAAGGAGCACAGCTGGCAAACATTTTGCTCTGTAACTAGCGAAAAGAGATTTTCAAGGTGTGTGTGTGAGTGTTGGCTGCCCCTGAACCTTAGTGTACAGCATCAAGATAAGCACAGGTCAATGAGGGCTAAATGACTCCATGAGCTACGGCCTGTTCACTGTGCTCACAAGGACAGAAGACAGAGGAGCAAGAAGGGAACAAGACATGTACAAGTAAATATACATGTACATATAATCCAGGTTTTCCCAGTCATGATCTCTTTTTTGAGCCACTGAACCCTGTCCTGGTGGATTTTTTCAATATTTGCAAATGTCTGGGAATTTGCTTCCTGGCTCCAAGAGCTTGTCACAAGTTGTCAGGACCGACTCATAGCTCAGTGGCAGCTCAGCCTCAGCATCTCCAGTGATGTACGTGTTGGGGGGAGGTGACCAGGTGTCCGGCGGCTCCGAAAGCGATGGGGCATGCACGTGACTCAGGCGAGCACATGATGAGCAGTGAACTCAGGTGCAGATGGACTTTGAGGCTGGGCTGCCACTGAGCTCCGGGCTGTGGAGTTTCCACCTCCCCGTGCTGAGACGCAGGGGACTGTGTGCACACCATGGTGGTGGCAAAAGGGTGGATTCCTGCCACCCAAAAATAATATTTCCTGTGATCTCTTCCACAACTAACATCTGGTAGAGAGTTACCAGAGACTGAGGGGGGATTCAGACGTTCTGATTTGTGCGATTTTTTTTAAAAAACGAATGTTTCATGCCTGTCTGAACACTTAAATTCGATTAAATGGAGTCAATATCGCACTAAAGCAATGCGTGTTGAAAACCTACTCAAACCTACCTTTTTGCTGTCCGTTTTCAATAAATCCGCACTTAACAGCAGTGTGAAAGCAACATCGTACTGGTTTTAACTAGTGTGTAATCTTTTCTGATGTGAATGCAACCGTGCTTCCAAGTGCGCTGTTTTACTCCTGCCCCTACCGGAAGCAGTGAGACCAGCTGGAGCCCTGTAGTTGCCTCGCTGGGTGCAGGCTGCAGCCAGCTTCTCCCCCAAAAAGTTCTTCCCCTCCATGTTTCCCCTCCATGCTTCTCCCCAAAAAAGTTCTTCCCTCCAAGGGACTTTCAATCATCTGCCTCTGCCTCTACCGTAGTGCTGCAGCAGTAGCAGCAGCGGGATACCGGAAAGAAACCAGAAAGAGAATGCGAGGGGCTTCTTTCCAGCAGCCTCAGGCTCTCCCTCTACTCCCTGATTCTACAAAGTAGCAACCTTTGCTACAAAGGTTGTAGCAAACGTTGTTGCAAAGTTTGCAAAGTTGCAGCAAAGGTTGTAGCAAAGTTGTAGCAGAGGTTGTAGCAAAGTTGTAGCAAAGTTGTACTTTGCTACAAAGTAGCAACCTTCTGGCTCCCCACAGGCCACTTCCTGTAACTGAACCGTACTGAGCAGCCGGGTAAGCACGCACTACAAGAAGGTCTGAATGCATTATTTAGCTGTACTTAAAAACGGTATGGCATGCATGTGAATGCAACAGGACTTGTTAACAGCGAACTATTGAGAACCAGTTTTTAAAAATCCAGATAATTGCGGCACGTGTGAATTCGCCCTGAGACACTGCTACTTGGAGATTACAGCTGATCCTGGTTAGCAGCAAGCATTCCTGCAGATTCTGTACCCAGGATGCAGACATGGTTCTGAAGCTACTGGAGCAGCCCCACATGGCAGGGGGAACTACTTGGGCTGATGCTGTAGTAGGGGGTTGGAGTGCCTTACAGCACCACCGTTTGCCTGAGGGACATTGCAGAGGGGGAGTAGTGAGGGTACCCCTTTACCAATCCCCTCCCCCGGCATCTCTCTTCTGCTAGCAGGAAGCATTACCCCCGAAGGTCTCTGGGCTGTATTGCCAGAGGAGGTTGATTGGGTGGTGGGGGGGGGTCTGTTCTCTGTCCCTGCTTTTGCTGAACTTGTGCATTAATTGCATTTGGGGGAGGATGCCCTTGCAGCCCTGCATGGAATAGATCTGTTCTAACCAGCTATGGACTTTAGATTATTTATGTGTATGACTTCATTTCAGCTGGGACTGTTCCTATGGTCTGGTTTTCGTGGAAGATGATGTGTCTTGTATCGCAGCTAGCAATTCCTTCCTGCATCATACAGTATTCCCACTGAGACATTTCCTTTGCATGGGCTATTCAATGCTTGGGCTTTTTCAGTGGGTTTGTACCTACTTTCTCTCTCCACTGTTTTGAAAACCTTATAATATTTCCTAGGAAAAAAATGCAGATCAGAGCTTACCATCGGTCAGCACGAGACAAAGCAAGACCATTATACTTAGACACTGTGAGAGGGGACTAGCACCTAAAGTCAATTATTAGTAAACATGCCCCAACAGCATGTGCTTTCTTACAGCTCTGTTACAGTCCGATTTACAGGAAAATACCTGCAGCAGAGAGAATCTCATAGAACTGATATTACACGATGAACTTTGCTGCTGCTAGGTTTGTTTGTCTGCAAACTCTCCTACTGCCAGTAGATGGCACTCTTGCTTTGTATACACTGAACAGATCGCTCAAGCATTCTTTGTATAGAACTCTCATTAACAGTGTGTGTAATGATGATGTGGTTAAGCATTGCCTTTAGCACAGAGTGACCTAATATGTTCAGCGAATTGAGAAATACATTTTACTTTTTCAAAGTACTTTTGGTGACAACTGACAAGGATACTTAGAGCAGACAGAGATCATGGAAGAGATCATTATTATTATTATTATTATAATAAACATTTATATAGCCCCAGTCATGTGCATGGAGCTGTACAGAAAAAAAAAATAGAAGAGGTCCCTGCCTGTGGCTTACAATCTAAAAGACAAGGAGGGGGAGACAGGGAGAGGGGACAGTGGGAGAGACAGGGGAGAAAACAACCAGGCAGCCAAGCGGATGCGAAGTCTCAGGTGCGTGTGCATGGCTTGGTTACAATCAGGATGGTTGCAGCAGTCTGCAGAGGAGGGCAGACAGCAAATATATGGGGAATGACTAGCAGGCATTGGGAAAGGCGGCAAGGAAAAGGTGGGTCTTGAGGACGAGGGATTTGAAGGAGTGGAGGGAGGGGGCAAGGCGGCTGTGGATAGGGAGGGAGTTCCAGGCATGGGGGGAAGTGAGGGAGAAGGGTCGAAGGCGGTTAGGTGAGTAGGAGAAACAAGGGAGAGTGAAGGAGGGGACAGAGGACGAGGGGAGAGCGCGTGCAGGAGTGCGTAGGGAGATAAGGTCCGAGAGGTAAGGGGGAGCTTGGTTGTGCAGTGTTTTGAGTGTGAAAACCAGGAGTTTAAACAGGATATGTTCAGGAATGAGGAGCCAGTGGAGAGAGAAGATGAGAGGCTGCACATGGTCGAAGTGACGGGCAGAGTGAATGACCTTGGCAGTGTAGTTTTGGATTGCGATAAGGGGGGACATGTGAGAGCGAGGGGGGCCAGCGAGGAGGAGGTTGCAGTAATCGAGGTGAGAGATAACCATAGAATGAACAAGGATTTTGGCCGAGGAGGTAGAGAGAAAGGGGCAGATCCGAGCAATGTTATGGAGAGCGAATCGGCAGGATTTGGCCACAGAGTCAATGTAAGGTTTAAAAGAGAGGTGCGTATCAAAGATAAAGCCCAAGCTATAGGCTTGGAGAACAGGATAGATGGTGACTCCATCGATGCAGATAGACAGGTTAGAGGGAGAGGAAGGGGAGGGTGGAAAAATGAGTTCGGTCTTGGTCATGTTGGGCTTGAGTTGACGTTGGGATATCCCGGCAGAGATATCGGAGAGGCAGTTGACAAGGTATGAGTGGACAGAAGAGAAGAGAGAGGGAGTAGAAAGATAGAGTTGGGTGTCATCCGCGTAGAGATGATATTGGAACCCGTGGGAGGCAATAATTTTGCCAAGGGACAGGGTGTAAATAGAGAAGAGGAGAGGGCCAAGGACAGAGCCTTGGGGGACTCCAACCAAAAGGGGGAGGGAGGAGGAGTTTGACTCGGGGAGCGACACTTTAAAGGAGTGGTCAGAGAGGTAGGAGGAGAACCAGTCAAGGACGGAGCCACGGAAGCCCAGAGAGTAAAGTGAGTCCAATAGGAGTGAGTGGTCAACAGTATCAAAGGCAGCAGAAAGGTCAAGGAGGACAAGAATGGAGTAGTGGCACTTAGATTTAGCGACAAGTAGATCATTGGTGATCTTGGCCAGGGCAGTTTCAGTACAGTGGAGGAGGCGAACTCTAATGATGACTCTAATCATGACTCTAATGATCATGAGATCATTAGAGCAGGCAGAGATCATGACTTTGACACATCATCAATCTCTCCCTTTCCCCAGGCTTCTTCCCCTCTGCCTTCAAGCACACCACTGTCTCACCCATCCTCAACAAGCCCACCCTGGACCCATCTGACCCCTCTAGTTACCGACCAGTCTCCCAGGCTCCCTCCTTCCCTTTGTCTCAAAGCTCCTGGAATGTGTCATCTACTCCCACTGCCTGGACCTCCTCTCTGCCAACTCCACCCTGGACCCTCTCCAATCCAGCTTCCGCCCACTCCACTCTACTGAAACTGCCCTGGCCTCCCCTTCCTCTCCCTCCCCCCTTCCTCTCCCTCTAACCTGTCCATCTGCATCAATGGAGTCACCATCCATCCTGTTCTCCAAGCCCGCAGCTTGGGCTTCATCTTTGATACGCACCTCTCTTTTAAACCTTACATTGACTCTGTTGCCAAATGCTGCCGATTCGCCCTCCATAACATTGCTAAGATCAGCCCCTTTCTCTCTACCTCCTCGGCCAAAATCCTTGTTCATGCCATGGTTATCTCTCTCCTCAATTACTGCAACCTCCTCCTCGCTGGCCTCCCTCACTCTCACCTGTCCCTCCTTATCACAATCCAAAACTCCGCTGCTAAGGTCATTCACTCTGCCCGTCGCTTCGACCATGTGCAGTCTCGCCTCTTCTCTCTTCACTGACTCCCCCTTCCTGAATGTATCCTGTTTAAACTCCTGGTTTTCACGCTCAAAACACTGCACAACTAAGCTCCCCCTTACCTCTCGGACCTAAACTCCCTACGTACTCCTGCACGCGCTCTCCGCTCTTCCTCTGTCCCCTCGCTCACTCTCCCTCGTTTCGCCTGCTCACCTAACCACCTTCGTCCCTTCTCCCTCGCTGCCCACCATGCCTGGAACTCCCTCCCTACCCACATCCGCCTTGCCTCCTCCCTCCGCTCCTTCAAATCCCTCCTCAAGACCCACCTTTTCCTCGCCGCCTTTCCCGATGCCTGCTAGTCGTTCCCTGTATACTTACTGTCTGCCCTCCTCTGCAGACTGCTGCAACCAACCTGATTGTAACCAAGCCAAGCACACGCACCTGAGACTTCACATCCGCTTGAATGTTTGTTTGTTTTCTCCCCTGTCTCTCCCACTGTCCCCTCTCCCTGTCTCCCCCTCCTTGTCTTTTAGATTGTAAGCCACAGGCAGGGACTGCATCTATTGTATGTTTCTGTACAGCACCAAGCTCATGACTGGCGCTATATAAATGCTTATAATAATAATAAGTATACTTCCCCACCACAAAATGAATAATTTTTCAGGGGCCAGGCTCTTCCACCAGTAGTTTTAAGATCACTCACACAAATCTACCCATTCAAACTCTGCCAGAGCTGGAGGTTCAGAAGAGAGAGAGATGGGCAAGTAAGTTCATAAACTCAAATTCCAACTTATTTAAATAAATAGATATTACATCAATCAATCTGAGGACCTAGGCACCAACAGAGACTCCAAATTTAGCATAAGACCATTACAACTAGCACTTCATGCTATACAAATTTAGTTGCAGCTAGGTCATTATAGCATCTAGTTGTCTCAGGCAGGCAATGATAAAGTAGAAAGACTATGGCATTTAAGGCTCAGTTTAAAAGAACCCTCGAGCATGCACCCACAAACCTGATTTTGTGATTTTCTGCCTTTTGAGTGATTTTCAACACCAAACCTTTACTGTTCTCTTAATATACTTTCTGTTTTCAGCTGAGCATCTCCACCAGCAACTCTTCAACTTCTCAGATGTATCCCTGTCTCTTTCTTCCCCTCCCCCATGTCCCTCTTATGCCCTTTTAACAGGAGATGCACCCACGCATGAATGCCCAGAAATCTTTCTCGTGTAAAAGACATGGCGGATGCATGGGCGCTCCCGCCAAACACCCCCCCCCCATCAACACGCACAGAGCAACCAGCAAAAGTGATGGTTGCTCCATGCATGTTGATGATTGGGGGGGGGGATGCATGCACACCCATCTAAAGCCTCCACCCACCCACCATGCATGCACCGGAGCAAACACCGACCCCACCCCACTCTGCGCAGCCCATGTAAAAAGGGCCCTAGATTGAAAGCCCCTTGGGAAAGGGACCTGCCTCTGACTAATGATTGTACAGTGCCAGGTACATTGCTGGTGCTATGCAAATAATAATAATAATAATCCACTTTTAACCATTGTTTAAAAGAGAAGCAGACTTTGGTTATCAATTCAATCAGAGTAGGGAAGTTAAGAAAATAGGATCCTTCTCGTACTTTGTCACTGCAATAGTTCCAACTCCAAAAAGGGAAGCTAAGGAGAAGAGTTCTATGCTAAACCCTGAGATATTAACAAAGAGAAAAAGAGGAACGTAAGTTAAATCTACAGCAAATATATATAAAATGTACAGGTAGCTTTATTATGAAATGATAGAGAACATCACCCTTTATCATCTCCTTAAGACAATGGTCTTGTTTCTCCTGCTCATCCTTTGGAAACTGGGATGTAAGTAACACCTGTTTTTTAAACTTTCTTTTCATGGTCTTTAAAAAAGATTGAGTAAAAACTGGCAGTAAGTACTTGGGATGTGATTGTTTTTATTTAAAAAAAAACAACCTATTTTAAGACACTACTTTAGGGAATGGTTTTCTGTTCACTTGGGTTTAGTAGATTTTAACATTCTTTCATCGACTTTCTATAAAAGGGATATCCATTTTGGGCCCTCATCCATCCCCCCTTGATGAAGTCAACTAGAGTTCTTTTATTAACTTTAATAGGAAATCAATCAGCACCATCATTGTAGAGAGCATAGCTGCCTAAAGTTAAATAATTGTTAAATAATATCAGACATTAAAGATCGTGATCCTGTGATATTTTACCTCTACCTACCTTTTTTCAGGTACATCAAAAGCAACCTCATCTATAAACTTTACAAATGTGAAATTCCACTCTAGGAATCTGCAGACTCTTTTGCAATGGGATCCTGTAAATGGCAGCACCGCTGTTTACTTTGTGCAATACAAGATGTACGTATCCTATAAAGGGCTTGTCAACTTAGCTGTAAATGTTACTGATATAGTTTATAAGGAATCACCTTGCTCCTGGATGCTTTTAAATAAAGCTTGGCTTGCTTAATAATTCCATTTTTTTTCCAGCCTGGAAAATCATAATGTGGTACAGTTTAGGGGATAGGCTGGGTGTTTGCAGCTTTTGTGAATGGTTTGTACAGGATGTATATTGACAGGAGTAGACTAAGATTGCAGCCTTCAAATAACTTGCTTCAGAGTAATCTCACTGATTTTAATGGGACTGGCTGCTCTGGAGTAAACGGTTTGAGAATTGCAGCCCCAAAGTGTCTCCTTGTGTTCCTGTCACTGTGCATGCAAGAATGCCTCCCTGATCCTTTCTGTAGGACAGCAGCCCAAACTCCCACTTCGCTTGGCAGTTTAAGTTGTTGGAAGCCACCCCGAGCTGTTCGCAGGAGGGACAGGGTACAAATTTATAAAATAAATAAATAAAAATAAAATAAGTTCCATTCCTCCATGGGTTTGAGCCCTCAGGATTTCCCATTGCTTTTAGTAGAGGGTCTAGGTACTTTGTGCATTCCCTGGAAAACCAAGGGCAGCTCATAAAACTAATTCCTTTCTTTAAATGATAGATATGGAGATCGTCAATGGCTCAATAAAATTGGCTGCTCGGGCACATCTGAGGTTTCATGTGATTTTACACTGGAAATTTGGACGAGCATGACCTATATTGTGCCAGGGTGCGGGTAGAACTGCCGAGTGGTTCATCAGGATGGGTAGAGAGCCACTGCTTTCACCCTCTTCTTGATAGTGAGTAGTGAAGTTGTTTTTATGGTGTTTGTTCACCTGTTTGTTCAGGCTTGGGGTCCAATCCTACTCTACAACCTCAAATATGTCTACTAACACAGCTGGACTTGGCTGTATGGTCTTTGCTCACATCACTATAGAAGATGCTGGACAAGCCGCAAGACTTGTTTAAAATACCAATGGAAACTTCCAAACAATAGGCAATTGATTTTCAGTTTGACAAGGAAATGCCTGCCAATATTCAAAAGCTATAAGAGAGAAAAATAAAGATTCATTTTGGACACTGTTGAAGTACTTAAGATGATGAAAATTTTAGAGAAAGACAGGGTGGAAAAGCAGGAAGCATCGTTTTGTTAAAAGCAGGAAACAACCCTCCTAAGTAGGGATAGGTGGCATGCTCAGCCGTTGCCAGATTCCTGTCATCTTCTAAAGCTCCTCATTCATCAAAAAGGGAAGCTAGCTACCCTGTTCTTCTACTTATTGCTTGTATTTGTAGTGGGCCGGGCCCCATTATGCATTACACAAACACAAAAATGAAAAGCACTTACAACAAATGCCGAGAAATGTTCCAAGTGTTTGTGGAAGTGCTCTTCAAAAGAGGTGGGGGAGGGGCATGAATACACAGAAAAGTTGGTTGCAGAAAACAAATGTGAAAAAAATCAGTGTGTGTTTGTCAAGGGGTATTGGATGTCACCTTAACTGAACATTGCTTTCCTTCTTAGCATTTTAATACAACCATGCTTAACTCGTTTTAAACGTAGGTGCTTCTGCTTACTTCCCCCACTAGCAGAAAACACTGAATGAAATTAAATAATACTTCAATGGAGAAATGAAGACAGTCACTTATGTGGGATGCATATCATTGTATTTATGGAAAAGAAGCTATTGTTGTTAGTGGTTTTCCCAGCTTGTTAGAGATGTAAAGGGGAAGGGAAGCAACTCTAACTCTCAGTCTTTTCAGGGTTTTGTGTATGAGTTATATATTCTTCTCTCTACGGAGAAACTGTAAATGAAGCACAACTGAAATGGCTGCATCCAGTCCTCCCTCCTGTCATCGCAGCTCACCGCCCCACCAATGCTTGCTACAATCCACAACTGGTTAGACACATACACATGGGGACACACACTTGGGCTGGGTGAACGGGACAACTGAGGTCTTAATCCCAAATTAAAATACTAAGGGTGTAGTCTCCACCGAACATGGACTCCCAATGTTTTCCCTTAGGTTCCCTCACACTTCCCACTGGCTTATCAGAGCTGCAGTTCCCTTCGCCAGGTACTCAGTCAGAGATGGCGCACACGCACATGCACGCATACCCCTTGCTCTTTGGTACAGGAAGCCCTGCTTCCTCCAAAGGGGAAACAGCAGAGGGAAGGAATTAAAGGCAGCGGTAGCAGCCAACAGTGCCCTTGCATGGAATGATGAAGAATCTCAGAAGGAACTGGGGTGGCACCTTCCGGCTCACGATCAGAACCCATCCGTCAGCACTTCAGGCAGTGGGGGGTTGTCAGACCTTAACTTTCACTGCTGCTGGGACGAATGGAACATACTGTTCTTCTCTGCCCTCCAGACTCCCTTGCAAGAAGGCAGCAAGCAGGGATGCGGGCCTGACTTCTAGTTCTGCTATTTGAGCTTTTTCTCCTGGCTAAGGGCCTAGCTGCTCTGGACAGCATGCCAAGTGCTTTTTCACTGGCTAAGATATGGCAAGAACCAATCAGCATATCAGGGGCTGTTTGCCAGGTTAGGGAGATGGCAGCCAATGAGTTATAAGCCTGCCAGGCGAGAGAATGAAAACAGTGGGCATAACAAGGCTTTTGTCAGGGGCGTTACTAGGTCGGAATAGGCAACAAATATACTCCCCCTGCCCCTTATCATCCTCTCTCCTCTCCCCACCCCCTTTCCTTTATCCGCCCAGGGCTTCTCTCTCCTTTTGCTTGCTGTGCCTCAGCCCTGGAGGCTGCGGCTGCATTACATGCCTTGTGCCGCCACCGGTACTTGCTCTGTCCTGTGTTGCCTGTTGGATAGGTCCCATACGCACTGTGTGCTGTAGCCACTTCAGCTCAGCTCAGCCTTTGCCTGGCCACACCACAACAAGACAGGATTTGTGCCTTTCCACCCCCGTCCTCCCAGCTTGGGCCCCAAGACAAATGTCCCTTCTGTTCCTATGATAGCTACACCTAGGGTTGCCTCCTATGCACAGTTTTAAGGAATGCTTATGAAAAATACATGTTGCAGGGCCTGCATTGGCACCTAGGCAGAGGGGCACCAATGCAGGGCCTGCAACATGTATTTTTCATAAGTCTTCCTTAAAAATGTGCATAGGGAGCAACCCTATGCCCCGGGCTTTGGTAGGTCCAGGCTCATGTACCAATTATAGTCCTCCCTAAGGTCAAGGAGGTGGGGTCTCCGGTGTGGAAGACAGGTCTTACCCATGAAAGCAGTGCTACCCCAGATGCCCCAGTAGCAGCTGCAACCCCACCAGGAAGAAAATTTAAGGAGCGGGTGGGCCCAGCATTTCACACACGCCCCCTCCCACTCTGAAAACTTCCTTCTTGGCAGGGCCCTTTACGAACAGCCTGAGTGCTGCTAGAAACATTTCAGAATGGGCCAAGATGGTGGTCTGGTTCTGCTTCCTCTCCCTCTGAAAATTTCCTAGTGGCACTTAGGCTGGTTGCAAAGGGTCACCTCAGAGGCCGTGGCTCAACTGAGCCCCCCTCACTCCATGATAGCTACGCCCCCGTGGAGGGGGGCGTAAACCATTAGGAAGACGTTAGGGAGAAAGCCATTAGCATTTAAAATGTTTTAAATACAAGGAGAGGGAACCAATAATCAACTGATAAAATAAATGTGCACTAGGCGATGTGTGTGTGTGTGTGTGTCAGCAATGGGGAAAACACAGTAAACATGGGGCTGTGTGTGTGTGTGTGTGTGTACACATATATATTTAGGGTGGACATCACAGTGTAATTAATTCAGTCACAGCTCCTAGAATTTCATATCTGGAGCTTAATTTTAGCATGTCAAGTTAGGGCACCCATTTACCCACAGCTAAGGAGGAGAATAGAAGCACAGTGCTTCCCTTGTAAATTCTCACAAACCCTCTGCCTTAGAAATAAGATGTGATCTGGGTCCTCACCACACACCCATAGGCCTTTTTTGCATGGATGCGGTGGGTGGGGGCATGGGCGTGTGGTCTTTTCAATGGGCGCACACCCACCTCCACCCATGCAGCCTCCTCTGGTTTGCCAGATGGCTCCGTGGGTGGGTGATGGCTGGTGGTAGGTGTTGCGCAGGTGCGCGCATGCACCCCCACCCCCACCCATGCTGTTTGCACAAACGCACACCCATCCCCCCCCCACCGCCATGGCATTTGCACGGACATGTCCCCCACCGCACACCCGCACGCACACCCAGTGGGGGTGGGGGAGGCATCTGTGCAAAAACAGCCAGACTTTCTAAGTCTGAAGAAATTCCCACCCCCTGACATGCACTTTTGTTTAATTTAATTAATTAACTTGGATTTCCATCCTGCCGTATCCCCAAAGGCTCAGGACAGCTCACGTAAAAACACTGTATAAAAGTAAACCAATAAAAGATATCCACCCGCCCAACCCTCCCCAACCAAACCAGTTGCATCCACCCACCTCCACCTTTTTTCCTTTGGTCGGTGAGTAGGGGAGATTTAAATGGGCCAGGATAGGTGTGCGCTGGATGTACGCCCCTACTCACGCACTGCCTACTTCCCCCCGAAGCTCTGTGTGGGGGTCATGGGAGCGCTCGCGCGCGCGCATGCCCGCATACCCACCCACACCACCTTCAGATGGGCGCTCAGGTGGGTGCGGGGTTGAGTAGGGGTGGGTGCGTGCGTCCCGTTTAAAAATGCCCACTGTCCTGCACCTGCTGCTTTGCAAAGGAGATTCCAACTTTCGGGGCTGGGAAAGCGTTCTGTTATTAATCACAATGAAGAGTTAGCTCTTTGCTTAGCAGGAGTATGCAGCTATAATGGCACTATGGGCGGATCTTAATTACCCCCACTACCACATACCAATCCATTCCCTGGTCAGCTGGATTATAAGGGAAGCATGAATAGATTTTGGCTGGGAGAAAGAATAAGTGAGATCTGTATTTGATTATAAGACGAAAATGAATAATGAATCGGACTCAGTTGGGAACAAAGATGTGTGGCTATAGTAAAAGTGGAGAGGGTGTGGTGGGCAGGGCCTGCAGGAAGCGGGGCCAGTATTTAAACTTCACACTTACATGATCAACGGAATAGAACACACAATGAATGAAAAAAAAAGGTGTATGCAAAACGAAAAAACTACACTATGGTGATGCCATGCAATAGTGAGCAAAATGCACAGCTCTGTGTGAGAAAATCCAAGAGAGAAAACCAACATTTGCTTCTGTAGATCAGGTGTTTGGGGGGGAGGGGGCAGGTATTGGCAGCTCAAGGCTTCAAGTCTGTGTTAAATAAGGGGACATTCACACCTCAGCTGCACTGAGAGATAGAAAGGCATGACTAGAAGAGGCAGCAAGGGGCAGAAAGAATGCTTTAACAAATCTGCCTCAACTGTTTCAAATCTCGGCGCATCCAAGCTGAGGAGCATGTGCAAGAGTGCACAGTGCCTTTCAGTGATGTGCCCTTTTGCACATGGCATGTGTGGAAAGCCCCCTCCCTTGCATCAACGCTGCAGGAGCAACACTGAGATTGGCAGCGGTGGCTTCAGCCTGAAGCTGCTGCCACACACAACTGATGGGAGGGAAAGGGCAGCCCCCACCGTGTGCCACTCATTTCAGGACTGGGAAGAAACCACTCCCGGCTTTGTCTTTTAACATTCCAGGAACTAGTGATCCACCAGAATTTGTACTAACTTCTGAGCAACGCTCTATAGTCATAAATATCACCACTTCAGAGAAGATGAGAAGAGTGAGTCACTGGCAAACGTGTATAACCAGATCAAGTATGTCATATCAGTTTCTGCCCCTTCTGAGGTAAGAATTTCAAGATTTTTTCCCCCTTGCATATAAAGTGAAATTTAATGAGTAAAATTCATTTTGGCAGCATGCTCCAACCTCAGGAGGAAGAGATTGCTTCACTCCATTCTAGGGCTGAAAAACCAGCCCAACTTGTTTGTTGCGAGTAAAACTCGCAAACAAGAGTACTGAGTTCTTGGTCCCAGTACTTATGGGTTGGCACTGACAGCAAAGCTCATCAATTAGTGTTTGTGAGCTTAGCTAAAGTTGTTACCTACTTAGAAATAAGGAGAATCACATCTGGTCTCGCTAGTGTATTTGGCACAGGTCTGCAAGTTTCTTCAAGTTACAAGCCACAGTCCACCTAGAAGGGCATGTCATCACTTGGGTACCATAAAGGAAAAGGTGGCAGTTTGTGGAGTTTAATCGTTAGCATGCTGGGTATCAGTAGTTGGAGACCCAGATTCAAGACCTGGACTATTCAGATGACCTTGGGCAAGTCATTTTCTCCATGTATTAGTTTCAGCAGCGATGATCTGTCACTATGGCCCTTTTCACACAGACACTCTAACACTGATAAAATGGGTGTTCCATTTTATTATACACATTGCAGGGCACGCATAGAGCACACCTGAAACCCTGCAACATGTATAATAAAATGTAACACCCATTTAATCTGTGTTAGAGCGTCTGTGAAAAGGGCCTATGATTCGTTTGGTGATCTGGAACAGTCAACCCTGGAGCATAAGGACCACACAGCAACATGCTGAAGTATGCTATTGGAATAGGTGTATTTCACAACAATGGCTATTTTTACACAGACCCCACCCCCCCACCCCCACAACTCAGTGTGCGGGGAGGTGTGCGGGGGGGGCATCCGTGCTCATGGCGCGGTGGTGGGTGGGTAGATGGATGGGTGTGCACCCATAGGAAAGGGAGCACACCCACCTCCACCCACCACCAGTGCACACTCATCCCCCCACCCACTGTGTCCATGCAAAAAGGGTCTGTGATGAAAGGACCACAGAGATTTTTTTTTTAATGGAATGGCATAGAAAAAGGGGGGAAATTAGCACTTGTATCCGATTGCCAAGTAGCATACAAATGCTAACAGACCCCTCAGCTATTTAACAACTAAGGCCCTTTTCAAATGGGCCACGGTGGGTGGGGGTATGGGTGTGCGCCCACGGTGGGTGAAGGTGGGTGTGCTCCCATTCCCCATCTCCACCCATGGAACAATCGGCATTGATGCCCATTGCTCCGTGGGTGAGTGATGGGTGGAGATGTTTGTAGCGTGCAACCTTACCCATCCACCGCGGCATTCACATGGGTGCCTCCACCCATCTCCACGCATCGAAACTGTGTGGAGATGGGTGGGGGCATCTAGTGTGAAAAGGGCCTAAGTTAGTTTGACTTAGTCACCTGTCCTCAAAGCTCTGGGAATTAGAATAATTTCCAGTGGAGATTGTAGAGACACCATCACTAGAGGCCTTCAAAACTAGGTTAGACAGACATCTCTCAGGGATGGTGTAGGCACTGTGGATCCTGCTTAACGACTGTGGGCTGGACTAGATATCTTTTGAGATTCTTTTCAGCTTTATAGGATTCACTGTCCCATTCTTTTCAGCTCACATGATTATATGATTCACTGTCCCATTCATCTCAGCGGGACTTGTGCCTGCACAGTGCTTTGAGGATCAAAGCTTTAGACAGAACACCCCATTTAAAACTTTTAGCAAAATGCCCTGCTCTGTTCTGCCCCCCTTCACTCCAATGCCTCACTTTTCTGATATGCAGCTGATCTTCGGCCATGGGACTCACACCCCATTTCCTCACATAACAGCAGCATTTTCCCCACTCATTGAGACAATCTTTCTGATGTGGCCCCGCCACCTTTAGGTCAAAGCACTGGGGAAGGTGGCAACCCTACCTCCAGGAGAATAAAGACTTTTAGAAATGATAATGCCGGTAGCACAGTGTGATAATTATGAGAATAAAAAAATCTATGCTATAGCCCAATAAGTCTCTTTCACTTTGTCCATAGACCTTAAGGATCTATACTGCAGATAAGGAAGTCCGGAATCAATCAAATCTAATTCCTGGAATGGAGTACTGCATCTCTGTAAGAGCAAGAGTCTTAGACTTAGACAAACAAAGCAATCCAAGTAAAGCTCAGTGCATCAAACTGGATGCATTGCCAGGTAAGTTGTGTCCAGTATGGCACTCTGTCTATGGGGATCGAGTTGTGACAGAGGTGGAGAAAAGAGTAGAATGGCCCCCAATGCCTTGTTTCCAACCACTTTGTAGCTGTGATACTCAGTGGGCCCAATCCTAAACATATTTGCTCAGGAGTAAGTCCCATTGATTACAATGAGCCTTACTCATGAGCAACTGTGTTTAGAATTGGGGCCAGTGTCTGCAAATGGTGCCGATGCTAGCAGTGCACCGAACTGCCACAGCACATTAGCAGAGGTAGTGCAGAAAAAACTCACACTACTTGCAGGTCCTGTCCTCTGCACCAGTATCAAGCTTTGCACCAGCATTAGGAGGGAAATGGAAGGGGCAATGTGGGATGGGGCAAAGATAGCCAGTGACGTTGTCATTACAGTAGCAATAGCCATGTGAAAGCAAACACACACACACATGCCCATGCTATGGCTAACTACAACCCTGTACACTTAGATGGTGCAGATTAGGAGGTCATGCTTTGGCTCATGCCTTTGTCAGTTCCCAAGGCTGGTACTAGAGCCATGAGGCTCCACCCCAGCCCCCCAGGGGCCTAATCTGAGGAATACAGTCTGAGATACTTCCCAAAACCTACAAGTAGTTCCACTTGTTACTAAACAAAGTGAGAGATTCCAGGAGCCAAAAGAAAATGTATTATCAAGGCTCCTACACAATTCAGCAGACCATCATCTTTGTGGCTTGAATTACTAAAAATAAACCGGGGTGGGGGTGGATTTTTTTTAATGGTCCCCTTTGTAAAAAATAGAAATTACAAAATTCTAGCAATTTTGATCAGCCCAAAAGGTAGCTAAGCATATTAACTAGATAGAGGGTGAGGCAGAGAGAAATTTGTGAAAATTGTCAAAATGTTCCCAGCTAGTTTTCTAATTTGAAATTTTCATTGCAACTTCAAAATTTGAAAAATTCAGCCATGTGTAATGAAATGAAAAAATATCAACCATCTCAAGTGATGTCCCTTTAAGAGCAAGGCCAATAAGAAGGTTACTGGATGACATCAGACTAGCACAGACACTGGGTGAAAACATACGTGATGGTGGAGGGCCACCACCACAAACTGATCTCGTGCTCACACCCCAGTCAGGATCAAGCCCAGCTGCAGAACAAATGTTCACATGGCTGGGCCTCACCCCCATGCTTCACCCAACAGCCTCTCCCCCATCCCCCATGACCTTAAGGGCAGGAGGGCCACTCTGAACCAGGCAGAGAACAGCAGGTGACCACACATGATAGCCCACTGCATCCCGGTCGGGCAGGCCTTTCCCCAGGCACCAGCGGCTAGAGGTCTCCGGAGTCACAGCCCAGGCTAGCCACCACCCCGCCCGGAGTAACTCTGGGGCAAACATCTGGATGACCCTTAACAAATGTGACAGTGGCATGCTGACGACCACCACATTTGTTAACACCCTCTGAAGGACAAGTTGACATTGAAGAAAGTAAGAGCTATGGGTGGTGCCCAATATCTTGGCTCCAGTACTTAATTTGTTAAGAGATGCCTGGCCTCGAGCTTTTCCTAGAAATTTTTATTTATTTATTTTTGTTTATTTAAAACATTTATACCCCACCCCTCCTGTAAACAGCTCGGGGAGGCTTCCAACAATAATAAAACAAACATAAAACAATATAAAACAGTTTAAAACAATCAACAAATTAATTCCAACAATAATAAAACAATATAAAACAGTTTAAAACAATCAACAAATTCTGCCCCCAGACTTGTTGATGAGTGGCAGTTAGCTCCATGCACATCTATGGGTGCCTTTAGACAGAACAAAATGTGTGTGTTTGGGAACGCAAACACATCTGTATGTGTTCTGTCTAAGCATTGTGATTAATTTCCACCACACATCAGTCCCCCTTTTGCCCCTCATCAAACACCAAGTGCAGTCCGGATCTTTTCTGGGTGATTTTAGGACTTGAGTGTCCCCTGTTGCATCTAATAGTTTAATAGTTAAGTCCAAAATTTGTTTATTTAAAGGCCAGTTAATAACAACAACAAACAAAATTTATTAGGCTTAGCTTTCACCATTTAGCCAAGAAAACATTAAAAAAAAAAGACACTCAGAATTCAAATAAAATCCTCAAATGGAAAGGGAAGGAGAACAGTATACAAAGCAAGGTACATTCCTACTTAATAAATATATAATCTGACAGAAAAGGAAGAACTAGTCCTTCTCCCTTGCTTGCTTAGTCTATCTGATCTCTCTCCCTTCTCTTTGTCACCAAATGGGCATAGATCGCAACCGCCCAAATTATCTTCTCGTCTTGGGCTGCGAGTAACTTCCCTAGCCTGATTTGATTTGGCAAGTATTGCTTGTCCTCACCCCATAGGGGGACCAGCCATACCTCTCTCAGTTTTTTATGAAAGCTACATATAAATAGAATATGATAAACATCCTCGATTTCCAACATATTACAGTGACATAAACGCTGCTCATATGGCTTCTGTTGATATCGCCCTAATGTTACAGTTGACTTAAATAGCTGCATGCGGAGGAGGGTATAGGCTCTGTGCAAGGCCTTTCACTGATAATGTCTAAATATTTCTCATAACCATGAGTCCTTTTAATATCCTGGAAATGCGGTGCAACCTTCCATTCTGCTATCTTGGCAACATCCTCCTGTTTCGCTACATCCCTCAGGGTATTTCTAATAATCGATTTCTGCTGTCCAAGAGGCTTGCCCAGCAGAAATTCAGAAGAGAGGCCTATGTCATTTAACTGATGGATAATCGCCTTTATCCATGGGTAAGTAAGGGAGCACACTTGGCTCAATTCCTCCTGCAGGCATAAGGAAGTTAGGCAGGATTCCAGTTGAGCACACAGTTTAGCCCAATATAATAAATTCTTTTGATGCAACATATTTGCAATCGAGTCTACACCTGTTTCGGCCCTAACAACTGCACCGGGTACTGCCTGGGGGACTCCTAAGAGGCTCCGTAGAAATTTATTTTGCACTTTCTCTAGCCTCTGATCACATGCCCCTATCTGAAAAACTTTGGCCCCATAGGTGAGTAAGCTTTGGATCTTTGCGGAGAACACCTTCAAGATTTGGAACAGAGAGGTGTTCCTAAACTTGTTTGCCAAGCCTAAGATGCCTTTGGCCCCTGCATTTGCCTTTAGGGCGAGAGAGTGAGCATGCTGATTCCAATTGGGTTGACGGGAAAAACACATCCCTAAATATACAAAACTGTCCACCTGTGACAGTCTCTCATTACCTATCTTCTAGATATATTTTTTTTGCATTCTTGCCTAGTACCATTATCTGGGACTTCTTATAATTTAGCTCCAAACCCTTCACCTCACAGTAACCTTCAAACTGCTTAAGTTGCGCTTCCAGGCCCTTCCTTGTCTGGGACAATATAACAACATCATCTGCATACATAAGAGCTGTAACTGCTCTATTAGCGAGCTTGGGAGGATGACCCTTGACCGCCAATAGGCTCTCAATTAGATCGCCCAAATAAATACCAAATAATTTAGACGCGAGAACACAGCCCTGCCGTACTCCTTTATTGATTAGTATGGAGTCCTCTCTGTAACTATATGGGGAGATACCCTCACCCATGCCCTATTTCGATCATGCAATTGGATTACCTGGGTTAGAAGATTTCCATCTATACCCTGAGAGTGCATCCTCTTCCATAGTTTCTCCCTTGGCACCAAATCGAATCCCTGGCATAAGTCCATGAATGCTAGGAAGATACACCCAGATCTTATCTGGGTATATTTCATAATTATGTGAGAAAGAACATAGCAGTTATCCATAACCGAGCATCCTTTTTTGAACCCATACTGTTCTTCTGGGATAATTTTACCCTCTACTGCCCATAGATCCAACTGTTCTAACATGACTCTTGCATAGATTTTACCCAGTACTGGTATTAAACTAATAGACCTATAACACCCTGGGTCCCGTTGATCTCTCTTTTTAAAGATGGGAACTATAATAGATTCCCCCCATTCCTGTAGGATATTACCAGTTTTGTTAATCCAGGTAAAGTATTTGGCGAGCCAAGAGGACCACCATATGGGGCACAATTGTAAGGCCTCTGCAGTGATCCAGTCTTTCCCTGGTGCCTTGTTTGTCTTCAAGGCTCTAATATATCCTAATATTTGTTCTTCAGTAACTGCCATAGTGAATTCTCCTACCTCCTTGTTGTGATTTCCTTCTTCAGTCATCTCACTTAATATATCTATACCCTGGACTTCGACTCTATATAACTCCCTAAAGTGTGCTAGCCACTCCGACTCTGGCACTATTACCGGGCAGGAACTCTCCCCAGATTTCAATCCTGTTTTTATGATTTGCCAAAACTGCTTTGAGTTGTTAGTTATTACTACAACAGCAGTTTGGCCCATATTCTCTGATTATTCAGGGTTTTCTTTGTTTTAATCAACATCTTATACTGTTTTCGTACTCTAAGATATTCCTGCCTATGAATCACTGAGTAACACCTTAACCACCAGCACCGAGCTCATGCCTGCTTCTTTTTCCCCTGTTGGCATTCCTCATCAAACCAACCATCTTGAGAATAATCTCTGATATTAGCCCTCCTTGAGAGGACTTGCAGCCCCAGGCTATCTACAATTAACTTGTAATTCCTTAAATAGGACTGCTTATCATCTCGCCCCTCTATAAGCATTTCTTGCCTGAACTTGGCCATGTCGACCCCATGCAATAAATGCCAAGTATCTGCAGCCACTTGGCTGCTCCATTTTCTCCAGTATCTTACTAGTCCACTTGGGGCAACAAGGCCTACTCCCTTCTTCCCTCTGCCACCATTTGTAACCTTTATCAATGCCGTAAGTGGCATATGATCACTTTCAGGCCGAACTAGTATCTGCATATCAGTGAAGAGTTCATAATGACTATTTCTGTTAAAATAAAATCCACCACACTCCTCCCATTACAGTTGGTAAAAGTAAAATCCCCTCCTGAGGCATCCTTCCCCCTCCCATTCAGTATAATCAACCCACAGGATGCAATAACTTCTAGCATCCACCTTCCCTGCACGTCAATTATTAGGTCATTTTATCTTCTCCTTGGGTATAGATCTAACAGCGTTATACTCTGATCCGGGTCTAGATCACTTCCATCGCCAATTCTTGCATTCCAGTCACCTACTATGACTGGAACTGCCCTAGGAAAGTCTTCCAACATCCGTTTTATCACATCCCCCAATTTAATCCAGACCTCTGGGTTGTAATAACTAGATTGTGTAGGCAGAATACATATATTCAGTAGCAAAAAACAGCTTCCTGGATTAAGTTCCCACCTAAATAATAGGTATGCTACACCACCTGCGAGCTTCTCTACTATAGTGTCCTTATGGTCTACCAAAATTAGAATTGCCAGACCACCAGACGATCTTCCCTTCTTATTACGTTTCACTGCCCCCTGGCAATAACTATTGAAGCCTTGGATCTGCACACTCTCAATTTGTGTTAGGCAGGTCTCCTGTAAGAATATCACATCGTAGTCTGTCAGGAATTTAATCCATTCAGTGTCCCTCATCCTCTGCTTGCAACCCGCAGCATTCCATGATAAAATTTTAATTCCCCTTACTCCAGCCATCTTGCTTGGGGCAATTACCTTAGCTGAGATCGATGTCTCTTGGAGGCACACAGCCTCATATTCCCTAGTGAAGTAGTCATCCCCGGATATTGATTTTGGCCCCACAATGTTCCAAGACAAATGGCCTGGAATTAGTTGCTGTGGTTGTCAAAATGTGGATCCTAACTCTGTACATAACAGCTCTCTTATTGGGCCCTCTTCCCTTTCCAGAGGGACACTACCTATGGGTTGACTAACTTCATTAGGGGGAAACTGAGGCCTATGGACAACCATGTAGTCCAAAGAGGAGGAGTTAAAGTAGGTTTCTATTGCCTGCGCAGTGTCCTCTCCTGCACTTTCCATTCCTCCTCCTATATGCCGATCCAAATCAGTTAAATCTACAGGATCCGGTGACACAGTTCTATCTAGCATAAACCACTCCTGCATAACAGGGTCATGCTCTACCATTTCTTTATCAAAACCATCCAAGTCCTTAATTGAGCTATGTTATCTGGAGATTAGTGCTCGTGCCAGAGTATTTTCCACCCTTTGTAGAAAAAATCCCGTTGCTTTCATACAACCCCTATTCTCCCATAAATTGTCCTGGATTTGCAGAGAAGAGAATATAACTTCCCACCTTCGAAACTGTCCTCTATCTAGCAGCGCCTTTACTTCTTCAGCCTCCTCCGCTAGAACACCCAATGACATTCTCTCCTGCATAAATGCTATACATAGTTTGACATCCAGAGCTCCATTTTTTAGAAATCAATACTTCCTCTTATTAAAATGGAATACCAGCGCAGGGGCCCACCTTACATCAGTGTCTTGTGGCCAGATCTTTGGAGGTATAGAATTCTTCCTGCCAGTCAATTTGTTCCTATTAGCCGTAGCGAGAGGTAGTTGCCCCATATTCTCAAGGGAGTTGGGACGAGCAGCCCCTCGTACAGCTTCCTTGGGGGTCCCTGCTACAAGCTGGGCACTACTCCCAGTTTCCTGCATTATGGGTAGTTCTTCCATCAGTTCAACACCTGTCCTTAACCTATTCTCTGGGTTAGTCTTGTTCTTACCATACTGAAGGCTGGGCTGTGTTTGTGTGGCTGCGTCTTTTTGATTTAAACTAGACACCTCTCGAAAATTCATCTTACCAGTCCATGTACTGAATTCAAGCCACAACCCCCCTAACAAGACTTTCATCGCAAACAATAGCTCGTTAGTTTGATCGAGTTTTGCTTCCATTTCTTTAAACTGGGTATCAATATCAAGTTCCAACCTCACATTTAAGCCATCAAATTTGCGATTAAGCAGACTGAATTGCTGCACCCAATCGTACGGTAGAGGTGCCCGCTCCAGCCTTATGTAATCCTATGTTTGAGTAGCAGAGGGATCCTCTTGGCTATGCCAATTAGTTTCTGGTAGGGTCTCTTTTTGCGTTCTCTTAACAGAGCTTGAGCAAAAAAAGTGTGTAAATTTAGTTTGGTTTAACTAAGGCGATCTCGGAGCCCCATGAACGCTCTCCGCCTGGGCTATTTCCTCTGCCAAGAATATAGGGGCCCGAATTGCTCTGGACCTTAATACCATTATTCCTTACTTCCAACAGACTAATTCCAGTACACCAGATGTATAGTTCCCTAGCGATTTGGGACAAATATTGAGGAGATATCAAGATCTTGGAACAGTCACTGCACTAAAAAGGGAGGATAACTAGATTCTATGCAACTAATAAGCCATTATCCCTTTCTTTTAAGCAAGTCTCCCAAGGCAAGTGCCCAATACACACCACATACATTCTGAGTCACTTGTAAATATAAGGCCTTCCTAAGTAGTTGAGCCGTGGATCATAAACAGCAAAAGGTGAGTATTGATAATTTGCAAAGTACCAGGATTCCCAAGGAGTCCTCAAGTGAGCTTTAGTAGCACAGGGAAGTGGCAGCTTACCCCATGAGACACCAACTAGGATTATCCATAAATTCCCGGTTCTCCCCTCCCACTAATCCGTTATAGCTCTGCCTCTAATCACTTGGATGCACTACTATTCATTCCACAGCTCAGGGACTCCTCTAGGATATTATTGGCACGTACAGATGGCAAGATTCAGGGTAGCAGCACTCTCCAGGTCCCAACCCACCCACCACTCTCCCATGTCACCAGGTCCCACCCACAAGGGTTTCACACTATGGAAAGTCCCCTCGGGCAAAAACAAAATCTGTCCTCGACAGTCCACAATGTTCCTGCCTCCAGTAGAGATCCAAGCTTACCTTGGGGTAAGGTGCTTAATCGAGGGTAAAGGGCGGATCTCAGTCAGGAAAGCAGAGTTTGGGCTCCAGCTCCGGGTCACTCCCAAGAGCGCACACCCTTGTACGCATGGCCGAGGTGCGTGTCGATGGCGCGGCCATCCACTCACTGCCTCCTTTGTATGTCCACAGGTCTCCGGCTCTGCCCCGCTCCTGCCGCTCACAGGTGCCAGGTAAGTAGGAGCTCCGCCCGCTACACCAGCCCGCTCAGCTCCACGCCCTGTTGCATCTAAGCAGATGCGGGGTGTGTTTATGCAAAAAAACACCCATAACTTCCTTTTTGCAGGCTATCATGCTCTAGAGAAATGACATTTTTCCTGTCTGCACATTAACTCCCTAGCTATTTTCTTCTTGGGGAAAAAAAATTACTAAAAAGCTAATGCGTTTCTAACATTTTAATTTTTGTGGGCTGCTTGAGACAGTACATTGTGTTCTCTTATGTACAACTTTTGTATTTTCTTGATTTGTTGTTATTTTGAAAGTGAAAGCATCGGATTATTTGTCTGCAGAGAAAAGATAATAGCCTGACTATCCTGGGTTAATTTGGGGCCTAATAAATTGTGTTTGCAGCTGTTTTCAAAAACTACCAACAAGTATAGTTTTAATTAATTTCATCCTCTCTCCTTTTATTTATTTATTTATTTATTACATTTATACCCCGCCCCTCCTGAAACAGCTCGGGGCGGCTTACAATCTTTTGCACTACTGAATAGTACAATTCCTTACTACCCAATGCTACTAGGCAGTAGCTGGACAATAATCTGCATAATCTAGCCTCACCTCTGAACAAGTCCTCTGTTCACCGAATATCACCCAAAAAAGTCACCCATTCAAAAAAACAAGCACATGAAATTTGCAAAAGGCTGAATTTGTTTTTGTTTTGGGTTGGGTTAATTTAAAAAAAAAAAAAAAACACCGTTAATAACTGGTGTATTTTCTGTGATCTTATTTAGCTTGATTATTTAATTTGAAGAATAATTAGAATTGCACAATGCACTGAAAAATGTGATCTGAACACTTTTTTTCCTGAATGGTTTTAATATGGTTATTGGATGGCTCTATATTTTTATACAAGTACAACTGAATCCTTTCCAGTAATGTAGGTGCAGTTGCAGGAGTGGACAGTGAGAGGATTGTTAAAGGAGACTTTTAATTCTGGTTGCAACTTTATGATAGTTTAGGCAAGGTCAATTAAATTGATCCCTAAAGTGGAAAAATACATGAAATAGCTGAAGCACCAGAAAAAGAGAACGTGTGGTACAAAATAAAAGGGCATTTTAGTCGGATTATGTTTTTCTATCAAAAAACACTTCTTTAAAACAGAACAATGTTTCCCCTTTCCCAGTACCCTGTCCTCCGGGGAGAAGCCCATAACATTGCTAAGATTCGCCCTTTTCTCTCTGTCTCGTCTGCCAAAACTCTTGTTCATGCTCTGGTCATCTCTCGCCTCCATTCCTTAATTACCCAAGTCTTTTGGAAGGTTTGAAAGTCTTTCAAGGTTCAGAAAGATTTCTACATTTTATAGGGAAAAAAAATCTAAAGCAGTAAAGGAGAAAAATCAGTTCATTGTGCTCTGTTAGTTACACGTTAAGACTCCTGTACATAAATACTCAGTCTGTCACTCAACACGCATTCCACAACCAGGTTGTTCTGCAATTTACTCAAAGGAAGAAAAACAATCAAAGACAGGCAATCTTGCTTTCATCAAGCGCTATCAAGTTTTGCTGATTGAACATATCCCTTTCTTCGCTCATTGTTTTTTTAAAAATGTGCAAGACTTGGGGGGAGGGGGGGGGG
>QEPC01005198.1:1367713-1395808 GCA_003113815.1 Sphenodon punctatus
CTCTCTCTCTCTCTCTCTCTCTCTCTCTCTCTCTCTCTCGGGGGTGGCGGGGGAAACATTTTTTCCACCTCCTCCTTCAGTGCCGCTGGTGGAGCTTGCGGAGAAGTGTTTTTTGGTGATGCCTCTCCCTTCCTCCCCCGCCAGCCCACCCTCCCGCCATGGTGCCTCTCGCCCTGCTATGATGCCTTTCCCTTTCCTGCCAGCCCATTGTCCCACCATGGTGCCTCTCCCTCCTCCGCCAGTCCACCCTCCCGCCATGGTGTCTCTCATCCTGCCATGATGCCTTTCCCTTCCCTGCCAGCCCACTGTCCCACCATGGTGCCTTTCCTTCCCCCACCACACCACCATTCTGTCATGGTGCCTTTTCCTCCCCCACCAGCCTACCATCCTGTCATGGTGCCTTTCTCGCCTAGGCCTGAAATGAGAAACATCAGCAAATGCCTCTCCCCCACCCCCTGAGCCCGCTGTCCTGCCATGGTGCCTCTCCCCCTGGCAGCCTGCCACCCCAGCATGATGCCCATGCACCTGCCATGGTGTCTCTTCCCCACCCAGTCCTCCATGGTACCTCTCCCCCTGCCAGCCCAGCATCCCATAGTGCCTCTCCTCCCCCAACCCACTGTCCTGCTCTGTCGTCTCTGCCCCTGCCGGCCAGCTGTCCCATCATGGTGCCTTTCCCTCCCCTGCCAGCCTGCCGTCCCGCCATGGTGCCTCACTCCCCCCACCAGCCCACCATGGTGCGTTTCCTTCCCCCGCTAGCCTGAAATGCCACCATGGTACTGTAAAAACCAGGATGAACTGGGACAACACGTTTGAATCTGGCACATGTTGAACTTTTAAGGCAGTGTCACCCATCTTTTCAAACGTGTTCTGCACTGCACCCGGATACCAATGTGGATTCTGCTTGGCTCGCCACTGTGACCGGGATGCCCCATCTCTCTAGGCTATCCCCCCAACACTCCACTAGACCAGCCACAACCTGGTTGCCTGTGTCTTAGTGGTGTAATATGCTCCTGGCATCCCAGACTCACCAGGAGACAGGCCGCCGCATTCTGCACCAGCTGTCACCATGGGTAGCCCTATGTACAGCACGTTACAATAGTCCAGCCTAGAGGTGATGAAAGCATGGATGATGGTGGCCAGGTCAGAGTCCAAAACATACGGCTGAAGCCGTCGCACCAGATGTAATTGTCAGAAAGCACCCCTCGCCACAGCCTCCACCTGGACATCCAGGTGGAGCTGCGAATCGAGGAGCATTTCCAGACTCTGAACCTGGGAGACTAATGGAGGGTAGATCCCATCAATGACGGAGGCTGCCATCTACATTGCCTTGCCCACCAATATCACCTCTGTCTTGTCAGGATTCATTCTGTCTATTAGCCCTCATCCAGTCCCCCACAGCCGGCAGACACCGAGTAAGCACGGAGAGTGCCGGGCCTGGGTCAGTTGAAAAAGAGAGGTACAGCTGGGTGTCATCAGCATATTGATGACACAGTGCACCAAACCTCCTACTCACTTTGCCAAGTGGCTGCATATACACTTTGAACAGGAGAGGGAACAGAACAGAACCCTGCGGGACTCCACACAAGAGGTCTCGGTATGATGAAAAATAATCCCCAAGCACCACTCGCTGAGTTCATCCGGCCAGGAAGGAGCAGAACCATTCCAAGACAGTCCCGCCCACCCCTGCACAATCCCACAAGCGCATCACCAACATCTCATGATCAATGGTATCAAATTCAGCTGATAGATCTAACAAAATCAACAGGGTCAAACAACCCCGGTCCCATTCCCTGCGAAGATCATCAACCAAAGCCACAAGCACAGTCTCAGTGCCATACCCTGGATGAAATCCTGACTGCGAGGGATCAAGAAAACCGACACGGTCAAAGTGCCCCTGTAGCTGTCGGGCCACTACCCTAAAAAGGGAAGGTTAGAGTCAGGCCGACAGCTGGCAAGGGAGTCAACGTCAAGCGATGGTTTCTTGAGCAGAGGCTGCACCACCACCTCCTTGAGACAGCCTGGCACTCTGCTCTCCCTCAGGGAGGCGTTGACCACCCCAGCCAGCAACAGCCCCATTGTCTCCCAGCAGACCTTAACCAACCAGGACGGGCATGGATCCAGTTCACAAGAGGTGGCTCAAAGTCCCCAGAACATCCACCGTATCAGCAGGTGTCACCGACTGAAATTGATCCTATACAATCGGAAAAGGCCGGGCTGCCATAACCTCCAGTTCTCCTAGTGTAATAAGTGTGGCGTCGAAATCCTGGTGAATACGAGTGATTTTACCCACAAAATAATCCACAAACATGTCACAGCGTGCCATAGATGACTCCACGCCCAGGTGGAGGGAGGCCAAACTGACCAGCCCCCTCACCACCCGGAAAAGTTCTGCTGAATGGGATTTAATGGATGCTAGGAGGGTAGCAAAAAAACGAGTTTTTTGCTGCCTGCATAGCCATGGCATAGGCTCATAAACCGGCTCTATGATGCAATCTGTCCATTTCAGCACACGAACAGTGCCACCGTCGCTTCAACCGCTGCCCCAGCTTCAGCACCCACAGTTCCTTGGAAACCCAAGGAGGTCTGGGCTTTATAGTTAAGAAGTACCTTGAATTGGGCCCAGAAGACTATAGGCAGCCAGTGCAGAGAACAGAGCACAGTGTAACATGCTCCTGGTGACCCGTCCCCGTAAGGAAGCGAGGCGTCACATTTTGTGCCAGCTGTAGGCTCCGGACCACCACCATGGGCAGCCCCACATAGAGTGCATTACAATAGTCCAGTCTCAAGGTAATGAAAGCATGGATGGGGTCATGACAGGCCGGGGAAGATAGGGTCCCAGGTGGAGGGGTGTAAGATCATTGAGGCTGGACAGGTGCTTAGTACAGGTCCTGCTTACTAGCCCCCAGGCAGTTGGGCAGATGGGTCATGATCAGAGAACCTCTGACCCTGTGCTGCTGCTGTTGAATGCGAAGTCAGTGGCGAATAAAGCAACAACTGTCCAGGAGTTGATCCTAGACTCCGCCGCCGATCTCGTATGCAACATGGAAACCTGGCTGAACCTCGAGTCGGGGCCTATTCTAGCTGACCTTGTTTCAGCCGGGTATTCCGTACAGTATCAGCCACAGTCAGAGGAACCTGGGGGTGGGGTGGAGGGCAATGTAGCCATGATTTTTAAAGAGGGATGGTCTGTGAGGAGGCATCCGGTGCAAACCATGGTTGGTATGGCGGTCCTTCACCTTGTGTTTGATTTGGCAGGGGACAGTTTAGGGGTGCTGCTTGTATACCATGCACCTACCTGTACAGCCTCTCTACAAGCTCTGATGGAGGTCGTATCGGGGGGGGTGTGTTGCGGTCCCCGAAGAAGTTAGTCTTGGGGGACTTTAATATTCACGCCGATGCCACCCCTGGAGGCACAGAGCATGAGTTCATGGCCGCCAGGGCAACCATGGGCCTGTCCCAGGTGGTTAGTGGTCCAACACATCAGGGGGGGAGGGGCATACTCTGGATCTCATGTTTTGCACCAGCCGTGAGACAAGTGTTCCGTTATTGGGTGAGATATCAGCAGTGCCCTTGTCATGGATGGACCATTACTTCCTGCAGATCTCTCTTCTGGCACATGTCTGCCCCTGGATGGATGCGAGACCAGTTTGTATGGTTCACCCCCAGAGATTGATGGAACCGGAGCGATTCCGGAGGGCTCTGGGGAAAGATACCCTATGATTTTTGACGACCGTCTTATTGATGACCTCGTGGCTTTCTGGAACACCTTACTAACTGAGGCCATTGATCGGACAGCACCTAGATGTCTGCTTTCCAGGTGACAGCACTGCAGGCCTCCTTGGTATTCGGAGAACCTGCAGGTGCTGAAGTGGAATGGGCAGTGGCTGGAGCGACGGTGACACCGCTCTCGCACTGAAGTTGATAGATTGCAGCATAGAGCTAGTTTATGAGCTTATTCTGTAGCTATGAGGACAGCAAAAAAAGAGTTTCTTGCTGCCCTCATAGCCTTCACTAAGTCCCGTCCAGCGGAGCTTTTCCGGGTGGTGCGAGGGTTGGTCAGTCCAGCCTCCCTCCACCTAGGAGTGGTGTCATCTACAACTTGCTGTGACATGTCTGTGGACTATTTTGTGGATCCAGATAAAATCGCTCGTATTCACCATGACTTCGATGCTGCACTTATTACATTAGGAGAGCCGGAGGTTATGGAAGCCCCATCTTGTCCAGTTTTGTGGGATCAATTCCAGTCGGTGGTGCCCGCTGATGTGATCGGGGTCCTTGGGGCGGTTAGGGCCACTTCTTGTGAGTTAGACCCGTGCTCGTCCTGGCTAGTGAAATATTGCAGGAAGACAATGGGGCCATTGCTGGTAGGGGTGGTCAATGCGTTCCTCTGGGAGGACAGATTACCAGGCTGCCTCAAGGAGGCGGTGGTGCGGCCTCTGCTCAAGAAACCATTGCTTGACATTGACTCCCTTGCCGGCTTCCCTTTTTAGGGAAGGTTATTGAATGGGTAGTGGTCCAGCAGCTGCAGGGGCATCTGGATTGCATTTCTTGATCCCTCCCAGTACGAATTTCATTCAGGATATGGCACCAAAACTGCACTCATGGCCTTGGTGGATGACCCGCACCGGAGAGTTAGACCAGGGTCAGTCAGCCCTGTTGGTGCTGTTAGATCTTTCGGCGGCGTTTGATACCGTTGACCATGAGATGTTGCTGACGCATCTGCGGGACTGTGCAGGAGTAGGTGGGACTGTTGGTTCCACTCATTCCTAGCAGGAAGAACTCAGCGAGTGGCACTCTGAGAATGTTTTTCATCATATCGAGACCTCTCGTGTGGTGCCCTGCAGGGTTCTGTCTTGTGCTCTCTTCTGTTCAATGTGGATATGCAGCCACTTGGTGAGGTGATTAGGAGGTTCGGCGTGCGGTGTCATCAATATGCGGATGACACCCAGCTGTACCTCTCTTTTACAACAGTCCCAGGCCCTGCAGTCTCTGTGTTTACCCGGTGTCTGACGGCTGTGGGGGACTGGATGAGGGCCAACTGACTGAGGTTGAATCCTGACAAGATGGAGGTGATGCTGGTGGGTAATGGCGATGGGGGTAACAGCCCCTGTTGTGGATGGGGTCTGTCCCATGTTGGTTCCCCAGGTGCGAAGTCTGGGGGTGCTTCTCGATGCACAGCTCTGCTTGGATGGCCAGGTGGAGGCTGTGGCGAGGAGTGCCTTTCGCCAATTACATCTGGTGTGGCGGCTTTGGCCGTACGTGTCAGACTCTGACCTGGCCACCCCCATCCATGCTATGATAACGTGCTCTATGTGGGGCTACCCATGACAACGGCTCAGAGGCTGCAGGTAGTACAGAATATGGCTGCCTGTCTCTTGGTGGGATTGGGCTGCTGAGAGCACATAACACCAGTGCTCCATGATCTTCACTGGCTGCCGATAGCGTTCCGGGCCTGCTTCAAGGTGTTGGTTTTGACCTATAAAGCCTTAAATGGTCTAGGCCCTGCCTACCTGCGGGACCGCCTCACCCCCCTGGGTGCTGGATTGGCCCCTGCGGTCGTCCGGGGGTGCCCTGCTCAAGGTCCTCTGAGTCTTCCGCAGGGCCACACAGGAGAGAGCATTTTTTGTGGCCGTGTCACAGCTGTGGAACTCCCTTCCAGTGGGGGTACGGCTGGCCCCGGACCTCCCCTCTTTTCAGAAAAGTTGTAAGACCTGGCTGTTCCGCCTGGCGTTTGGTGGGGGAGAGGGGTGGAGGGAGGTGGGAAGACGTTAAATGTCACCCTCCTTTTACTAGTTTTTAAAAATGTTTTATATTTTATTTTATTTGTGTTTTTATATTGTAAGCCGCCCCAGGCTGCCTCATGGCAGGAGGGGTGGGGTATTAAATTGAAAAATAAATAAATAAATAAATAAATAAAATAAATTTAAAAAATAGTGGCCAGGTCAGAGACGGAGACATACTGCTGAAGTTGACGCACCAGATGTAATTGCCAGAAAGTGCTCCTCACTACAGCCCCAACCTGGGCATCTAGGCAGAGCTGCGAGTACTCCCAGGCTCCGAACTTGGGGAACCAGTGGGAGACAAACCCTGTCCATGACAGGGGCCACCACCTTACCCACCTTACCCACTAGCATCATCTCCGTCTTGTCAGGATTCAGTTTCAGTCTACTCACCCTCATTCAGCATCCCACAGCCGCCAGACACCTTGTAAGCACCGAGACTGTAGGGCCTGGATCCGATAAAAAGGAGAGGTAGAGTTGGGTGTCATCCACATATTGATGGCACTGAACTCCAGAGCTTCACACGACCTCACCCAACAGCTGCATGTTCACATTGAACAAGAGAGGGGACAAGATGGAACCCTGCGGGACTCCACACGAAAGGAAAGGAATAAGGAAAGAATCACAGGAGGATTAGGCCAACAGATACTTGTTACGCACAAGAGAGGGATGACCAACCCCCTGTTAAAGGGGGCTTAGGGCTAGAAGGCACAAGGGAGAAATCAAAGGGAGGACTGTGGCTATGGACACTCACAAGGTGAGGGAGGAGCATGGTTCCAGGAGGCTCAGGAGAGCAAACTCACAGCAACAGGGAGCCAGACACACACAACTAAGGGAGGAGAGGGGTTTCTGAAAACTCAGGAGAGAAAGAGACCAGAAAAATAAGGGAACAATAAAGCATAAACATCCTTAACAAGGTCATCAGCGAGGCAGGTCAGAGCACCAGGGATCAGGGACGCATGGGCCAAGCACAACAGAAACAGGAAAACACACAGATGCTCTTGAGTGATTCAGTTCATTCTTGGCTGGGATAACCCACAGGGTGATGATGGGTGGTGGCTTGTCATCCCCTCAGGAGGTCCTTTGTGGGGTTCTGCAGAGTCCCATGTTGTCCTCACTCCTGTTCAATGTGTATCTGAGGCCCCTGGGTGAGATTGTTCAGAGATTTTGAATGAAGTGTCATCAGTATGCGGATGACATCCAATTTCTTTTCATCTGACCCAGGTCCTACAGTCTCGGTGCTTACCCAGTGCCTGGCTGCCGTTGGGGACTGGGTGTGGGCGAGCTGATTGAAGCTGAATCCAGGCAAGACCAAGGTGATGATGGTTGACCAGTTTTGTGACCTGGGGGACACAAGAACCCCTGTTATTGATGAGGTTCGGCCTCGTTTGGTCACTCAGGTTCGCAACTTTGAGGTGCTGTTGGATGCATTGCTGCGCCTGGACTGCCAGGTTGCAGTGGTGGTCAGGAAAACTTTTCATAAACTTCATCTACTGAGAAGGATGCAATTTTTTTAAAATCAGATTTAGCCACCATCATCCATACCTTCATAATCTCTGTTATTCTAGAGATAAGACGGTAGGAAGCTGGGTTAAAAGACACAATAAGCCAAATGACCAGTGTCTCCAGAGACCATAAACAATTGCATGTGTATGGTTTTGTGCACAACTGCTGTAATTGTACATGAAATCAGGTGGTTGTACAATGAAGCGGCTGATAAACTAAGACACCTATCCAGCATGCAGTCAGCAAGAATGCTAGAGCTCGTAGGCACCTGGCAGGCACATAATTGTATCAAATATAGCTTTGTTATTGGCCAAATTTGTGCCTGTGGACCTTGAGTCTTTGAGAACATGGCCTAATAATGCCAGTCTCTCAAGTTTCTAAGTTCAACCCTATACCACATGGTTTACTAGAAATTTCCAGCATTGACACTACAACTCCGAGATGGAAAACTTTCCCCTCCCAGGGCTCACTTTTAAATTAGTACAAGTTCCGAGGGCTGCTTAGAAGTTTGGGGCTCTGCTCAGGAAGAGTAGGGTCCAGATCATGGATCTGTGCTCTGGACCTGTCCCCCTGTCCTTTTGTGCATGCCCTCATCTCTAGTTGGCTATTACCCTGAGTTCAGACTTTCACTGCTTAAAGATAAGAATAGATCTAGGGGCCAGATCCAGGCACTGGATATGGGGTGAGGTGGGAAACAACCTAACTGCAGGCTATATTTGGCCCCTGGGTCTGTGGTTCCCCACCACTGCTATAACTAAACAATTTTACTTAGGGTATGTTTCTGCTTTCATTGATTTCTGTCCAAAACTCCCATTGCTGCTGTCTGCTAGGCAATTGCTATTTTCTGGGAGTGTGCAAGAGAGGGGGACTACAAATAGCATTGCATCTGTGAATAGGCTAAAGATAACTAAGAACAGACCGATCTATTGCCTTGGTGTGGCGGCTGTTTGGGTGGGTGGGGGAATCTTGCCATCAGCCAAGTACCAAAAAGTTTCCAGGTATTCTCATATTTCTTAACACAATTTGGGATTCTGGAAGCAGCATTCAATGAAATTGTAATTTCTGTAGGTAGGCAGATGGTAGAACACCACACAAAGAATTATAATAATCAGTGTGAATTGTTGCTAAGACATGAGTTAATGCTTTGAAGCCATAAAGACTAGGCTTTTATGAAGATGAATTGCGTTATGGGCCCACACTGCAAGCATGTGCTCATCAAAATTACTGGAATTGAACGGAATGCATGGCTGATTTGTACCACCTGACCTTCTGGAGCTGATCTGATGATAGATGCTTCCACAGCAACTTCTTTTCAATGAACTAGGACAGGAGTGGGCAACCTTTCACCTTCAGCAGGCCACTTTGAAAATTAGTATAAGCCCCACAGGATAGATAGGAGACAGGCTTCAGTGTGCAAGTGCTAGCCATATGGAAGCCACAGTCAGTACATGCACATAAGGCTGCCAGTCCTGCGCAGCTACTGTCCCAGAAACGGTCCTATCCTGACTGTGGCATCAAAAGATCACTATATGGTACTGCTCCCAAATACTGACAGGCACAACCCGGGCCAACCCAACCCGAGCTCCCAAACCTTGCTGATGGAGATCAACCAGCCTAAATGTATTACACATCAGGCACAGAGATGGAAACGACTTCAGGAAAAATATCCTGGAAGGAATGGTAGCAAGTAATCACAGAGGGCAGAGATTCCCAGACTGTTGACTGGAATCGCAAGTGGGGTCATGCCATCTGAATGGGATTGTAATCCCCAGTGATATTGACTATACTTTGCATGTTTCAGTTGCTGTTTGTGATCTAACGAAAACTCAAACTGGGGTAAAATTTTGGAACCCCCCACAGTAGAGGACAGTCAGAGAGGAGATGGATAGACTATGGGTGGAAACAGATGTGACACTGGCCCACTGTGGCCCAGGAATCACCACATGTCTGTTTCCCCACTGGTTTGCTACTGCTCCGGGGTGGGTAGGCAGCTGGCCCGGCCGGAATGATCTCGGATGCTCATTCCAAGCTAAGAGCTACCCATGTGGGCCACAGCAAGCCAGCACGTCTGTTCGGCCCCGTCATTCCCGCTGTGGGATGCCATGGTCGCCATGGCTGCCCATCATGGCGGGAGCAGCACTAGCTGTACACACGCACGTCTGTTGCAGTCCCCCACCCCCTACCCAGGGTGTGCAAGTGGCTGGACAGCTCTCTGGCAGCAGGCATATTTGTTCAGTGTCCCTGTCTGGAGAGTGGCAGATGCTGCTTCCCACCACAGGCCAGGGAGCTGCCATGTTGCCCACATGTCTGTTTTCACCCTAAGTGTGATAGATTGCTGGGAGATCCACTCAAAGGTAGTGACAGATCTAGAAGGCTTTCGAACATTCTACTAAAATAATGCTAACATTCGTATATGAATACATGGATTTTATTTACTTTAGTTCATATGCTTTATGCATGATAAAAGAAAAATCCAGACTTGAAGCCTTGTGAGATTTTCCCCTCCATTATATTGGGATTATGCATTAGAGCTAAAAATCCCTTCTTTTGTTACATGTTTCGTGCTATTCATTGTGATTGCATGTGTGAGGATGTATTCTCAGTGGTTATCTTAAATTACAAAATCTCTGGGCTGAAGAATTCTTTGTAGAGTTTGGTAAAATACAGAAGGACCTAATTCCACATGATAGACTATTCAGCACCTTCTTTCATTTGTGATAATTTTATTAAGCCCCCTAATGTCCATGCCCAGGAAACACACATCACTTTGGGACTCTTAATCCAGTAGGATGGATAATGTATTTATCCACATGTGGCTGGATGGCTGAGATGCAGTGAATAATGCTTAAACATCTGATGTCTATTGAAATTTTAGATTTAATTAACATTTTTTAAAATTAAACTAAGACCTAAGGGTAATTGAATCTACTGCTTCAGTACATGGACCATTCATAATTGTCAGGAATGTTTTCATTCCTTTCCCTTCTGAATAAAAACTGCACAACTGCCCAAGTTACTTCTAGAGGTTTTCTTGTCTTTCTCCGAAACATCAACACGAGTGGCAAGGCACCCAGACTTAATAGGCCAAAGATCTAATCTGATAAACTAAATCCCATACCACTAGCACTAGTAGTTCAGATTACCCTCAAGAACTAAAGACAATAACCCAAGGCATGGAGTTCTAGGTTATTTATTGGTTAGCAAGATTGTGGCTAAAAAAGGATGTGAACCCTGGGTCTCCAACATCCAAGGCCCTTTTCAAACGGACACCCCACACACACACACATGCGCGCGGGTGGGGGGCATCCATTTGAACACCGCAGCAAGTGCATGGGTGGCCGTCCATGGGAATGCCGCAGCCAGTGAGTGGGAGTGCGTACGCGCTCACATGCTCCACCCACCTCCACCCATCACCCACGCACGGAGCAACGGGCACCAATGCCAGATACTCCAAGTCCAACAACTTATCCACTAGGTTTCCAATAGGCTATCCTAAAATGCCAATAAGGAGCATCAGTGATTTTGAGTGAGCTCCACCACACCATTCTTTTTCAGTTTAATTTTCCTGTCAGGAGAAATAAGCTTTGCAAATTTTTTTCTTGTTAGCAGCCCTAGTTCTGCCCATAGGGATCTCATTTTCTGTGACTCATATGGGCCCTTTTAGATAATTTCCACATTGGACACAGGCCCAGTGTACAGTGAATAAACACAAATGTACCCAATCTGCAACCAGGGCTTAATTTGTGGAGCAGCTTGCCAGGGCTCAGCCCTGAAAATTAAATTCAAGGTGATGCTAAATCCTGGGAAATGTTTCCATTGGGAACCTTGACATGTAAAACAGCAGGAAAAGGCCAATATTGGTCGTTTAGGGGTTGGAAATGAAAGCCAGAAAACCCCAAGATCAGTGGTGGGGAACCTTTTCTGTCCCAAGGGCCACAATGAAAATGAGTATGAGCTCCAAGGGCTATAGAGGTTGTGGGCCAGGGTGCTTAATAGGTTTATTCAAAAAAAGGAGGGGCAAGATCATCGATCTGTGCCATGAATCAGTCCCCTACCCTTGTGTAGAGGCCCTCCTCTCTGCTCCATTACCCTGAGCTCAGTTTTTCAGTGCTTGGGGATAGAGACTGGATCCAAGGGCCAGATCCAGGCACTGGAAAGGGGTCACATAAAAACTTGCCGAGGGCCACATTTGGCTTTCACTAATTACTTTCCAGTCCCACTCCCTGTGCTGGTCATCATACAGATTAAGAATTCCTATTTTAAGAACATACAAAATATCAATGGTCTACTGATCCCAGTATCCTGTCTCCAACAGTGGCCAATTATTATTATTATTATTATTAACAAACATTTATATAGCGCCAGCAGTGTACCTGGCACTTTACAAAGTAATAAAATAGACATGGTCCCTGCCCCTAGGGCTTACAATCTGAGAGACAGGAGCTGGGGGAGAGACTTAGGAAGGGGAACAGAGGGAGAGACAAGGGGTCTAACATTCATGAAGATGCGAGGTCTCAAGTGCACGTACTTGGCTTGGTTACGATGAGAATGACAGCAGGCAGGTCCATGTTGCAAGGATAAGGGTAAACTGATCGTAGGTATAGGAATAGTGGCTCAGCAGGATAAAGAGTCAGACAGAGCAGAGCGAAAGAGGTGAGTTTTAAGGAGAGATTTGAAGGTATGAAGGGAGGGGGCAAGGCGGATGTGGACAGGGAGGGAGTTCCAGGCATGGGGGGCAGCAAGTGAGAAGGGACGAAGGCGCTTAGGGGAGCAGGGAAGGCGTGGAAGGGTGAGAGAAGGGACAGAGGAGGAGCGAAGTGCACGGGCTGGAGTATGGAGGGCGATAAGTGCAGAGAGGTAGGGGGGAGCAAGGTTGTGAAGAGCTTTATAGGTGAAGACTAGGAGCTTGTGCAGGATTCGTTCAGGAAGGGGAAGCCAGTGAAGCGAAGAGAGGAGGGGCTGCACATGGTCGAAGCGACTGGCGAGGTAGATGACCCTGGCAGCAGAGTTTTGGACAGAGATGAGGGGAGAAAGGTGAGACCGGGGAAGGCCAGTGAGAAGGAGGTTACAGTAATCGAGGCGAGAGATGACCAGAGCATGAACAAGAGTTTTGGCAGACGAGACAGAGAGAAAAGGGCGAATCTTAGCAATGTTATGGAGGGAGAAGCGACAGGATTTAGCAACAGAGTCAATGTAGGGTTTAAAAGAAAGGGCTGAGTCAAAGATGAAGCCTAGGCTACGGGCTTGGGGGACAGGCAGGATGGTGACTCCATCAATAGTTATTGACAGTGAGGAAGGAGAGGAAGGATGAGGGGGGAAGATAAGGAGTTCAGTTTTAGCCATGTTGAGTTTGAGTTGACGTTGAGACATCCAGGTAGAGATGTCAGAGAGACAGTTGATGAGACGAGCTTGAACAGAGGGAGAGAGAGAGGGAGTAGAGAGATAGAGTTGAGTGTCATCAGCATAGAGGTGGTATTGGAAGCCATGGGAGGCAATGAGTTTGCCTAAGGATGAGGTATAGATCGAGAAGAGGAGAGGGCCAAGAACAGAGCCTTGAGGAACACCAACTGAGAGGGGGAAGGAGGAGGAGGTGGAGTTGGAGAGAGACACATTAAAGGAGCGGTCAGAGAGGTAGGAGGAGAACCAGTTATGGACAGAGCCACAAAAGCCAAGGGAGTGAAGGGAATCCAGCAAGAGTGAGTGGTCAACAGTATCGAAGGCAGCAGAGAGATCAAGGAGGACAAGAATGGAATAGAGACGTTTAGATTTAGCCACCAGAAGATCGTTGGTGATCTTAGCGAGAGCAGTTTCAGTAGAATGAAGGGGGCGGAAGCCAGATTGGAGGGGGTCAAGGGAGGAGTTGGAGGATAGGAAGTCAAGGCAGCGGGAGTAGACAACACGTTCAAGCAGCTTGGAAGCAAAAGGAAGGAGTGAGACAGGACGATAGCTAGAAGGGTCAGAGGGGTCAAGAGTGGACTTTTTGAGAATAGGAGAGACTGTGGCATGTTTGAAGGCAGAAGGGAAAGAGCCAGTAGAGAGGGAGAGGTTGATGATGTGCAGGAAGGAAGGGGCGACAGTGGGAGTAATGGAGGTGAGGAGGCGGGAAGGAATGGGATCAAGGGGGCAAGTGGAAGGGTTGGAGGAGGAGAGCAGAGAGGAGATTTCCTTAAGGGAGGCAGGGGAGAAGGAGGACATGAGAGAAGGAGGGGGAGGAGGGAGAGGGGTGGGAGTGGGAAGAGAGGAGTGGGAAGCGATGTCGAGGCGGATCTTGTCTATCTTGGAGGTGAAGAAGGAGGCAAGATCCTGAGCAGAAAGGGAAGAAGGAGGGGGAGGACAGGGAGGCTTGAGAAGGGAGTCAAAGGTAGAGAACAGGCGGCGAGGGTCCCGAGAACAGGACTCAATGCGGGAGGCATAGTAGTGTTATCTAGCCAATCTCGATCACTTGGGAGAAGTACCCAACAGGTCACAATGGGGTGATCCATTCCCTATTGTTCACTCCCAGCTCCCAACAGTCAGAGGTTACGTCCTCTACCCTACTTGGTCAACAGCCGTTAATGGACCTATCCTCCAAGAACTTACCCAATTCTTCTTTAAACCCAGTTGTGCTACTGGCCTTGACCACATTCTCTGGTAACAAATTACACAAATCAATCGTGCATTGAGTGAATATGCTGCCGTCTAGTTTCATGGAGTGTTCCCTAGTTCTAGTGCTATTTGAGAGAGTAACTAACTACTCCCGACTTATCTCAAATCATTTGAGAGGGTAAATAACTGCTCCCTATTTACTCATCCCACACCACTCATGATTTTACAAATTTCTATCATATCTCCTCTCAGTTGTTTCTTTTCCAGGCTGAAGAGCGCTAACCCAAGTCCACGTACCGAAGCTGTACCATACCCTTGAACATTTTGGTTGCCCTTCTCTGTAACTTTTCTAATTCTACTATGTATATTTTTAGATGAGGTGGCCAGAACAGCACACAATGTTCAAGGTGTGATCACAGAAGCACTATGATATTTTCTGTTTTATTCTCTCTCTCTTTCCGAATAATTCCTTACATTTTGTTTGCTTTTTTGACCACTGCTGCACATTGAGCTGAGGATTTCAATGTATTATTCTCAATGACTCAAAGTTCTTTTTCCTAAGGCTGTTTTCACATGGGTGCCCCGCCCGCAACGCCCACACCCGCCATTTAGTCCTACCCTTTGCTTTCTATTCTTTAATCAGCTATCAGCTGCCTGAGAGGCAGGTTATTAGCTGGATACTAGAGTTCAGTTTCTGCTCTGACATGCTCTGAGACAGGAGATGTGGCTTCTGGAACGTGGTTTGGGTCCTGGCAATTCATTTGTTTACAAATTAAGCACTGTCTGCAGCTGTGGGCCAAGTGCAGACTATGGCTTACCTCTCGCTGTCGGCACCTGCCCCCTGACCATGCTGCTGCAAGGCTGGCATCCACAAATGATGAGGTTGCTGCGGCCTGCCTTGGACAGTTACATGTTAGATAAATATGGTAATGGTTTTCAGTAAAAATGTATTTTTTTATACATGAAAAGATGAATTTTACTAAGTTTTAGATATCCCAATCTCAAACAGACAGCACAAATCCAGCTTGAATTGAATGTTAAGCTATGCCCTTTCCTAGCCTGCCACACCACCAGCAATAACAAAGACTTTCAAGACCAAATTCTACTTTTAGAACCTGGGAACTTCCTGGTGTTCAGTTGAGCTGGAGAACTGAAGGCAGAATGTGGACATTCAGTCTGAATTTTGGAAAGAAAGAAAAAAATCTACTGCAGTGATCCTCAAACTTTTTTCCTATGTGCCCCATTCTATACAAATGTTTACCCCGCCCTTCCCAGTAAGGCTCACAACAATAAACCTGCAACCCCAGCCAGCAACAAAGACATACCAAGTATATCTCTTTGTTCAGGAAAAGGAGGATCCAGATAATGGATTACATGGATGGGGGTGGGTGGGGGAACGGGTGTTCTGGTGCGGAGGGTGGAAGTGGGTGTCCCTTTAAACAGACACACACACACCTCTGCCCATCTCCACCCATGGGGCCTCCTCCAGCGCACGCACCCCTATCTATCCCACTCAGTGTTCACACGGATGAACACCAAGTGGACATCCATCCCCCGCCCACTGCCGGCCGCTTACACAGACGCCCCCTCTGCACACCCTCCCGAACACCAAGTGTGTTGAGGGGGGGACGTCCATGTAAAAACAGCCTATGCCATGAATCCATCCCCTATCTTCGTATGCATGCCCTCATCTCTCCTCCCTTACCCTGAACTCAGTCCTTCAATGCTTGGGGGTAGGAAATGGATCTAGGGGTCAGACCCAGGAACTGTAAAGGGGCCTAGGAAAAAATTAGCCGCGGGCTGCATTTGGCCCCTGGGCCTGAGGTTCCCCACCCCTGATCTACTGGAATCATTACCTTAACCCACAGATTATGGCATGACTTCCAGTTGGGAACCTCTGTTCTGCTGCTAATATACAAGCCAAGGTGAAATCCACTTCACATATTTATTGCTGCGTTGGCTCTGCAGCACAAATAGAGAGAGACAAAGAGTAGTTGTTTTGTCTCTACAGGATGCAGGTGCGACTCTCAATACACATAAGGTGCAGATCTGTTAATAGGAAAGTGTCACTTTTATACAATCACTATTGAGTACAAAACCACACTTTGTCTATGAAGTTTTAGTATCACATATACACAAGTGTTCTCTACAAATTGTGAAATACAGACACACACAAAAGATCGCAAACCATTTTTGAGCTTCTCACTGGAGGAGGGTTACTTTGTGACAAGACAAACGGACTGGCAGCTGTGTTCATTGTCTGTAGCGCCTGCTTGTTTAGTGCCTTGATTAATGGTGAGTTCTATCTCTTGCAAGCCTTTGTATGCTGTTCAAAACCCAAAGTAACGTTTATGTTCAGATGCACCTTTATAGTAAAAATGATTCCATATTGAAAATGACTGTAGTTTAATTTCAAAATGAATCCCTAAGGAACTCATTGCTAGAGATGCAGTATCTCAGTTTGCCATGGTTTAAACCTCATACATTTGTTGTTATGCTCTTGGGGCAGCCGCCAAGAGCATAACAACACTGCAGTAAAGCAGACACTGCGGAAATGTGGGAGAACAGTGACATCCAGTTGCTAGTTGCATACATTTCGAAGTAAGCTCAGCTATCTCACAGGCAGAGAATAGACGGGAAAAGCCGCCCTAAGCCTTTGTGGGAAGGGAAACAAACAAACAAATAAATAAATGGAATCTTCTAATCGGTGGCCAGTTTGGCCTGTGCAAGCTCCCCTGGATATACCCACACAAAGATCTGTAAAGATCAATGGAAGGGACAGTGACATCTATCTTATGACTACCACAAATATTCAAAGTGATGAAGACTTTATTAAATAAGACTATTAAAATGGAGGTAAACTGACGAGAGGATTTTGATAGTTCTGGGGTAAAGAACAAGTGAGAAGAACAGGACACAAAAATGGCAGTGGTAAAGGTCCCACACATCAAGGGTCCCAAAGCCAGGAGTTGGGAAAGGCTGGGAGGGTCTGGCTCCCACCTCTTCTTTAGGTAGTAGAAAGGGTCTCAGGATTCAGGAACAAAACCAGTAGGACTAGAGGCAGGGTGGAGGTGGATGAGCCAGCCACTAGGGGCAACAAAACTAAACCAAGAGAGGAAAGACAAGGAGTTGCAGGGTGACGGCGATCAAGTTAGTAACCCAATAAATGGAAATGATGCCTGCGGGGTGAAGACGACAGAGCCAGTAGCCTAGAGAAACTATTGGGCAGAGCCGGAGGGTAAAGGGCCAGATAGTCACTGCCTAGGTGATATTTTATTTATTTATTTCCATTTTTATCCCGCCCTTCCCTCAAAAGGCTCAGGGCAGCGTACAAAATAAAATATATAAACTTAACGTATAAAACTATATTTGAGAGAGAGAGAGAGAGAGAGACTTGGAAAGCAACTGAACAGCTTTATGTTTTATATAAACATATAAAAGATAAAAACATTAAAATACAAACACAACTGCCAAAAAACCCCAACCCATCCACAACCCCTCACAAAACCCACCTCCTCATTCCCCAGATCCAACCCCCCCAATATCCCTACCCCAAACCCACTCACCAACCCCCCCCCACTCTAGCCCCAAAATAATGCATCAAAACCCACCCCTATCCCTGCCTGCCAAATGCTCTTCCAAACAGAAAAGTCTTACACCATCTCTGAAAGACCCTCTGGCTCAACTGAACCTCCAGAGGGAGTGAGTTCCATAGCAGTGGGGCAACAACCGAGAACACTTCCTTGCTAGCTCTTGTCAAACAGACAAGACTAACAGGAAGGTACTCCAAGCCGATTGCAGGGGTCGCAATGGAGCATAGAAGGCCAGGTGGTCTTTCAGATAAATGAAGGAAAGGCTACCAGGTAGGTGACTGAGCCAGTAACCTAAAACTCCAAGAAGTGGGTGGTGGTAGGGTGAAGGCAGAGGAGCTGGTCACCAAAGACAAGAGGGTACAGGGTGTAGACAAAAGAGCCGGTACCCTAGAGAAAGCGACAAAGGAAAGAGGATTAAAAGAGGATTATAGAGGGATAGGGTGTAGGTGAGAGCCAGCCACTCAAAATTGTATGGGATGATAGAAAAAGGGTCACAAATGTAAGGAGAGTCCTGCAAGTGTACGGGTTGCTCCAGGGACTCCTACAGTAAACTGTGTATAATATTTGAGAATTATAAGAATAAAAACCATGTAACTAGCGTTCCAGGACAGCTGTAAGGGGCGGAGAAGGTCAGATCAAGACCACAGCAACAAGGTGAAGGCAACAGAGCCAGTAGCCGAGGGGTGGTATTATTATTATTATAATGTTTTATATAGCTCCAGCGATGTACTTGGCGCTTTAGAGACAATAAGATAGACATGGTCCCTGCCCGAGAGCTTACAATCTAAAGACAGGGGGAGGGGAGACAGGGAAGGGGGAACAGAGGGAGAGACAAGGGATGCAACATTCATGCGGATGCAAGAACTCAGGTACACGTTCTTGGCTTGGTTACAGTAAATTGGGAGTTTGCAGTTAACAGGTGGGGGATAATCCTGGGTGGGGATGATTAGCAGGAGTTAGGAAGGGCGGAGCGGAGTGGAAGAGGTGGGTTTTGAGGAGGGACTTGAAGGTGTGGAGGGTGGGGGCAAGGTGGACGAGGGTAGGGAGGGAGTTCCAGGCATGCAAGGCAGCGAGGGAGAAGGGACGAAGGCAGCTGGGGGAGCAGCGGAGGCGTGGGTGAGAGAGGGGATGGAAGAGGAGCGGAGTACTCAAACGGGTTCGGAGGGAGATCAGGGCAGAGAGGTAGGAGGGAGCAAGGTTGTGAAGGGCTTTGTAGATGAAGGCGAGGAGCTTGTGCAGAATATGCTCAGGATAGGAAGGGGGAGCCAGTGGAGAGAGGAGAGGCTGCACATGGTCAAAGCGACGGGCTAGGTGGATGATCCTGGCAACAGAGTTTTGAACAGAGATGAAGGAAGAAAGGTGAGAGCAGGGAAGGCCAGCGAGAACGAGGTAACAATAGTTGAGGTGTGAGGTGACTAGGGCATGGATGAGAGTTTTGGCAGAGGAGACAGACAGAAAAGGGCAGATCTTAGCAATGTTGTGGAGGGAGAAGCAACAGGATTTGGCCACAGAGTCAATGTAGGGTTTGAGGGTAAGGTGCAAATTGAAGATGAAGTCCAAGCTATGGGCTTGGGGGACAGGGAGGATGAAGACCCCGTCAATTGCAATTGACAGGGAAGAGGGAGAGTAAGGATTGGGAGGGAAGATCTGGAGTTCAGTTTTCGCCATGTTCACTTTGAGTTGGCATTGAGACATCCAGGCGGAGATATCAGAGAGAGAGTTGGTGAGACGAGCTTGAACAGAGGGGGAGAGGGAAGAAGTGGAAAGAGAGAGTTGAGTGTCGTCAGCGTATAGGTGGTATTGAAACCCGTGGGAGGCAATGAGTTTTCCTAGGGATTGGGTGTAGATAGAGAAGAGGAGAGGGCCAAGGACAGAGCCTTGGGGAACCCCGACCAAGAGGGACAGGGAGGAGCAAGCCTGACCCAGAGGGTGTTGCCTAGGCTCAAGGGCTTGATGGGATGCTTGGGAGCACGTAGGCAGGAGCTAAGGGAGAGCACTGCCTCAGAAAACCCCACTTAGAGGGAGTTGCCTGAGCAAGGGGTTGGCTACAGTGGCTTCAGGGTGTAGGTAGATGAGCCAGCAACCTAGACAAGCATGCTAGGCTTGCTGAAGTGCAAGTGGGACTGTGACTGGCCCACAAAGAACTGAGAGTACTGTGAGACTGTATATAATGGTGGAGAACTGTGAATAAAGAGAGACTTGCACGATAACGGACTTGGAGCTAAATTCCCTTGAAGAGATAGTGATTTGTGGTGACTGGTCCTGCAAGGACTTACCCTGGGTAGACTGTGCCCTGTTACAATTTTTTTTTAATTATATTTCTGTGTATTATTAATCTTTTTGGATAGACATCCCACTATTTGAATAATATCCACAACCAAAATGGATATTTGTATATCCACTTATTCTTTGTATTTCATTTTGGATACTTTATTCATTTAGATATTTTGGTTGAGTTATTTCAGTCATTTCTACTATTGTACATGCAACAACTAAAATAACTGGACCAATATCTCTGAAGTGAATATCTGATTAAGCAAGCCTGGATATTCGCTTCATTGGATCCAAAACAAAGCAGGTGAATTCATCAGATAATTTAATTTATTTATATTTCTTAGGTGCCCCTCATGCTCATGGCATCCCGGGGCAGCTTACAGCATAGAAACAACAACAATTTAAAACAATAATAAAACACAGAAAATTCAAACATCTAAAAACCCACCTAACCCCCCTCCAACCTATTAACCCAATCCCCCCTCCCCTCCTCCAAAGGCCTGGGAGAACAGCCAAGTTTTGCAGGCCCGGCGGAATGCCAATAGATTTGGGGCCAGACAGGCTTCCTCCGGGAGGGAGTTCCATAATCACGGCCCGGCCATCGAGAACGCCCTCTCCATCGTGGCCCCACACTTTATACGGGGGACCTCCAAGAAGGTGCCCCCAGCAGACCAAAGGGGTCGCTCTGGGGCGCGGAAGGTGAGGCGGTCCCTGAGATATGAAGGGCCAAGACCGTGTAGGGCTTCATAGGCCAAGACCAGTGTGGCGAAATGCCAGTAGAGGGCGCTATACCCTCTCACCCACCTCACCGTGTTTTTCCAAATCTCTAACCAGGGGTTCCCACAGCTGGAAAAAAAAACCAAACCCTTGATATTCCGCTGCCACCACTCGAGTGTTTCCCAGCGGGCAGTCACACCACTCAGGAAATGTGAACCCCCAAAAACCATAGGCCTTACAGCTTCCCAAAAGCACTCCCCTTTCCTGGCACTCTGTTCCTGGGATTGCCTCCTCTGCGTTGGAGGCAGTTCCCCAGAGCTACCCACCGGAGGGTTCCCTTGGTTCCAAAGATGTTGGTGTCTAGCCAAATAGGTAGATTTCCCCCTCTTTAGTAGCTTGGCCTAGGGAGACGTATAATGGCCAATAACACGCGCACACACCCAGTAGGGTAAAAAGAAAACTTAGACTTTACTAGTACATATAAAAAGGAATAAAAGCAAAGTTTACACCGAGAATCAGAGGTGATAATCCTTGAGCAATGAGAGTCAGACATGTGGACATAGTAGTCCATTTGGAAAGCATCTTCCTACAACTGTAGCTGAGGTAGCAAGCAAGGTACTCACACTGGTTCTGATCAGGTCTCCATAAGTGAAAGTTTTCCTAAGGAGTCCAAGTTCTTCTTCTGGCAAAGGCCAGAGTTCAAAGTCACTGCCAAGCCATGCAGTCCATGTGTGCCTCCAGGCAGGGAGGTCACCAGCCTAGCAGTGTCTGTTAGAGATCTCAGTCAGTGAGTCCAGAGAGACAGCAAAATGGAGAGGGTCTGAAGTTTTTTCCCTGTGATTGGTCCAGGTAAACCACCTGGCCTAAGTGCAAATTCCAGTTGATCAGTCCAAGCCAATCAGAGTCCTGTTTCCTGCTGGCTGAAGAAAATCCCAGAGGAATTCCTGGAATGTGGGGGTCCTTAACATCTTGGACATGTGCCCCTTTAGAGGCCTAGCAGAGATTACATCCTGCGTCACAGTTTCAGGCAGGCATTTTGCCACACCAGCACCTTGAATCTGGTTCAGTACACTATAGGCAGCCAGTGCAGCACGCAGTGCACAAGAGTGATATGCTCCCGTTGGCCCGTTCCTGTCAGGAGACGAGCCGTCGCGTCCTGCACCAGCTGCAGCCTCCAAACCAGCATCAAGGGAAGCCTCACGTAGAGCACATTGCAGTAGTCCAGCCTTGAGGTGATGAAGTCATGGATCATAAAGCATCTGCTATGAATATTTGTTTCAACTGTACGTTCAAACAGGAATTGAAATTTCAGATCAAACTCCAGGAGACAAAAAGAAAATTAAAAAATTCAGTTGCCAGACTTTCTCCTGATATTAAACCGTTCTTGCGCCAGTCGCCAGCCCCGAACCAGTTGCTAGCCTCAAGTTTTCTGAGTGCCAATGACTCCCAGGCACCTGCAAATTTCACGTCCCGAGTTCTTCGGAAGGTTTCCAGCATTAAGAGCTCTGTGTATCTCAAAAGATGCACTCTCACCAACAGAAGTTAGTCCAGTGAAAAATATAATACATGCACTTTGCCTCCATGAGATGGAGCAGGAACTGGCCATTTAAGGCTAGCCTGTTCATCCCCTTTGGCCCACTTCTCTGGGGTTAGAGCAATAGGCTCTGAAAGCCAGGCAGGGAGGTCTCTAGCATGGTGACAAAGGACTGGAGACACTGGGAGCTGGCAAGAAGCTCTCCCCAATATATGGCTAAGAGCCCACTGAAAGGTTTGCCATCATGAGAAGGGTGTTTCTGTCCATAGTTCCTTAACTGTACACATTTGGTTTTGTGTGGAGGATAATAAATTGGTACTAGGAACTAAAGGATGGAATTGCATGGCTGATGGGGGGTGGCACAAATCCAGAAAAGATATATCCCAATGGGCCATTCCATGACACTCTTCTTCTCTACCTGGGTAACCATACCACAGACTACTGTGAAAATGTGGGGCATGATTATTCTCTTTCTACTCCACATACCTTAGCCATGTTTCTTATAGATAACAAAAATGTCATGGAGGAATAAGAAAATGATGAAGGAGCTCTTTCACCAGCTTTACTTTATGGGGGATGGATGAATCGCTGGTTTTAAATGGAGTGTGATAGCATTTGAGGAGCAGCCCATAAATTCCTATCTAAAGAAACCAGAGTCATCAATCACATCTCTTAGCCAAACCTGAGAACAATTTTGTTTCACCCTATTCAGCTTTGTGAATCTCTGAGGGATTCACACTTTGGAGAGGGAGGCAGAATATGGGAGAAAGCTATTAACACTCCCTGCAGAATAAGGCCATACTTTATCCCAGTGTAAACGCTGACAAAAGACATGGCAAAAAGCATCATTTTGAGGGAGGAGGCTTAAACTAATGATATTTAGAGGTCCAGTTTTCTTTAGTATGTTCTTCCAGACTTTTCTTTTCAATTTAACTAGTCCCTCTTTAGCAGAAATACCATTGGCAGCACTGGCACCATACTTAAAGCAGTTTCCCCTCAGCGAAAGACTGTACTAAAACAGATTCCAAATAGGGTGACCATGCAGGACAATGCATGGCACTACACTGGGAATTAACTTTCCACTTGTAGTGGGGTACATTTGTAATGAGTATAAAACCAATCTCCCTTGTGTGTTCCAGCAGGATTCACTAATCTATGTTTGAAGTTTGTAACCTAGTTGAAGGATTCAGTGCAAGTTTGGAAAACAACAATTAAAAGTCAAATGCACATCCACATCCATACATGAGAAAACTTGCACTGTAAATGTGACATTTCCCTTCCCTCACAGCACTTGCAATGATTATTTATAGTTTGTATAGTGCCAATAATATGCCCAGCACTCAACACTCTTGACTAATCTCTGCCCTACAGGTGTTTACAATCTATAACAGACAAGGGAAGGGAAACAAGGAGGAAGAGAACTTAAGAGAGAAACAGGGATATATTCATGAAGCTGAGAAGTTGCAAGTGCATATGCTTAACTTAGTTACAAGAGCAAGAAGTGGGATCCTGAAGGATGAGACAGTACAAGAAGAAGCATAAGCAAGCAATCTACGGGGGTGAAGAATTAGCAACAGTTTGATGGAAGAGGTTGGTTGTGGGGGGGTCTGAAGATCAGGAAAGAGGAAGCAGAGGCATAGGGGGCTGCATAGGAGAACAGACAAATACTGTTAAGAGAGCAGGAGCTTCTGCGGAAGATGAGGGAGATGCATAGTCCCCACGTGGGAATGTAGCAGGACATGAGGGCAGAGAGATAGGGAGGATCAAGGCCTTGAAGAATCTTAATGATGAGGACAAGGAGTTTGTGCTAGATGTGAAGGGGATGACAGAGGCAGTGGGGGAAGGAGAGGAGGGGTTAAATATGAACAAGACAGGTGAGTTGGACGGCCTTGGCAACAGAGTGTTGAACAGAACTGAGCGGGTCAAAGTGAGAGCATGTAAGACTAGTAAGAACGAGGTTGCAGTAGTCGAGAGAGGACTATTGCATGGATTAAATTCTTGGCAGAGAAAGCAATAATAAAAGGCTGAATTTAAGGTGAAATGACAATACTGAGCAACACACTGAATAAGAAATGTAAAGGAGAGTTGAATCAAAGATGAATTCCAGACTACATGCCTGGAGGATGGGCTAGAAGCTGAAACCGCCAACTAAGAGGAGAGTGGACACACGACAGTTTGGGATGGACAGGGGGAGGTGAGCTCAGTCTTGGACATGTTGACCTCGAGTTGTTGGTGAGACATCCAAGCGGAGATATCAGAAAGACAGCAATGAAAGACTGGATGGAGGGGGGGAAATAGAGTTGGGTGTTATCAACATACAGGTGGTACTGGAGGCCATGAGATTTGATGAATTTACCCAGGAATAGAGTATAAAGAAAGGAGGGCCCAGGTCACAGCCCCGAAGAACTCCAACCAAGAGGGGAATGAAGCCTGAGGGAGTACCAACAAGAAAGACATTGAAGGAGGAGCTAGGAAGAGAACTGTCCTCCTTTTCCCAGGGCAGCTGGAATGACTCTGAACACTGACAACACAGCAGCTCAGTCGATTTCTTCAATGGTCTCAGAGACAGGCAGGTTTTAGTCTATTATGCATATAAATAACGTATTATAAGAATAAAAAGCATTAAAACCTAATTTTGCCATTCTTTCTCATGAAGAAAATATAAACGTTACAACTAGACCTAGTTAGTGCTAAAACAGACATAGAAACTCTTATTCTCTTATTTATGTACATTGCTTAATGTTAAAGTTGCTTAAAGCTTGAATTGTGTCAGTTAGTAGACAGGGTATTTTCAAACGTGACGGTGCTGAGCACCGCCATGCTTTGATCCTTCCTGGGGTGAGAGCTCTCATACTAGGCAGGATCTGGCCCAGCCGTCAAACAAATGTGCCAGCAGCCAGGTCTGGGGAACAGGGCGGGGAGGGGGGGGTTGTACGGACGTGGTCTGCGGGGCTCCACCCCCCACGCTGCTCAGCGTGGCGTGGCCCCCTCCCTGATGGGTGGGTGCAGCGGCCTATGAGGCCTAAGTTAGGTAGAGCAGGCAATTATTTATTTATTTATTTATATAAAATGTTTATCTCACCCCTCCTGCCCACAGGGCAGCCCAGGGCGGCGGAAAACAATATAAAACAATAAAACAATTGAGAACAATTAAAAATGCATAAATATGGGGGACTGTGCATGTGCGTGCACAACTAGGTCACGGATCCCGGCGCTCCACTACCTCCAACTTACAAAATCTCGCAAAAATTTTTTGGAAAGGATCAAAAGAACAACCCCAGCAAGGGAAGAATGGGGAGAACGAAGGGGACACAGGAAAACTGCAGAGCAGCAGCGCGGATGGATAAATTCTGTCAGGTGAGATTGGCGGCGCCCCCCCCTCCCCCAACCTGAAAGTGCGGGCAACATGGCGACGGTCTCCTGACAGACAGAGGAAGGGCCCCCTGCAGAGTCTAACAGGGAGGACAAAATCCTCGCAGCGCTAGGGGAGATCAAAGCAGGGCTAGCGGCAGCAGATCAAGTCAGAGAGCTACTACTCTCTGAGATAGTAAAGTTACAGCAGGCAGAGCAGCTGGGGAAGCAAAGAACAGAAGCCCTAACAAAAAGAGTGGGGACAGCAGACTAGAATATTGGAGCTGGAGAACAGGTCTCTAAATGGACAAGAGCAACAAGCAAAAATGTGGGAAATAATTCGGGCATTGGAGGCCAAATGTGAGGACCAAGAGAAGGTCTAAGACCAAGAAGGTCTTATTTAAGATTTGTATGTGTCCCTGATGGATTGGAGGGCAGAGACACCATTCAATTAATCTGGGAAATATTAGGATCCTCCTTCCCAGAAGAACCTACTGTTCATAACGCCAAGATTGAATGCACACACAGGGCCACGAGACCACAGCCCAAAGAAGGTGAGCCCCCCCTGCCCCCTGTGCAATTATAGTGAAATTCCTGGAGTTCCAGAGCAAAGAAAAATCCTGAGACTAGCACAGGGGAAGGAATCTCTGATATTTCAAGAAAATAAAATTAGAATATTTCCAGACTATGCTGGAGAAACAATGAGTAAAAGGAGAAAATGGGCAAAATATTTCACTGAATTAAACAAATATAAACTTAGACCCCAGCTCTGATTCCCGGCCTGCATGACTACTTTATGGAGGGGGGAAAAGAATTTTTTTTTTTTTTTTACAGAGACTATGGACTCGGAGGATTTTCTTCAAAAGAAAGTAAGAGTACAGCCTGAGCCCAATCAAGAGGAGTCCACAACAGTTTCTTCAGAGGGAAGTGAGGAAATCAATATCTTTAATGCCTGAATTTGTGACTAAGTTGAATGAACCTGGTATTATTACTTGAATGTTTATAAAGTTTTTCTTTCAGGGAACCTATGCAGAGGCATTAGAAAAATGTGATGGGGCGGGGGGGAGGGAAGGGAAAGGGTAAGTCAGAAAATTTGTTGAGAATCGGAACAGCGGTTGCACTGTGAGTGAGGAAAGCAGTATTAACCACGACTCGGTCCTGGGGAAAGAGCCAGGATCTCTTTGTACATAGTTTACTGGTTAAAAAGTTATTACATGGATTCAGGATTGAGAGAGAAAGAGGGGGCTGAAGTAACAAAAAGAGGGGACTACGGCATATCTGATCAGAGTGGTATCCCTTAATATAAGGGGTCTAAACAATCCTGTAAAACACAAACGGACCAAACAGCTAATTAGGGAGGAGGGGGCAGATATTTGTTTTTTTACAAGAAACTCATCTCAAAGATTCAGACAATTTCAGATTCCAAGATAAATATTTCGGAGAAGTCTACACAGCGAGTGACCCACATAAAAAGAAAGCTGGAGTTCTCATAGGCATTAAAGCTAGTAAGGCTTTTAAGCTGAAAAGCAAGTATAAGGATACCGAAGGCAGATTACTGATCGTGACGGGAGAACTAGAGGGTAAAGACTCGAGGTCACCTTAGTCAATATTTATGCTCCCAACGAGGGGACATACGAATCTGTGAGACAGGCTTTGCCTCTAAATTGAGCAGCATTTGGAAGGGACACTAATGCAGGGGGACCTCAACGCATGCTGGGATGAATGGGACCACTCTAGCAACAAAACCCCCAGGAAATGGCAAAGAAACTTAGGTTCCCTATTAAAGGTCTGCAGTATAGAAGAGGTGTGGCGGCATATGAATCAGAGGAAAAGGGATACCGACTTCTCCGCAGTTCATAACACGTACACTCACACTACTTCCTCATGTCTAAGAGGGATTTAAAGGTGTGTGATGCATGTTATATCAAAGCCACTACTTTATCTGATCATGACATGGTAATCACAGACTTGAAGTGGGCTGAAAACATGCGTAACCCACAAAATTCTAACTGGCAACTATCAAGGGGTTGGCTTAAAATCAAACTTTTTTTGGAACAAACTCAGGAAAGGATTAAAGATTATTTTGAGCTAAATGCAGGAACAGTAGACACTCAGGCAATTCTCTGGGAAGCTGCAAAAGCAATATTTAGGGGCGAAATTATAGCCACCAAGGACGCCCTATGCAAAAAAAACAGGGAGTAGTCAAGTCAAGTCAGTTTATTGCGTGGATTTAAACCACTGCATAGCTAATACATGCGACCATACAAAATAAGGTCATAACAATGCATTCTAAATTAGACGTAATGAGAAATAAATCTAAAACAGATGAGAACAGATAAAACTAATAAACACTAAAATAACAACTGGAATCCAAGCCCCACATCCTAAATCAAAACAAGTACCAATAAGGAGAACCCCTTCACTAGGGCCTCCGCTGCAGAGTCTACCGAGGGGGCCATGAATTCTAAAAAATTTCTTCTATACTTAACCATCTGACTGAGGAAGGCTGCAATAGCCTCTAAACAGGGAGTACTTAAAGGAGCTACATAAAGAATTGAAGGCCCTGGAAGTGTTAAACAAAAGTAACCCATCAAAAAGGAAACTAGAGGTGGGACCCCGGGCCCATTACCGGCTACCGGATTTACCGGTTACCGGTTCTCTAAAAACCGGATTCCCGGATTAAATCCGGTATGCCGGTACCGGATTTATTTCATTGATTTCAATGGGGCGCTGTGTCCCCATTGAAATCAATGAA
>QEPC01005198.1:1419474-1451303 GCA_003113815.1 Sphenodon punctatus
CAGACACACAAACACAAACACAAAGAGGCAGTCAGACACACAATACCCTCCAAACTCTGACCCTCTTTCTCCAGTTGATTCCAACAGAAATCACAGCACAGTCAACTGGGGGCAAAAAGAAGCCTGTGCTAGCGTCTCAGTTATTTGGTAATCTAATTCCCTATAATGGCATGGGCCTCTGAGTGAATATTCTTGTCCCCTTAACTTTTCAAACATCATCAAGTGAGCAAGTAATGAAGACTCTGTCCCCTAGACATGACTTTCTTCTCTGACTACCTGCCCTGGACTTTGGGAGAGGCTGAGGAATCCTCTTCAAAACAACCTTCTTGCGCTCTTCTGAGAACCTTTGGAAATAGCAGCCACTTCTGTGTGTTCGCTAAGGTGAGATGAGTTAAATGGCACAGAAACTTTAGCTAATTATTTCTACCTCTTCCACACCGAGAACTGAAGTGCAGCTATGGCACTTCAGAGGTGAATGGGCGAAGAGGAGAGTCCCCAGGAGGAAGGAAATAGACTGGGAAGGAGCTTCCCACAGGAGATAACTAGGAGAAACTCCAGCTCTCTCATCCCACAACCCTCAGGAGCTAGTCAGAGGTTCCCAAAGTTTTACCTGTGTAATTCTGTTTTGAAATTTAAATATAAACCCATCATCTCAGACAGCAACAAATGCATGCAAAATATATCAGTTGGCAACATGATCCCATCTACATATGGTGAAAGCCCGCCCGCCTGCCCTCAACACGCACACATCTTGGGCTGTGACCCATAGTTTGGGAACTTCTGCTCAATAGGATGCCCCAAATGCGATTAATGGTAGAAGGACATGAATGAGAGAGAACTATACTTCTCCATAGCTGATGTGGGTCCTTGATGGCACCAAGATGGCCCGGTTCTGTGTGGCACCTAACTGGCACTCAGCCAGTTCCAACTCCTAGATCGTTGAATATGGAGAGGGAAATCCTATTATCACTGGCCGGCAAGAAAATACCCCTCTACAGGGGCTCTAGCTTTCTAGCCACATATTACACCCCCATACCCCTCCCTTTCACACTTTGTGGCCTCTGGGCTCCTCACTGTGTCCTCCCCTTGCGGAGGTCAGAGAGTGCAGTGAGCACAGGGCCGGCCTGTCCTCTGGTGCTGCTGATAGAACCTAGTTTCATCTTTCTCCAGTTTGTCCGAGTCCTCGTGGCATCATGCTATGTCTCTCAGTGACCCAGAAACAGCTGTGTTGATTGGTGGAGAAGGAGCTAATCAGTAGTCTTGCAAGCATGCTCTCTGGAAACTAGAAATTGGTAAGATGTTTGGAGCAGGATGAGCTGATGGAGGTCGTGGGGCTTCTCCAGGTGAATGCCCTAGGATATTTAGCCACCCCAGTGAAAGTGTATAATTCTGGGCAGTGGCTGGAAGTAACTAGCTCTGCTTGGCAGTGTTCTGGGGGCAGGGAAGGTGTAGGGTTTTTTTTAATTTTTATTTTACACATTATGCTACATGCATGTTTCCAGAAATGTGTAATATGTATTTGAAACCCCATATCGTGGATGGATTGTTCACTTTCCCTGCATGGTGGACCCGGAGGAGGCCATTCAGGCTCATTATACAGGGCAAGCACCAGCATATAACAGGTGTAACACGGAGACAGGGACAAGTGGGGAGAGCATAGTAGTGAAGGGGATCCACCTCTGTGCTCCTCCTACCTGTGTCTGTCCTCACACGCTTACTTGGGTCCCAGGGAATAGTCAGTGGTGGTGGCAGGCACAGTGGTGGGTCCTGGGGAACATCAATGAGATGCTCCTGTCACCACTACTCACTGTTCCTCCAGACCCACCGCTGCGCCTACCATCACTGCTTGTTGCTCCCCAGTACCTGCCTCTGGGGCAAGGGTCCAAGCTGCAGCAGAAATGAACGTGGCAGTTCCAGTGGAGCAGCAATTGATGCTCCCAGACCCTTCCACCACCAGTTCTGCTCCTGCTGCTTCTCCCCAGCACCTACCACCCGGCAGTAAGCTTCCCTCACTTCCCAACAACTTGTAGAGAGCCACTACCTCTGCCAATGACTACCCATGAGCTCTTAAGTGTACACAACCTGGTATGTCATAAGGACTGCCCATGTTGGCAATCCCCAGCATGTACTGGACAGAACATGTCAAACCACCCAAAGGCTAAAATGCAACTGATGACTTGACTGTTTCCATGACTACAGTGCTGTCTTCAGTTTACGTTCATGTATTGTGGACATATGAAGGGAAAGGCATTGGCTCCTTCTCACTCTAGGCAGGGATGTCCAACTCCTTGTCCACCTCCTTAAGTTCCTATGCTGGAACTGGCTGTAGGCTGCCAATTGGAAAGCCCTGACTTGGGTAAAGGAAGCAGCAAGAGGAAGGCAGAGTTGAGTGAGTAGGAGATGCTGACCATGTAATGCGCAAAATGGCTAGCACCCTTATGTAAAATGGCAATTTTGTGCATGCGCATTGGGTTTTTTGGTCTAGATTCAGATTGGCATATTTTTCAGATTGGAATTCCTGTTGAAAAAAATAAATAGCTATTGTGTTTTCACAGAAATTTCTGTGAAAAAGGAATAGCTCTTTCAGTTCAAGCCTAGTGTAAGGTGTATAGGGGGTAGAGTTAGGGAGCACAGTAGGGCTTGGGACCTGCCAGCGTCTCCCGCTTTCCATTCTCTGCCAGCATTCTGAAATCTGTATGCAGACACACAGTTCAGCAGAGATAAACTGGTAGCTTAAAAGCAGCCCATGCTTCATCAGAGCCATTGTGGAAATTTATCTTGAAAACCATGTCCCCCAAGTCTGGATTCTATTCAAATCAGCTGATGTTGCTTGGTTGCCGGTCTTTCTTCATTGCTAGATCGGTCATATTCAGTATAAATTTGATCCACGTGAAACACCAAGTACAATGAAGTGGGGAAAATGTCACCCAGTCTTAAAAAGGTTTACAAATGTAACTTGGAATGTTACAACTCCTAATGTTGCAGCGTGGATGAGGGCAATGCTGTGGACATCTTGAGTTTATGAAGATGTGAAGAAAACACACACACATACACATCACTTCCCCCCGCCCGCCCACCCACCACCACATAAAGTCCTCTTGCTCCGTCCCCCGCCCCACATACGGTCACTCCCTCTCCCTTCCTATACACTCGGTTCCTATACACTCAATGCTAAATAATTTCAAAACACCACGCCATAATTACAGATTGCATGGGATAAATATAAAATCACAAAATGAAAGTGTATCCCTGCTAAACAGCAGTCAAAAACACTCCTCCTCTTACTCTCACTTGTCACACAAATGTTCATTGAGGCATTTCCTTAAGATCCACTTAGCCAAAGGATTGCACTGCTCAGCATTACAATGTGGCAGTAGAACAAGAAAAGGGAAGATGGCATGGTGTTCCAGAAAAACCGGGGAATATTCCTACCCCCAAAAACCCTATCGGGTTAAGGGCATAAGTTAAGGCAATACAATTCCTATTAATCAATTTCCTAACCAAAAAAACATTACCCAAAACACTCTTTAGGGAATCACATCACTTACTATTCCCATCAAGCAGTAAAAGGCATGGAAATTGTAAGTTAAGGCACGAATAAAGGCACAACAGTCTATCATCAAGTAGTTCCCAACAAGAAAACCCTTTCAGGAAGAAAACTACCCAAAACACCCTTTAAGTAATACTACCCAAAAACCTTATAGGCTTTGCAGCTCAAAAGCCACTTCAAGAAACTCCCAAGTGTCTTAACTCCCATGCCATGCAAGGATCTGGTGTACTGACATGAGTCACCTGTTCTGCTGCATACAGATTTCAGAATACACATTTCTTGATGCACTTTCCTCTAAGCAGAGCTGTATCTGATATACATGGAGGGCCCCAAAAGTGGGTGTAGTGTTCCCAGGATGTGGCAGAGACAAAGGGGTGCAGAAGTTACAAAGATCATAGTGCTATTGCTCTGGAGAAACACACCTAACATATATGCTGACACCCTATGTGTATTTTTTATGTATTTATTATTATTTATTACAGCATTTTTACCCTGCCCCTGCTGCTCCAGACAGCTTACAACATAATAAACAAACATAAAAAACTAAAAGTAACACAATTAAAACACATTTTTTTAATGTATACACACATTTCTAGTGTATACACTAGAAGTCAAGGAAGGTACCTAGAGGAAAGTTCATCCAGAAATCTGTATGCAGCAGAACAGGTGACTCATGTCAGTAAGGTTTTTTGGGTAGTATTCTCTAAAGGGTGTTTTCATTTTCTTCCTGCAAGGTTTTTTGGTTGGGGAACTACTTGATGATAAACTGTTATGCCATAACTTACATTTTCCATGCCTTTCACAATAGTGCTGGATAGGAACTGTATGTGACATGATTCCCTAAAGAGTTTTTTGGGTAAAGGTTTTTTGGTTAGGAAATTGATTAATAGGAATTGTAACACCTTAACTCATGCCCTTAACCTGGTATTTGGGGTGGGGTAGGAATAAAACAGAATGGAGGTATGCTTCTCTCCAGCTGGGGGGTTGCTCTGTGGGGATTCTACTCTATGCCCGTGGGGCTCTACAGCCAGGACTTTGGCGCTGCGAAATGAGCTATCTAGTAGCTAGACATGGAAACGTCCTAGAAAGCCCCCACAGCTCCTTCAAGACCCTTCTGAAGCTTCCCACCCAGCAGCACCATGAGCGATTCAAACTTCTCAAAGCTCTGTATGTTGCCGCACGGGACCCCACAGCTTCTGCCCCGGTGTCAGGGGTTCTTCTCAAACTGACCTTTTCTCGGCTCGACTTTGCTCAATTCTCTGCGGTTGGGGGGGACGCGGGAAAGCCTGTAGCAGGCAGTAACCCCGCCCCGCCGAGAGGCTGCTCGCCCGAGACTCCTCCCCCGGGGTGTTATTAGCCTCCTCCATCAGCACCTGCACGGGCGGGGAGGAACCCAACCCAAGTGTTGCTGAGGAAACGGCTCACAGACAGTATCGGTAGCTGAGGCGCTCGCCGCTTAGCGACGTACACCCAGCCCTGGGTTTGGTGCCAACCAGCGGACCTTCTCCCTCCCTGCCCAGGCGACAGGCGCAGGGGCTGGGGAAGCAGCCCCCGCTATCCAAGAGACCATGTGACACCATTACCCCTCGATGTGCATCCCCAAAGCCTTCAAGCGGGCGGAGGCAAGTTTGCTGCATGTGCTGTGGCTGCTGCTCCTTCCTCCTCCGGTCATGTCAGGTAGGTTGGGGCTGGCCTCGCTCTCTTTTCAGCTGATAACTTTATCGCCAGGACTTTGGTCTCTGACACACCCACGCCACCCCATTCCTTATGCACCCTATTTTCCACCTTGGGGTTTTGCTAGGAGTGTGTGGTGGGCAAGGAATGCTGGCCCAAAGTTGCCCGTCGGAGATCTTCCAAAATCCACTAGTTACACCCCCCACCCCCCTTTACTCTCCCTGAGCACTGACTTTAAAATTAGGTTTATTTCTTTAAAATAATAGTTATTTTATATGCCTTTTGGCTTCATTGCAATCGTGGCTCACGCATTTTTTTTTTAAGCACGTTTCAAAGACCTTGATATCGAGGTCTGCACATGGGCGCAGAGCTGACAGTGTTGTCAGCTGCATCCAGTGGCTTTTTTCCATACAAACGTCAGGGCTGAATTTAAAGCCCTGACATTCATAGGGGGAAAAGCCACTGGTCTGGACACGGCTGATGATGCTTTTCGCTCCGTGCCCATGTGAAGAACTTGGTGTAAGATATCGAGGACTTTCAAACACGCTTTTTGAAAAAAAATACACGAGCTGCATTTGCAATGACAGTTGGCGACTTCAAGCTTGTCTAAAAGCCTCGTGTGCAGCTTTTCTCAAAGCGTATTTTTCAACGCGTTAGATCCTGCCACTTGTCTAAAAGCAGCCTTAGAGTGAAAACAGACAAGACGGTGGCCCGGATTAGCCCCCTCTGGATGGGTGGCCACCAGAGGGGCCACCAAACGTGCCCATCTGTTTGGTGGCTGCCAGATGTTCACCTGCACCTGCCACCCACCCATCCCACAACCCCTATTCATGGCAGCATGCCAGGAAATGTAGAGCCCAGCATGTGGATGAATGTGCACCCACGTGGCCGCCTCCCATCTGTTAGGGTGTGCACAGCTTCCACATGCATGCAGGACCAGAGTTCCAAGTGGAGTGCCTAGAGTGATCCGGGGAGTGACTGCCTCTCTGAGGTGGAGGGGGGTTGGTGGAGTGCAGCAGGGAGAAATGACTGCCCATCTCTCCAGTTCATTGTGCAGAACCTGGAAGTGGTGGCTGGCTGCTCCATGGAGCAACCCCCAACTCCAGTGGGCTAATGTCTTGTCTGTTAAACAGCCCTTATAGACTAAGGATGTTATCTAGTCTAGCTTGCCTGTTGTCATTAGTATTCCCATTTTACAGTGGGGAACAGAGGCTGAGAAATAGGCCAACTTTGCCCATGTTACAGCAGCCAGCGATTCTCCTGGTAGGGAATCTCCCAGCTGGGAAACTTATGCCGAGCTCTGCACATGGGCACGGATCTAAAAGTGTCACCTGCTGCATCCAGTGGCTTTTTTTCCTACGAATGTCAGGGCTGGATTTTGAGCCCTGACATTCATAGGTAAAAAAGCCTCTAGTCTGGACACGGCTGATGACGCTTTTAACTCCCGAGCCCACATGAAGAAGTTGACATAAGTTTCCCAGCCGAGAGATTCCCTACTAGGAGAATCGTTGGCTGCTGTAACATGGGCAAGTGCCCTTAGTGACTTAACCAAAAACAAACAGAAAGAAAATGGAAAAGACAGGATTTGAACCCTGGTCTTCTCTATTCAATTCCAACACCTTATCTGGTGACCTGGCTCTCATATATATACACAAGATTTCCCTTGACTTCAAGATTGGGTTCTGAAATTCTGTATTAGTAAGCATTCAGTGTTTATGCACTATTTTGACATGCCTTATTTCCATGTACTCAGTTAATTGTGTGTATTTGATCTAGGTAAACCCATTAACATTTACAGTTCAGGAAGTGGAAGATAGAAACCTTGCCATTTAAAATAAATTCACACGCTACTTGTTTTCTAGTGGCAGAGCAATTTGTCACTTCTTGATTATGTCGTTATTACCGCACTGGTTTGATAGGTTTTGACAGCAGGGCAAATTTCCAGTTATTCATGTGATTAGGTGAGTGACTCTGCAGGTACAAATCAGTCATAAACCTCAAATGTCAGGAGAACCATAAGTTTACATATAAAATATTGTTCCAGATTGAAACTAAGCATAAAGACCAAGGTACGATGCTTTATAAAATTATCATATATTCAGTTTTGCTTGAAAGAGCATTTAGTTGGATAGGAACTCTTTTCCCTCCCTTAGGTCACTTTGAAAATTAGTACACGATCCTCATACCAGATAGGAATTGGGGGTGCCTAAGGGGTTTACCTGGGATGGGAGGAGGAAGGGGAGGGTCACAGATCTCTACCATGTGGGTTCACCCCTGTCCTTGAGTGCATGACCTCATCTCTGCACCCTTCCCCTGAGCTCACTGTTCCTTGCTTGAGGGTAAAGACTGGATCCGTGGACCAGATTCAAGAAATGGAAAGGGTCCAAATAAAAACTAGCCATGTGCCAGATTTGACCCATGGGCCAGAGGTTCTGCATCCCTGATTTAGCAAATGGTTACTCGGTGGTGGTTTGCAACAAAATGAAAGATTGAATTTGCCTTTCTTCAGTCAAATCTGAACGTGTAGGCCCAGACTTGTGTGTAAACTATGCTTACAGGAGAAAAGGAGCAGCTTCCTGCACTCTTCAACTTGCTCTGTCCTTTTTCACACGTTACCAGGGTAGGGAAACTATTTCTATAGTGCTACTAGTCGTACACAGTGCTGTACAGATACACACAACATAAAGACAGTCCCTGCTGCGTGGAGCTTACAATGTAATCAAGACACAAAGACATAGACAACTACAAATAAGAGACTTCCTATGAATAATGGACTACAGGATGCAGTGATTCAGTAAGTTAATTTATTTCAATTAAAATGGTTGGAATCAACAAGGTTATGATAAGGATAGGGCCTGGGTTCATGATTTAAAGGCAATCTCAAAGAAGTGGAACTTTAGGCGGAACTTGAATACAGGCAGGGAGGCAGCCTGATGCACCACCTCAGGAAGTTTGTTCCAAGCATACGGTGCAACAAGGTGGAAAGTGCAGAGTCAGGAGTTAGTGATGGAGGAGAAGGGCACAGATAAGAACATCTTGCCCGATGAACGGAGTTCACGAGTAGGGGTGTAGGGGGAGATAAGAGAGGAGAAGTACTGAGGAGCTGCAGAGTGAAGACGCTTGTAGGAGAAGCTGAAACTGTATGCGGAAGCGGACGGGGAGCCAGTGTAGTGACTTGAGGAGAGGGGTCACATGGTTGTAATGGTGTGCAAGAATGAATGAATGAATAAACTTTTATTGTACAAACTAATAGTTATGACAATTTACTTTGCATTTCATATAGATATAGATATAGTATATTAAAATAAATAATAAACTGTGACAAACAATGCTGATCTAGTTCTGGATTTTCCAGAACGAAATCCAAATTTTCTAGCTTCATATAAAATCAGGAAATTTGTCCAATTTGCTATATCAATAATCATCACGCTGTTCAAGTATTAATTTGTTATTTCCCAGATATTGTTTTCCAAGTATCAATTTTGTATTACTTTACTTTGCTTCTCTGCACCATAAAGGCGTGAGCCATATTGGCCACTTTCTTAATAAATCTTTCCTCAGAATTTGCTAGCAGATGTATTATTTTCATGTGTACATCCCAGTCTGCACTCGTTTGTATTAGCGGCTGGAGGTACTGTGTTCTTTCTTTAGACAACAGCGGGCAACAAAATTAGTAGTGCGGTGAGTCCTCGGGGACCATGGCCCCACATGGACAGAATCTCAATTTATGGGGAATTTTAGCATATCTGCCCTCTAGAACCACTGTAGGCATAAGTTGGAATCTTAAGAGGGTAAGAGCTCTCCTTTGCGTAAAATTTATCAGGGTTCTCCGATAATATTCTTGCAAATGATATTATTTTATAAATCTATGCCAGGGTGCCACTTTATTTATCCTGGTGGCCTCTAGATCTTTTTGCCTATAAATGTCACAGACGTTATTTACACATCTTCTTGGCCTGCTCTGCCGGGAAGCCAGACAAAAGGAGAGCAAAACCTATTCATCTGTGAGTACTCTCAGCTTGGCTTCCCACTTATACTTATGGTCTGAGGCCCTCATTTCGAGCCAACATGATTTCGGAAATCTCTCCTCTGTCATTTGTAATATTCGTTTCCAATACATTATTTGTCTGACTTTGACTTGAGACTCAACAAGGAGTGTCCCGGTTTCTGTTCTTAGTAAACATGCAGGTGTTCCCAGCGGGACACCGAGAATTATTCTCAATAGCCTGTTCTGCACAGGCTCGAGCTTGCTTTCTACTGCAATTCCCCAAATTTCAGTGCCATATAAAGCCTACGGTATAATTTTTTGACTCAGGATACTTATTGCTGGTCTGTACAGTCTTCCCCCATTTACTCTCCAAAACTTAATCACCCCCATAATGGTGGTTGCCAACTTCAGCTTTAAGGAATCGATATGGTCATGCCAGGTGCCATTTGCGTTATACAACAATCCCAAATATCTGTATGACTTTACTTGCTCGAGGGGGTGTGTATCTACCAAATACTGGAAGAACAAGCACTGGTCTAAACACCATTATTTTTGATTTGTCATGGTTAATTTGTAACTTATTCCTTTGACAATACTTTCCCAAGGTGATAAGTGATCTGTGCAAGCCAATTTCAGAAGTTGACACTAAGATTGTATCATCAGCATAAATGAGAATTCCTATCTGTCTCTGTTTAATAAAAGCTGGATGGTGCTCTTTTTCCTGTAAATTTGGGATTATGTCGTTTATCAGGAAATTAAATAAAAAGGTGCCAATACACAACCCTGCTTAACTCCCCTTGTTGTCTCAGTAGGGTCCGTGTAGTCTCTGGCCGGGGATATCCTTACTTTTATATTATAACAATAATAATATAATAAAATTACATTTGTTAGCCGCCCCCTCATGCCAATGACCTCTCGGGGCGACGTACAATATTATAAAACCCAATAATAACACTAAAATCAACAAACAATAAATCAACCCCCAACAGTTTAAAAACATCACTAAAAGCCAGCCCCCACCCTCCCCACCGAAGACCTGGGTGAACAGCCAAGTCTTACAAACACGTCGAAAGGCCAACAGGCCCAGGCCCAGGTGAGCCTCCTCCGGGAGGGAGTTCCATAACTATGGCCCAGCCACCGAAAACACCCTCTCCATTGTGGCCTCCCGTCTTACACAGGGGACTTCCAGAAAGGTGCCCCCGGTGGACCGAAGGGATCGTTCTGAGGCACGGAGGGCAAGGCAGTCCCCGAGATATGAAGGGCCCAGACCGTACAGGGCTTTGTAAATCAATACTAACACCTTGAACCTGGCTCGGTACGCTATAGGCAGCCAGTACAGAGTGCAGAGCACCGGTGTTATGTGCTCACGCCACCCCGTCCCCATTAGGAGACGTGCCGCCGCATTCTGCACTAGCTGCAGCCTCCAAACCAGAAACAAGGGAAGCCCCACGTAGAGCGCGTTGCAGTAGCCTAACCTCGAGATGATGAAGGCATGGATGAGAGTGGCCAGATCGGGCCCGGAGAGGTAAGGTCGAAGCCTCTGTACCAGATACAGCTGGCGAAAGGCGGCTTTAGCTACCACCTCCACCCAGGGCCGGCCCCAGGCATGTGCTATATGTGCGGCCGCACATGGCCCCGCGACAAGCTGGGGCCCCACACTTGGCTGACTGGGCAGCAGGCTGCAGCCAGCTTCTCCCCCAGTAAGTGATTTTCTTCCTTCCCTCCCTGGCTCCAGACCCCATCCTTCACCTGCCTCTGCCTTCTAGTATGCTGTTTGTTTACAAACAGCTCCTCCCCATGTGCTGATCAGAAAGTTGCTACCTTGTAAAGAAGGTTCTTCGAGATGGCTCCCAACATCCTCACAACTGGGTTGTGCACGCTCACCCTATTCAAATAATAGCCACATGATAGTCTCGAGCTCCTCTAGTATAAAAAGAACCCTCCCCCTCCGAATGACAGTTCCTTTCAACCCTTTCTAGAAATATAAGAAAAGAAGTCCACGCGGGACTGGAAGGGTGGGTGTTGTGAGAATGTTCGGAGATATTTCAAAGAACCTTGTTTACAAGGTAGCAACCTTCTGTTCTTCTTCGAGTGGCTCTTCACATGATATTTTTACATGGCTCCGCTGGGTGGGGAGTCCGTAGGCACGCCAGTGCATGGGTGGGTCATGCACACGGCTGCACACGCATCCCCACTCACCCACCACTCATCCACACCCACATAGTAACCACCGTTTCCCCCGGTTGCTGTGTGCGTGGGGATGAGTGGGGGGGTGAGTGGGGATGCATGTTAGGCGAGTGCGCACGCACCCCCACTCACCATGGGCGCGTGCACCACGTCATTCACACGGGGTTCCCCCATCCATGAACACACAGAAATCTGCATGTTCATGGCTGGGAGAGGTCCGTGTAAAAAGGGTCACATTCTCACAACTGTCTTACTTCTACTATATTAGGTAGGAATTTAGGATGTAAAGCAATATCTATTTTGTCTTGGAAAATAAATTCTCAAATATGGTTCTGAGATTATTATGGCTGCTATTTCACTAACTCTTCTTAATGAAGCTATTGCTAACAGGAATACGGTCTTTAAACCCGCACCCCATAACCAGTTCATTTCCACACCCCATATAATGAATTCACGTTGCCCCGTGGGCACAAATTAAATGGTTATGGGTGGGGAGCAGTGTGAATTGATGATATGGGGGCAGGGGCACAAATGAACTGGTTATGGGGTGGGGGCAGCATTAACTGATTATGGGGGCACAACTGAACTGGTTATATGCCTCTTTTCATGGCATAATGCGCTTAATAAGCTGGCTGCATTTTGAGTGTCTTGTGTGTGTGATAGCAGCACCTCGGGACTGGTTGCACTGCATGCGTGCACAAGGCACAGGCGGCACCAGCAGCAAGAAGCAACAGGCCCTGGAGGCCAGACTGACTAAGCTCACCCCCTCCCCCAGTAAGGCAGTGGATGCAGTCAGTCTCTCTGTGCCTGCCTCACTGCCCGCTTGGCTGCCCCTGCAGTGGAACCACTCCTGGGGAGTGGTGGTAGACACTCAGCTGGGGAGAGGGGGAAACATTAGGAGGCCATGCTTCTCCATGGTTGCTCGGAGGGGTGGAGAATGGAAATCCTTCCTGTCCAGAGGGAGTAAGTTTTATGTAAATTTATACATTTGCATAATTAGGTGGGGCCAAATTATGCAAATTAGGCCCCGCACCAAGACTTCGCACATCAGCCATAAGGGGCTGATGATCACTCGTTCCCACTGGTGCTACTCTGAAATTTTTGAACTGTCTATAATGATTGGTAGGAACAAAAATGTAATCTATTACACTTAACCCGTTTGGGGAGAAAAAAGTCCTATCTCCCCACGGGTCCAATAACCCCCTTCCGTTTAGGATAATCCAGTTGACTCTGTAAAGAAATTTTAACATCTGAACTCCCTTTGCATTTAGTATTTTGTCTCTGGAGCTTCTATGTAAAGCCAAAAAAAGGGCTTCAGGTTCAATGCCAGCCACTTGTGCAATCTCATCATTATCGCTACCAGTATGAGCATTAAAATCTCCCAGCATTACCATTGGTGTCGTCGGGTATTTATCTTCTAGCCTATCTATAAGTTCTTCCATAACTTCCCAAAATCCCATTCTTTCATAAATTCCAAGGGAGGGAGATAGGTACAAATTAATTATAATCAGCACTGGGTTATCTTTTGATTTTACACAAATTGCTAAGACATTTTAAGGGAGGTCTGGTATTAAATAATTTTCTAATTTTAGCCTTGTCATTACTAAAATAGCAATTCCCTCTGCTGGTCTCCCATTTAGTTCTTTCCTTCTTGCTGGTACTACCCACGATTTATACCCTGGGAGAAAAATATCTTCCTCTTTTAGAGCCCAGGTTTCTTGTACACATACAATATGTAAGTTAGGTAGCATCGTTTTAATGTCCTGTACTCTTGCCCTCCAGCCCGCCACATTCCATGAGGCTATATTTATTTGTTTAATTGCAGATATATTTTCTTGCTGGGATTTGTGTAATGATATTGAATTTTGTATCTCCAATTTCTGGCTTGTTACATTTCCTTCGAAAACTATTTGATCATCATACCCAGTTGCACCATTGTCCTTTTATTTTATGTGCAATCTCAAACAATTCCTCTCTCCTAGTGTTTTCAGGTTGTCAACTCTCTCACCCTTCCGAATTGATTCCCTCTTCCTCAGACGCCAAGTATCTTTCAGTCCAATCTACTGTAATTAGTTTTGAAGACTGAACCTTCTGGTTTGCCTGGAGCCCTGAGGCTTTGTAATCAAGCTGCTTGAGTTCTATCTTTTCCTGAGCCCTTTTTAGGGTTTGCAGCACTTTATTCTAATCTAATATAGACAGAGAGTCAAAAAAGGGTTTCCCATTCATTCTCCTGGTCTAATCAGATCTTTCTGAAGACATTGTATGGTTAAGTCCTCTACGCTTCCCATGCCTTGTGGGTTGGACAGGTCTTTTCCCCCTAGGTTCGAGGCCAGCCTATTTTCAAGACTTCCCAGCGGGGCTGTCTGAATCAACATGGGTTCAAGATCCATTGAAAGTTCATTTTCTGCAATCTGCTTTCTGTTCCTCCTAGTATATGAGCTAACTACTTCTGGTACAAAGACTCTATCAATGTGTACTCCTCTTGTTATAAGGAACTTTCTAGCTTAGAAAAGCTTCCTAACTACCAGCGGTGAGCCAAATTTTATTTTAAAACTCTGAATAACCCCGTCACGTTTCCCTAGTGTTCTACTATGTACATTTGTCTCCACTAATCTTACTTTCAGTAGGTGCAACACATTTTTAACCACCTGACTCTTACTGGACCAATTTGTTAGGGAACCATTCGAGTAAGGAAGAATTTTTAAAGCTACGTCAGTCCACAAGGGACGTTTTCTTCCTATCCAATCCATGATACCCTCTATCCCTATTAAATGGATTCCTTCTCTTAGAATACTCTTTCCTTTCTATCACCTTTTCAGGGGTACGCCTAAATTTCCTCCTTCCGTTTTTTAAGATGTCCAGCTTTTCTTGTATCCGCCTTAGTTGTTGCATGACACCTTCCAATGATATGCCCATATCGGAAACATTCATAAACAATAGAGAAACAGTTTTAGATATCCATGTACACTGAGCCAGCAGGATGTCGCCTATATCCTTCATGCAGGGAGTAATGGTGTGCAAGGAAGGCGAGTCTCACAGCTGAGTTTTGAATAGACTGTAGTGGAGATAAGTGGTTCAGTGGGAGACCTGTGAGAAGCAGTTTGCAGTAGTCTAAGCGGGATGTGATGAGAGAATGAATTAGGGTTTTAGAAATGTGTTCAGACAGGAAGAGACCGATTTTGGCACTATTAATGAGGAAGAAATGACAAACGACAGTTGCGGCTCTATTATCACCGGAATTGGCGCATGTGGGATTGCGTTATTACATTCTTATCCTGCGAGAACACACGTCATTGTAAAAGCTCCACTGGGGGACCCCGTCAGTTGCAAGTGTTCTTGCAGGATAAAGCGGAATAATGCATTCCCACGTGTGCTAATTCCCATGGGAATAGAGCTGCAATTGCATTCACGGAAGTTTCCCTGCCTGCCCAGTAACGTGTGAAAGTGGTCTCTGTATGGAACTTTCACCTTTACTGGACTTGAGGGCAGAGTGACAAACCCCAGCCATAAGAGAAGGTAGGCTGCATTCTAGGTTTCCTACCAAGATCTCTGTGGGTAGGAGAGGAACAACTGGTAGGGAGAGTTGTATTCCCATCTTCGTTGTTCCAGGCATGCCTCCAGTGTCCTTTTTGCAGTGAAGTGGAAAGCTGGACAGACAGCCCAAAGGAAACAGACATGGCTTCAGTCCTTTGCTATTCTTCAGCAGCAAAGAACAGCTGACACACCAGATAATTGGGCCCCCTCAGTAGTCCCTAAATGGAAGGGGAATCCCAAGGTGCAGGGACAGCCCTAGATAATTAGCTGTCCCAGGCACAAAATGTTGTACTGCCTTTCTTCTCCCCAGCACAAGTCCTGGGCTGGGGCTTGCACTGTGTGGACAGGGTATCTGATTGGCAGGAGTGCTACATCTTGCCCACACTGCAAGTTCAAGATTGAGGCTTGCGACGGAGAGGCACTCCTGCTCCGTCCATGCTAATCTGATCAATGGAGAGCAGGAATTCAGGGGAAGACCCCGGTAAGGGGCAGCACTCCAGTGTTTGCAAGACTGTTGCAGGGACCACTTAGTTCCACACCACAAAAGTCGCTGCCCTGGAAGGGGTGTCCTTTCTGTTCGGTGAGCAAGTCAGCCCAGCCTAAGAGCGCATGCACACGTTACACTATTTCATGTTAGTTTCTATCTGATGGGAGATTTAGTAATGGGTGCATACACCCTTTCTCATGCGCCAGAGAAGCTCCCGTGATTTTCATCACGGATGTCAGGGTAGTGAAATCTTTCTCTGACAGTAATGTGAGTTCTGTATTACACGAGATTAGAATGTGTGCATGTGGTGAATTTAACTTGCGCGGAAATTACAATGTGTAGACTAGCTTTGTAATGTGTGCATGTATCTGTTAATTTTAATAATGGATTCCTTAAGGTCACATGACTTGGCGCTGTGGGTGGGGGAGGGAAAGAACCGGAAAGAAAATAATGAGGGCATGCCGTGGCACAGCAGGAACCATACGTTATTGTTGAGTTTGTGTGAGTTACAATCTCACGTGAAAATTGGCATGTGTACAAGCAGCCTCAGTGGTGTACAGCCATAGTAGTAGCACGATGCCAGGTGTGGAGAACCTTTTCCCTCCTGAAAACTAGTGCAGTCTCCACAGGCTGATGGGACTTGCAGGCGGGAGTCTTCAAAGGGAGTGCTCAGGATGGGGGAAGGAAAGGGAGGGGTCCAGAGCATGGATCCCTGCTATGGATCCATCCCCTCATCACCGCTCCCTTCCCTTGTGCTCACTCTGTCAGTGCATGAAAGCAGGGACTAGAAAAAGAGCTGTGACCCAGAGGTTCCCTGCTGCTATTCTATGAAAGCCCTCTATATAGGACATGTGGTCAGAGCTGCCATAATGGCTCCTCGGACAGACAGCTTTAAGTTGTCCTAGGTACTTCGCCTCCCAGATCAGTCCAGGTCAGGATTGAAAGGTAGAATCACACCACAGGTGGGTACCAACAGCCTGCCTTCCCCTGCCCTCTCAATATTAAATGCACTCACCCCAGGGCTTGACCCCCAGCAGCACAAGCTTGGACCCCCTATCCTTTCTTTCCACTACATGACACTGCTTTCTCCCCACCCAGAAATCACATTTCCAGTTGGGCAGAAGGCAGTGCTGTGTCCCCCTCCTCCTGCAATCAGCACCCAGCAGCAGGGAGGTACAGGAGCAGTGACAACAAGGTATGGGAGGAGAGAGGACCCTCTCACTTTGGGAGTTCCCTATTTCATTTTGTTGCTACTCCTGCCACTACCTCTCTCCACAACAGAGCCTAACAGTGACAGGAAGGGAGGGAAGCAGCTCCTGTCCCTGTCTGTGCTTGGGTCGGGGAGAGCAGCGTGGGGGAGAATCAAGAGCAAGGCCTCTAGGGTCAGGGCATAGCTCTTAGAAGCCTGGTTGTGCCCTCAGTGAAAGGGTATGGAGGTGATTGGAAAAGTATCTTTGCACCCTCTCCTCCTGCACACCCTCAGGCTAACTCAGCCTCTTGTATGATCTGTTGTTCTATAATTTCTCCACTTTGTGCTATTAAATAGGACCCTCTGTACAACAGTTCACAGCAGCAGTGGTTAGTATTTAACCTGAACCTGAGACCTTTCAGATTTAATTTGTCTCAACAGAAAAGCAGTGCATTGTATTTCCCACCCCTTTATTATTCAAGGGGCTCTGTATCTGGCTGGTACTTGGTATCTGGGCTGTGTGCTGGATAGTTCAAAGTTCTTGGTGAAGTGGTCTGTTTTAAAATACATCTCCTCAAACAACTATGTACCATAAGCACTTAATGGAGGGAAAGCCAATTTGCATTATATATTCATGAGTGTGTTCTTCATGGCTGTAGATTTGGAGGGCTGGAGTACAAGGGACTGCCTCAAATCTAATTTTAATCCCGCATGAAATCTTTGTACTCTCCCTTAAAAGGAAATAAGAATGGTGTGTTGTCTTTTTTAGTGATTTCACTGTTGGCTCTATCAAGAGGTCTGGAGAGGTGGCTTGTTCTTCTTGACCACAGTGGAGGATTTGACACGTTTCACAAGCAACTCCATAGACCAGGGGGACTTAATTTAAACCATTGGATTGTCCACAATAAATTGGTTGATCCAATACTGGGCTGAACATCCATCCTACCCTTGCCCCAGGAATCTCAGCCCCCTGACCCAAATTTTGATTTTATTTGTGCTTCCTTCCAAATATATTATATAAATGCCAGAGGGGACACCCTGGGGGATCTCCTTTGCAGTGATGTCAGCAGCAGTCTCCACAGACAGTGACAGATCTGTGGGCTGCAGACAATTCTCCATGGGCTGACTGTCTGAGAGCCACAGGATGGCCTTGTGGGCCATATGTGTGACCCTCAGGCTATACGTTGAGCACCCCTGCTCTAGACCAAAAACTGAATGTTTAATCCATTACCAAGAAGAGATAACTCAAATGGTTGTTGTTTCATGCCTCAACCCTTACTGCAGAGTAATCCAATTGATTTCAGTGGGTCTCCTGTCAAGTAAGAGGCTTGAGGATTGTGGGTGTTTGAGCATACTAGATGGATATCTCGTAGTTCATTTTTGAAAGCTACACACTCAGATTTAGCCATGGGAGATTTGCAACTGAGGTTGGAGATGTTATATGCTGGTGGGTCTGACTTGTGGTCAGACAGCCATAATGGCTCCTTGAACATACAGCTCATCTAATATGATTTATTTTTTTTAGTTAATCTGCTGCTTTGTTGTTGCTGTCCTGCATAAACCACACACAGTTTCTGTGATTTGGAAGACAGCCAGCTTCCTTTGGTGCCAAGGAACCGCTCTCTTCTTTTGATGAGAATGTATGAAGTGAATAGGGCTTGTACCAACACAGATTAGTCTGGAATCGTAGCCTGTTTGTTCATTATAATGAATAACTTATCCTAATGCAGTGTCAGATAATCTTGGATTTAAGACATGGCATGCAATGTACATCCAATAAACATGCCATTTTGTAACCTTGTATGTCTTCACCACCCCATTGACAGAAATGGAATTTACCTTAAAAGGGTACACATCAGTAACCTGATGAAATTGCTCAGTAAGTTTCAGTGGGAACAGACAATGCATTGTTTGCCACAAATAGTTATTGAGCTTATTTAAGTTGTTCAAGGTAGAAAAATAAAATTAATACAGTGTTGTAGCTGAGAATGTATTACTACTTATCATTTGTATGGCGCTGCTAGGCGTACGCAGTGCTTTATAATCACAGATTTTTTGAGACAGGTGGGCTTACAATCTAAGATGGACAAGGGTGAGGGGAACACAGGGAAAGAGACACGCACACATATTCCCATTTTACAGATGGGGAACTGAGGCTGAGAGGTTGTGACTTGCCCAAGGCAACCCAGTGAGTTCATGGCTTAGGATAGGATTCAAACTCTGGCTTCCCAGATCCAAGTTCAGCACCTTATCCACTACATCACACTGGACCTTTAAAGGAAAAAAATAAAGAAATCCAAGGCTAGGATTCTTATTGCATCAGAAAATAAATATAATCGTCGTATGACTAGCTTGCATATGTACAGCATAATAGCAGCAGGGCTGCTCCTGTGGCTGTTTGCTGTGGAAAGAGGCTTTGAATTGGCTCTCTCTAAACCAGGGTTTAGGAAATCATATGAACAGATTGGGCATGGGTAGAGTCAATTCTTGGACTACATGCAGTGAATAATGAAAGAGGTGAATGTCCTCCAGAAATTTGTAAGTTAATACCAGTAGGTAAGAACAATGGAGCAAGTTTCTTGCTGCTCTTTTATTCTGATTTCAAAAGCTGAAACAAAAAACAATTACCTTTTAATTTGAAATACAGTTTGTTAGGCAAGGTAACATAACATTCCATCAAGGTGTAGGATCCGGTTATAAAGCAGGAAGGTGGCTTAATATTGGAGCTCCATTTGCCAATATCCAATTTTACCTCAGTATTTCACTCACTCGCTTCGCTCTGTAGTGGAGATTGCACTATAATACAATTGCTTTTCTTAATTCCAAGACGCATACAATTTGCAGTACACTGTGCTCCCGGAGTCTTTTTGTAACTTCAGTGATGTTTGGTTTTATGGTTGTAGCTTTTATGAACTTTGGCATAACTGTTTATTTTATGTTCAGCTCTAAACATTTGCATACCAGGTAGTTGGGGATTTGTTGATTTCAGCTAACTCTTTACAGTCGTGAATGACCGATTAAGAGGGGTAGAAAAACACCTGTTTTAAGTAGATATTAGGGAAGAGAAAACACAATCAATACTCCAGACCCACTTTCCATGTAGCTGAGAAAGTTAGGATCTTTGACTGAATTGCATAGTTTCAATTCCTTCCTCCGTTTAGATCAGCCTTTCTTTAAAGCTGTGGGAGGGTCTGGTTCTCCATTGTTCTAGCACCCCTTCATTCTGCTCTGCCAATGTAAAGGGGGAAAGACAACGGATCTCCCCAGCCAGCAGCTAGCACAAGTGGGCAGAATGGATCAATATCAGCCCTTGGTTTAGCAAGCACGCTGGAAAAAGGACATGACCAAGGCATGCAGCACTGTGTCTGAACTTATGTGAGAAAACAACCATATCTCTCCCTCCCCAACCTGTCCACAGCCTCTGAGGCTCCTTACTATGCCGACCATAGGCAGTCTGGAGAATATTACGGTACAGGATAGCACTTTCCAGCTAGTTATGCAGATCTCTTTTTTCGGGCCAATTTACTCCCTAAACCAATAACAGTGGGGAAGTAGCAGGGTTCGATTGGATATATAAGCTCCTAGGTAAAGAGACAGTTTTCAAATTGGTATCCTAGGGGAATTTCATTATTACCAAGCCACACACAAGTTAGAAGTTGTGGTTTGCACAATATGCATCTGATCAAAGATGGCCTTTAATTTACTTTTTTGAAAGAATAACAGCAGCATCCTGTTTTGGTAGTTTGCAGTGTCTGAGCTGGTATTGTACAGGATGCAGATCAGAAACATTTACAAGGAACTAGGGTCTGGGGAGGGAGAGAAATGGTTGTTTTCTCACATAAGTTCAGACATAATTCTAAAGTAGGAGTGGGAGGGAAATGAATATTTGATTATCTAAATGTCTCGGTTTAACCTTGGAGAGCTGTTTTACTAGGACTGAGTCTTGTAAATTCCAACATCCAGCAGTTTGAGCCTTTTGCTTTTTATACGCAAGTGTTGGGGGATTATTTCTCTATAACTGACAAGTCTTTCTTCTGCATTCGCATAAACCCCTTGTCAGGGCAAAAGGCTGCCTCTGTGTTCCTACTGGATGTATTTATTTATTTAAAGGTATTTCTATGTCACCTGTCATTGTTATGCTAAACCTTTCTTTACAGAAAGGGTGGGGGGGAGTTGATTACATAATGATAAACTATTAACCACTAACCCTTGTTTTGTAAATAGATGTTTACTATTCTCAGTAAATATAACTAAGACAGTGATCCAAGTCCACACAAAAGCAAACCAAACTCGTGCTACATGTGCACACAAACTGTGCACATGTACAACGCACATATACAGTGTGCGCAAACTGCTGCCTTCAGTCCACTACTCTGATCGTGCTGCCTCTTGAGTCCATCCTGTGATATGGGGGGACTTTGAGTGTGCTTGTGGCCCGGCAGCCCAAAGACCATTTTTCCTCCATTGAGAGAACAGCTCAAAAACCCAGAGGGAGGAAGAGGTCTTTGAGCTGCTTTCCCAGCTGAATCTCAGCCACTTTGATGGCTGCCAATGCTGGCACAAAGTCAGTGCGCACTATGCTGCACATGGGCACATCATGCACACCAGCTGTGTGGACCTTGGATCGGCACCTAAAATTCAATATATGCAGCAGCAAGAATATACTCTCGCAGTGTCTCAATCGTTATCAACTAATCCCTGAAGCCAGACTAAATAAATGTTTTGATACCTCGATGACTCTTTTCCTGTGTGTGATCTGAGAACAGTTGTGCAACATGAAAATCTGTGTGGCAAGGCACTCCACATTCTTCCCACACAATTCCCTTCTACTACTATAGTGCGCAACACTAGTTCAGACAAGTTGGAAAAACTGGCAGCCAAAAGGCCTTGCATCCAGTGAACAGGCTATGTGATTGTGACAAGTAGTTAAGGTAATATCTTTTATTGGACCAACATCTATTGGTGAGATTATGCAAGTTTTCAGGCCGCCGAGGGCTCTTCTTCAGGTATGTATCAAGTCAGAACTATATAGTGTGAGTAAATGCAGGACAAATATAAAGAGACATTGGTCACAATCCCATGGACCGCAGAGTTGCATGCATGCAGCTTGTGCACTGTAATCCACAGACCATGGGATCATGGCCAATGACTTAGAGTGATTGTGTCACACATGTTCCAGAAGTTCATACATGAAGTCCAAGCGGGAGAAAGGAATTTTCTCCCTGTTGAAAACAGCAGAAAGATTTACTGAACCCCAGACTGCTACTTTGAGGACTTCTGGGATACTTTTCACTGCCTCCTAATTCCAGATCACGCCAAGAGAGTGCTGTTGAGTTCACTCCGTAAGGATTTACTGTGTTTATTGGAGAGGGGATGGGTGCAGTTCCAATATCCGCCTTTGTGGTGTGTGTGTGTGTGTGTGTGTATGTATGTGTGTGTGTGTATGTACATATATATATATATATATATATATATATACACATACACACACACACATACATACACACACACACACACACACCACAAAGGCGGATATTGGAACTGCACCCATCCCCTCTCCAATAAACACAGTAAATATATATATATGTGTGCATACACACGTGTAAAAATAGTCTCTCTCATGCTGCCAGTATTAAACTTGGGGCTGTTGGTGTATTTTCCCCCTCGAATACCCCTTCCGTACATGGCATTAAAAGTACTCTGCTATTGTGGTACTGAGTTGGAGAATGGAGGAACAGACTTTCTGGCTGTCAGAATGATGTCCTACCATCTGCAAGCCCCAAAGGAGGTTTGAGCTAGATAGTTGAAGAAGATCATTTTGTTGTCCTTCATGCTGGTAAGATCTGAGGTTTGCAAGTTCTATAGACTGGAGCATGTCCAGAAAATGGATTTATTTTAATCAAAGCTTACTTTCTCTGGAGAGGACTGTTGTACTTGCATGTTTGGAAAAAAATTAACCTTTTCTGTTGCTGGAAAATGGGAATGGGATTTTTCCTACCATCTGCAGTCATTTGATCCTAGGTCAGAGGTTCCCAAAGTGTGGGTCATGACACCAAATAGGGGTGATATCTGCAGATGGGGCCAATACTGAATGACTTTGGGCATACTTGCATGCCTTTGCTGCCTGGGCTTAAAGGATTATGTATGTCTCAAAATAGGGTCATACAGGCAAATTTGGAAATCACCTACCTAGGTGTGGTGGAAACTCAGAAGTTAGTCAATTTGAGTCAGTTGGAAAATAGTTAATTTAAGTTACATGGAAGCAAAACTCTAGTCTAGACAAAATAAATATCAAGATCAGAAACTCCCTTCAGGCAATAAATGTAAAATGATCACCTTGTCCTTCAACCTTTATTGTTTAATGGATAATCACAAGCTCTGGAGAGCAAGCATTATAACTATCCCTTTGCTGAGGCTATGATGCTGAAGGAACATTGTAATGCCCCAAGTGTATAATTTAGGAACCAGTCCAGAGAATATACATGTTGGATATCAGTTGGCATGGTTGCTTTAATTGAACATCTTCTAACATCACCATGCTTGTTAAAAAACGCAAGCCAAAAGGTTGGTTTTAAAACACAACACAGGGTAAAGATAGATGTGTGACAAGTGGGACCGCACCCCATGCCACCCTGAGGTACAAAATCACAGGTGACAGGGCCCAGATCAGACCGGGGCACTAAACTGAGGTGCCTGTGGCTGGGGAGCCATTCTGCCGGTTGCACGGCCCAGGTAGGGCTACGGGCGTTTATAGACGATCCCGCTTACAAGCGGGATCACTAAATGCCGGCTTTTCCCCCGCGTGGTCTCTGCATGCCGTGTCTGCTGATCAGACACGGTGCAGAGTGCGAGTGCGCGCCCTTCTGCGCATGCGCGCCCTTCTGCGCATGCGCACTCGTGCACGGGACCAGGAAGTGTGGCGTAAAGCCGGCACTTCGGGAATCCGCGTCGGAGGGGGCAGGATCGCCTGCCCCCTCTGACGCGGATTAAAAAGCGGCCGCAGCAAGTAGACGAGCTCCAAGAAAGGCGGCTGATCAAAGGATCAGCCGCCTTTTTTGTCTCGTCTATAAACGGCCTAAGAACACAACAGGCGGGCAGGTATGCTGGGGCATAATAGATATGCTAGCCTGCTTGGCCCACTGTGGGCAAATAAAAATACAATAAAACTCCATTTAAAAACCTCATTAAAAACCCACTCTCACCCCAAGCCCACCCATCTCAACCTCTAACCCCACTTGCCAAATGCTTTGCTAAAGAGAAAAGTTGAAGGAGGTCAACCATATCAAAGGCCACTGAGTGGTCTAAAAGTTCAACAGGGCACAGGCCCCCTTGATGATCTCCAGGTATCTCCATTATCCAAGGCCAAAATTGCAGTCTCCATGCTTTACACCCCAGACGAAAACCTGACTGAAATGGCTCCAGGAATCTGTTAGCATTGAGATGAGCCTGAAGCTGCTGTGCAATCACCTGTCCAGAACCTTCCCTAAAAGGGGAAAGTTAGAGACGGGGCTATAGCTGGCTGGTCCAGGCCATTCCCCACCTGGAACAGCTCCACAGGACAAGATCTTGCAGACGCTATGATGTCGTAAGAGAAAGCTTTCTTCGCATCTATCACAGCCACAGCATAGTCTTTCAAAAATGAAAGCAGATGGACTGCAGCTCTGCCTTGGGCCGATGCCCCTGGTTTGGGCAGCCCACGCTGCTGGTGGCGCTCTGGGATGTTCCACAGCGCCACCAGCGAGGATGCCCAGGAGCAGGGGCAGCCTGCCATAGATGGATGGGCCACCCAGGGGTGCAGCAGAGGAGAAGCAGGGCTGCTTGCCATCTGAAAACCCACAATATGCCATTCCTTCCACTGCTTACTCTCTCTGAAACCTATTGTTTTCTGATTACCATACTGTGGCTGCCATCTGTTCTACTTAGCCTTCATTGATGCCCTGAACCCTCAAATAGGCTTCTGCCAAGGTTGCTACCCAATCATGTACCCCAAGGTAACACTCCACTTTGAAAACAGCCGCACTAATTGAAAGGCCTTCCTGGAGATAAGTGATCATGTGAAAAGGCAAGTTGTTTACACTGGTAACTAGCCCCCGCCTTGCGCCTGTTTTTACACTCCTCTGTTTGCACAACCACCCAGCCTCATCCTCCCTTCAGCCTAGAAACCCTTGAAGCAGGTTCCAGCCTCTTCCAATGGTAATCCTGTTCCACACAGGGCTAGGCTCTCCTAAGCCAACCCAATGCTCCGCACCTTCCAGCTGGGCCTCATTTTTGAGCTTCAAGTTCACCCATACAAAGCAATTTCCCCCAGCTACCTAGCAGCTTACTAGACTTCCTCTGCTCCCAGCCAGGGCACGTCACCTCAAATGTTCATAATGATGTCCCATCTCCATAGGCCACACACTTCTGTGGCTTGCCCTAGCCCACATACTCTGGCTTGACCCTGAAAGTAGTCAAGGGAATCTGTTATTCCCAAAGCTCTTAATTAAATACAGAACATCATGGTTTTAAAATTAAGACCTTTTGTCGAGGCACCCCCCAAATAAGACTCCAAGACAGTGGTTTGGGTTAACTCAGGGCCACACTCTTTATTAAATTCCAATCATAACGAATGAACCAAAGGCCGGTGGGGTAATTGCACCAAGCAACTTGGGTCCAGTATGCTAAATAATATTTAACTTCTTCACCCTGGTACTGGCCTGGATGTGCCTTCCAGTGCCAGTACCTCTGCCTCAACATTCCCCTCCTTCGACAGGCAACTGCAAGTGGCCGAAGGGGGGCAAGCCCAACTGTGGGCCTGAGTAAGGGGTCTGGTGCCAGCCGGGTGTGAAGACAGCGCATGTCCCTAGTCACCTGGCTAATCCACCAGCCCCCCAGGGTCGTGACCCCAGTGCATGCTGTGCCCCGCATTACACCTGGATTCACCTCCCCATCTCTTAAGGAGATGACTCAATATCTTAACATATTCCTATTTAACCTATAATAGCATGCTGGACCCCTGCAGAGTGTGACAAAATTGCCTTCACATTCTCAAACTATGCATGCATGTACTAAGTCAAATAGCTTTCAAATCTTATCCTGTATAACAAATTACACTATTTACTTCCAGTAATGAAACCAAATTAGATGGACCAAATTGAGACAAATAATTAAACTTAAATCAATACAGTTAGCCTATTTAGCCTACTCTGCACTGCTGAGGAGGCAAAATGAGTGATCCTCATTATCTGGCTGCTCGCCAAAATTCCTCCTCGGCTCCCTAAAGGCAACCATCGATGACAGCAGTGCTAGAGGGATGGGTGGGTGGGGCTGTCTCGTCGCCTCCACGTGCTGGACTGCCGCTGTCCGTGGCACACAGGAGATCAGCCCCTCCTAAAAGGGGCGTGGCTCCACAACCCCCACGCAGGGCAATTCGCGCATGCGGATTCGGGGGAGGGCTAACCTTAGCCTTACACAGTCACCTTCTAACAGGCCCTGCTGCACGGCCATTCCAGAGTCTTCCCCTGACGGCACAAGAAGGGAGGAGGATGGGGGGACCTGACAATTTGCCCTTTGCCGCCATTTGGCGGCGAAGGGGCCTTGTTGAGGCACCCCCCAAATAAGACTCCAAGACAGTGGTTTGGGTTAACTCATGGCAGCACTCTTTATTAAATTCCAAACATAATGAATGAACCAAAGGCCGGTGGGGGAATTGCACCAAGCAATTTGGGTCCAGTATGCTAACTAATATTTAACTTCTTCACTCTGGTACTGGCCTGGATGTGCCTTCCAGTGCCAGTACCTCTGCCTCAACATTCCCCTCCTTCGACAGGCAACTGCAAGGGGCCGAAGGAGGGCAAGCCCAACTGTGGACCTGAGTAAGGGGTCTGGTGCCAGCCAGGTGTGAAGACAGCGCATGTCCCTACTCACCCAGCTAATCCACCAGCCGCCCAGGGTCATGACCCCAGTGTATGCTGTGCCCTGCATTACACATGGGTTCACCTCCCCCTCTCTTAAAGAGATGACTCAATAGCTTAACATATTCCTATTTAACCTATAATAGCATACTGAATCCCTGCCACAAAGGAATGGTCGAACCGAACCACCAGACCTCCACCACCTTAAAACAATAAGGATTCCATATGCCCAGCAAGGGCAGTTAAATATATGTTATTTCCCTCTTGGGACAAGTGAACTCCATCCTTTCGAAAGAGTTCAGGTCGGGTGTGCACTATTCCACGGTGTCTGATGACACTCCCCCCTAAGATTGTTACCCATTTCCCTATTTCCTTATTAATATTCCGTCTAGCTCTGTCTAGCCTTTCCAGCTTCACTGTCCTAGCCCAATTAATCCTGGGAACCCAGTTTGTCCAAATTATATGTAAGCTCTTGAATCTATCCCTTATTGATAATAAATTCCTCTTAATTTGGATTATCAAATTAACCCCTTTCCTATCTGTCAATTCATTCTCGCCCAGGTGGTTCACTAAAATTTGTGGTACAGGGAAATTCCTAGATTCGAACAACAGTGGTAGCNTAGCCTTCATTGATGCCCTGAACCCTCAAATAGGCTTCTGCCAAGGTTGCTACCCAATCATGTACCCCAAGGTAACACTCCACTTTGAAAACAGCCGCACTAATTGAAAGGCCTTCCTGGAGATAAGTGATCATGTGAAAAGGCAAGTTGTTTACACTGGTAACTAGCCCCCGCCTTGCGCCTGTTTTTACACTCCTCTGTTTGCACAACCACCCAGCCTCATCCTCCCTTCAGCCTAGAAACCCTTGAAGCAGGTTCCAGCCTCTTCCAATGGTAATCCTGTTCCACACAGGGCTAGGCTCTCCTAAGCCAACCCAATGCTCCGCACCTTCCAGCTGGGCCTCATTTTTGAGCTTCAAGTTCACCCATACAAAGCAATTTCCCCCAGCTACCTAGCAGCTTACTAGACTTCCTCTGCTCCCAGCCAGGGCACGTCACCTCAAATGTTCATAATGATGTCCCATCTCCATAGGCCACACACTTCTGTGGCTTGCCCTAGCCCACATACTCTGGCTTGACCCTGAAAGTAGTCAAGGGAATCTGTTATTCCCAAAGCTCTTAATTAAATACAGAACATCATGGTTTTAAAATTAAGACCTTTTGTCGAGGCACCCCCCAAATAAGACTCCAAGACAGTGGTTTGGGTTAACTCAGGGCCACACTCTTTATTAAATTCCAATCATAACGAATGAACCAAAGGCCGGTGGGGTAATTGCACCAAGCAACTTGGGTCCAGTATGCTAATTAATATTTAACTTCTTCACCCTGGTACTGGCCTGGATGTGCCTTCCAGTGCCAGTACCTCTGCCTCAACATTCCCCTCCTTCGACAGGCAACTGCAAGTGGCCGAAGGGGGGCAAGCCCAACTGTGGGCCTGAGTAAGGGGTCTGGTGCCAGCCGGGTGTGAAGACAGCGCATGTCCCTAGTCACCTGGCTAATCCACCAGCCCCCCAGGGTCGTGACCCCAGTGCATGCTGTGCCCCGCATTACACCTGGATTCACCTCCCCATCTCTTAAGGAGATGACTCAATATCTTAACATATTCCTATTTAACCTATAATAGCATGCTGGACCCCTGCAGAGTGTGACAAAATTGCCTTCACATTCTCAAACTATGCATGCATGTACTAAGTCAAATAGCTTTCAAATCTTATCCTGTATAACAAATTACACTATTTACTTCCAGTAATGAAACCAAATTCGATGGACCAAATTGAGACAAATAATTAAACTTAAATCAATACAGTTAGCCTATTTAGCCTACTCTGCACTGCTGAGGAGGCAAAATGAGTGATCCTCATTATCTGGCTGCTCGCCAAAATTCCTCCTCGGCTCCCTAAAGGCAACCATCGATGACAGCAGTGCTAGAGGGATGGGTGGGTGGGTGGGGCTGTCTCGTCGCCTCCACGTGCTGGACTGCCGCTGCCCGCGGCACACAGGAGATCAGCCCCTCCTAAAAGGGGCGTGGCTCCACAACCCCCACGCAGGGCAATTCGCGCATGCGGATTCGGGGGAGGGCTAACCTTAGCCTTACACAGTCACCTTCTAACAGGCCCTGCTGCACGGCCATTCCAGAGTCTTCCCCTGACGGCACAAGAAGGGAGGAGGATGGGGGGACCTGACAATTTGCCCTTTGCCGCCATTTGGCGGCGAAGGGGCCTTGTTGAGGCACCCCCCAAATAAGACTCCAAGACAGTGGTTTGGGTTAACTCATGGCCGCACTCTTTATTAAATTCCAAACATAATGAATGAACCAAAGGCCGGTGGGGGAATTGCACCAAGCAATTTGGGTCCAGTATGCTAACTAATATTTAACTTCTTCACTCTGGTACTGGCCTGGATGTGCCTTCCAGTGCCAGTACCTCTGCCTCAACATTCCCCTCCTTCGACAGGCAACTGCAAGGGGCCGAAGGAGGGCAAGCCCAACTGTGGACCTGAGTAAGGGGTCTGGTGCCAGCCAGGTGTGAAGACAGCGCATGTCCCTACTCACCCAGCTAATCCACCAGCCGCCCAGGGTCATGACCCCAGTGTATGCTGTGCCCTGCATTACACATGGGTTCACCTCCCCCTCTCTTAAAGAGATGACTCAATAGCTTAACGTATTCCTATTTAACCTATAATAGCATACTGAATCCCTGCCACAAAGGAATGGTCGAACCGAACCACCAGACCTCCACCACCTTAAAACAATAAGGATTCCATATGCCCAGCAAGGGCAGTTAAATATATGTTATTTCCCTCTTGGGACAAGTGAACTCCATCCTTTCGAAAGAGTTCAGGTCGGGTGTGCACTATTCCACGGTGTCTGATGACACTCCCCCCTAAGCTTGTTACCCATTTCCCTATTTCCTTATTAATATTCCGTCTAGCTCTGTCTAGCCTTTCCAGCTTCACTGTCCTAGCCCAATTAATCCTGGGAACCCAGTTTGTCCAAATTATATGTAAGCTCTTGAATCTATCCCTTATTGATAATAAATTCCTCTTAATTTGGATTATCAAATTAACCCCTTTCCTATCTGTCAATTCATTCTCGCCCAGGTGGTTCACTAAAATTTGTGGTACAGGGAAATTCCTAGATTCGAACAACAGTGGTAGCGGTTGGTTCTACCGCATACCTCTCCGCCCTCTCCATCTAATACAGGCGCGTGCTAGGCCCAGATGCAATCCCCATGGGGTTCGTGAAGTGGCTTCGCTGGCCCAGTGCACCAAACTCTGCCCCACGATGCACACGTCTCTCCGACCAGTCACTGGAGCCCAGCGCCCTGACAATAGTCATGTTAGTTCTTATGTCCTGATGTATTGTTCGAATGCCTTTGACCGCCATCTGCCCACTGCCTTAATTGTTTCATCTGGCAACCCGGCCACTGCAGTGGCCATGGCCACCCCAATTCTAAAGGAATGTGATCCAAACTCTTTAGCTGGTAAACCCAGATGTTTTAGTGTTGACCTTAAAACTGCAGTGAATTGGTGGCTGGTCATGCAGCTTCCTTCTCTGTGAATAAACAAGTGACCCTGACGCTGAGGTCGTATATCCAAGTGCCTTCTCAACTGTACTACAGAGCAAATTGTTCCCACACCACTCCTAAACAAATGGACCATGTGCCCTCTGCCCCTTTAGTCAGTTTTGGACCATCTCAAATGCAGTGTCACTTGCTCGGGGGGCCAACTGGTGTCCTCTATTGTCAATGCCCGATCAGAGTCGACCCTGCTTGATATACTTACGACTTCGCTGATTCTAAATCTTCCGAAATACGTAATCACATAAGCGGTTATGAACAACTGAACTTCAAAGGAATCATAACATATTTCAGGCAGGGCCCCCACCAGTCTAACCAAAATTGGTGTAGTAATGGGCGCTCTAAGGGGCATCGAAGGGGCTGGTACCCTAGACCAAGTCTCAAACATTTGTTTCAAATAGAAATTATTGTCTGGTGGCGGATGTCCTCGCAGTCTATTTGTGAATTTCAAGGCAGTAACTTTTCCAGCAATAGTGTCCACTGCTAACCCCTTCTCCCATAGTGTCATTGCAAACTGTATCACCTCAGGTTCCACAATGGGGAATCCCGTACCTCACCCTTTCTTTGCCCTAAAGGATTTGAAATTTGCATAATGCCCTACCATAAGCAGTCTGGGTTTTAGGGGCAAGGGATCCTTGGACGATGTCTTGCAATTTTACTTCCCAAGGCTCCATATCTCTGGTGGCAAGGGATCCAGGGCAGCCCTGGCCTGTGGTGCTAGCTCCCAGAAGCGGCTCATCTAGAATCGAGACAGGGCATCAGCTATGCCGTTGTCGATTCCCGTGACATGCCTCGCCTTGAACAATATGTTGTTCATTAAACACCTCATGACGAGGGTGCGAACTAGACTCATCACCCTTTCAGATCATGATGAGAGGGTGTTGATCACGTGCACCACTGCTAAGTTGTCACACCAAAATAGGACTGCCCGGTTGGTGAACTGCTCCGACCACAGTAGTACCGCTTCAACTATGGAAAACAATTAGAGAAACGTGAGATCCCTGGTTAATCCCGTGATGTGCCAATCAGCAGGCCAAGGAGCCACGCACCACCGTGTTCTGAAATATACCCCGAAACCCTGACCACCAGCCACAACTGAGTGAACCTGCAAACTCGCCTGTATCAAACATTTCTCCCTCCAAAAACTCACCCCATGAAATTCGTCTAAGAATTACAGCCATACCCCCATATCCAGTCTCATCTCCCTTGTTACTCGTATCCAGTGGTGGGGTGCTTGTTCCCCCCTCAATTTGCTATATAGCCTGACAGAAAGGCCCTCCCTGGCGTTACTACCCAACAGGCAAAATTTAAGCTACCAATTAGTGACTGTAGTGCTCTGACCGTGATCTTACGTGCTGCCATACTACTACGAATTTTCTTCCTCAATGCCCTTAACTTCTCCTGGGGCAATCTAGACGTAGACAACTCTGTGTCGAGTTCAATGCCCAGGTAGGTAATTCTAGTCGATGGGCCTTCTGTTTTCTCTGGCGCTAGTGGGAGACCTAGATGATGTGCCTCCTTCTCACTGGCCTTCCCCGGTCTCACCTTTCTCCCCTCATCTCTGTCCAAAACTCTGCTGCCAGGGTCATCTACCTCGCCAGTCGCTTCGACCATGTGCAGCCCCTCCTCTCTTCGCTTCACTGGCTTCCCCTTCCTGAACGAATCCTGCACAAGCTCCTAGTCTTCACCT
>QEPC01005198.1:1467120-1518305 GCA_003113815.1 Sphenodon punctatus
CTGTTCTATCTTTTTTACAACAAAAAGCCAGGCTGGGCAGGGTGGGTGGGGGGTGTCCCCCCTTCCACCCGCGCAGCCTGGGAGGGGGAGGGAATTTATTTTAATTTATTGCATTGGTTTCAATGGGGACACAGCGCCCCATTGAAACCAATGCAATAAATCCGGTACCGGTATACCGGATTTAATACGGGAATCCGGTTTTCGTGAAACCGGTAACCGGTAAATCCGGTACCCGGTAATGGGCCCGGGGTCCCACCCCTACCAATTACATCTGGTACAGTGGCTTCGGCCGTATGTCTCAGACTCTGACCTGGCCACTATCATCCATGCCTTCATCACCTCAAGACTGGACTGTTGTAACACGCTCTCTGTGGGGCTACCCATGGTGACTGTTCGAAAGCTGCAGCTGGTGCAGAACACAGCGGCCCGCCTCCTTACAGGGACAGGTCACCGTGAGCACATTACACCAGTACTCCGTTCTTTGCACTAGCTGCCTATAGTTTTCTGGGCCTGACTCATGGTGTTGGTGCTCACCTATAAAGCCCTATACAGCTTGGGCCCTACCTATTTGCACATCTGTCTCACTTCCTGGGCTCTGGATCCGCCCCTGCAATCCGCCAGGGGATGCCTATCTCGACGACCCACGAGTAGTGTGGGGGGCAACTATGGAGAGGGTGTTCTCGGTGGCCGCGCTGAGGCTGCGGAACTCCCTTCTGGCAGAGGCCTGTGTGGCCTCAGACCTCTTCTCCTTTCAACAAGTGTGTAATACCTGGCTATTCTGCCAGGCTTTCGGCGTGGGTGGGGGTTGAGGGTTAGGGAGAGGTTTTTTCTTTGTTTTTGTGGCACCCCATATTGTGGGTTTTATACTGTTGTATAATATTATTACTGTTACTGTTTTATATTTTTATTGTAAATTGTATTTTTTTTTTAAATTGGATTTGTTAGCCACCCTGAGCTGCTGCTGCTGTCAGGAGGGCGTAGGATAAAAATTGGATTAAATAAATGCATGCATACGTAGGGACTCTATGAGCACTGTTCAGTAGGAATGCTGCTTTGGGTACCAATTGGAAAGTGAAATAGCTCTACTATTTCTGTGAGTAACACTTACTCCAGAGTAAAGTAGTTTGTGGATCTTGGCCCTTGTGGCTAATTCTTCTTCAATTTTAATTCACAAATTGAAACTTTTGAAGCTTTGTCACTTTCAAAATCTGTGTCTTTTTAAAAAAAAAAAAAAAAAATCGATAGCAAGTGTTCTCAAACACCATAAATGCTTGTAGTAAATTGTAAATTCTGGAAAATGTCCAGCTTTTGAAGATGCTATTTTCACTCTGTGAGTTTTTGAAAAATAAATAAAAGTTGAAAAACTAAATAAAAATATAGCTGTCACAAATCGAACTATGAATGATCCATCATCACACAGAAAATGTCCCTGTACTAGGGAAAGTGGCCTTTAGTTGAAAGATTTCTGACCAGCCTTGGATGCAGCTGGTATAATTTTGGTTGAAGCTATTTTAAAGAAAACCTCTATGAAGTGTGCTCTGTCATTTACACAGGCAACAAATCGAAGCAAATGTTTTGTGACAGGGAGTGCTCAGTAAAGGGAATGTTTCTGTGTTGTTTTAAGTGCTAACAGGTATATTCCACACATCCTACAGAAATGGGAATTTTCATGGGTAAGTACATACTACGCAGCATGATATAAAATTCACAGAAATTGGAAGCCCCTGAAAACAGAGAAAAAATGTAGCCTTAATTTATATGAATTAATGGAGGTGGAAATGCTGATGGAGGTTGTAGTCAAATTCATCTTTCATTCATTTTCAGAAAAATGGAAGTCATAGCTTCCAAGTTATGACTTAGCTCAGAATACTGGAATGTTGCTATCTTTGGGTGAAAGCACACATGATGCTGGGCTGCCGCATCCTGGGCTGACCCATGACAGGCAGCCTGCGCAGACAGGGCACGCACCAGGAAAGAGCACAAAACAAACATGAACCCGGTTGGGCTAACAGCCACACAATCCGGGGCCAGGGAGAAGAGGGAATATGCAGTTGACTGTCCCTACCCCCATGCTGCACCCACCCACCCCTGCCGTAACAGGCAGCCATGGTGGCCAATGACAGACAGGCGTGGCTACCTGTCATGGCAGAGCCAGCCCAGGCCAGGAACACACAGTTAGCTCCGGGGCTTCCCACTTTAGCCCGATTGGAGCAGATCCTAGCCTGGGCTCTGATCCTAGAAGTCTCCAGGTGGCAGTGCCTGCACACATGTGCAGGCAGGGTACATGCACCAACATGCCACAGTGGGTCAAACCGATCTGCTGTCATGTTTGTTTTTACCCTCTGTAAGGTGGTAGGGTGGGTGACTTGATTTGTTTCTTAAAGATCAAATTCCTTTTCTGCATGTTGTTACTATGTCTATTTTCTTTCTTCTAGTGGACATCCTTCATCAAAAACCATAGACTGGATGTGCCCCGGTTAGAGTCGAATACAGTTTACTGTGTCAGTGTACAGATTTATTTTACTGTACCGCATCTACTCAGTGGAGTTTCAGAACAATGCATTGCTACTGAAAAAGGTAAATAGAGGACCACAAATTATGGAGAAAAAGAACCGTAGATGAAGGCTTTAAGTTATCGCTCTTTTATATTTTTTGTCTAAACAGAAAAAGTCCTAGTATTGGTTTTTTTTTAATATTCAACAGCAAAGTAAATGAGGGGAGATATTTAGGATACCACATGGAAAGGAACATTTTTGAAGAGACTTCTCTCTTCACTACAAAATTTACATCCATGTTAGTAATGATGAATCTTCCAAGGACAGACCAGTCACAAAGCATTTTTCTCAGGCTGGAAAAAATAGCCTAGTCTGACTGGCTGAGCCACAGTCAAACTGACTCTGTCCGTACGCATGCTGTTTCCACACCAAGCTCAGCCACACACACAAGTCTTGGTACATTCCTCTCTGCTTCCCCTGCTAGTTTTATGTTCATTTTCTTTATCTTCTCTTGGTTCTGGATTGCATTTACATGCTCTTTCTCCCTCCCTTCCCAACTCCCATTTGTTCTCTGGCTCTGCCCAACCATATCAGATCCAGAGCATTACAGCAGTCGCTTTTCAACACCTTGCTGCATAGAATTGGTGCCTTTTTGAATCTTTTAGTGCCTCCTTAAAAAATAATTCTGAATCTTGTTTCCAAGATAAATCAGCTCTCTTAGTTCTGGTAAACAAGAGATATTTTTCTAACAATGAGTGAATTAAACAATAAAATAATCTGCCATGAGAAGCTACTGAGGTACCTGTGGCAGAAATAGGCCACAAGATGGTGCCGGTCATGAGATAACACCTAAAATGGCCACCCACAGGAAGAGGAAATAGGTGGGTGGAGTTACCTATATAAAGGAGAGGCAAGCAGGAAGCTAAAAGCAGCCTGCTTCTGTCTGTCATGGAGTTAACATCTCTGTCAGAGGTTGCTTGGATGGATGCTGACCTGGATGGCCCTGAAGAAAGGAGACCCTAGGGCCTGGATGTGAGTTGGAGGCAAAGCCAGTGAACTGCTATCTGGCTAGGCCTGGAATTTGTATTGATGGGCTAGAGGTTTTGGTACCTGGCCTATGGACTATGAGAAGAATAAACTGTGTTGATGTGAAGCTCTTGAGCCTTTGGGCCTGATCCTGACAACACTTACCCCCCCGGTAAAGTGAGGGCCTGCTACAGTACTATCAACCCAAGGGGCAAAGAACAGATGAAATGAAATATCATTCTAAAAATCCTAATCCTGCCTTAATTATTTCTACCTGCAAAGACCAGAGGAACTAGGGAAACTTGTTTCCTGGGATAAGATATTACCATTTCCTCTCATATATAAATCCTAGTTACCCTTTATTTATACAGCCTGTTCAGAACAGATCACACAGTTAGATGCTAAATGCTCACAGCTACTTGGAGGGGATGACATAATGCAGTATCATTTGTTTTCTTAACAGACCGAACTTCAGAACAAATTATAACAACTACATTTGGATATATTCTGCCCATCATTTTAACGGTTGTCATTGTTCTGGGGACAAGTTATTGTGCATACAGATACGTTCACATCCGCAAGGAAAAGTAACCTAAAAACTTGGTAAGTGCACTTCATGACCTACTGACATCCCAGTTTTGCCATTTTCAACACACGAGTATCCCACAGCAGTCCACTCACACATCCTATGTCCCAGGGTCAGGACTGTTAGCCTCACACCCATCTCAGCAAGAGTATCCTATGAGGAATTATTATTTTATTTACTCTTCTGTCTTTTTGGATATTCAGCAGCTATGCCTCTTAGGCTTGACTGCCTGGCAGTCTCTCCTAAATAGATGCCCAAAGCTAACAAGCATCAACATGGAAATTCTTGTTAAAGGTCATTACCATAAGCAAGGACAAAGGTTCACTGAGGCAAAAACCCTTAGGAAACCTGCATCGCATATATGCTTGGCAGAGAAAAGGATTCAGTGACCAAAAATTATTAATTGGATAAATTCATCACTAAAAAGGGAGGATAATTAAGAAATGCAAAAGCTCTACACTGAACTGGTTACTGATGTTCTCTTGGACTATTGCTGGATATTTTGTCATTTGGCTGTTCGGTTATGCTTCTGAAAGAGTGAGCACATTGCTCCATTTTAGATTCTAGCATGTTTCTAAATACTCTACAATCCTGTTTGGCTCTTCTCTTTTGTATTCCTCCGACAGCATACAAACTGAGTCAACAACCGCATTCTACTAATTACAGCCCAAAGATATTTTCTTGGTACAAAAATATCTACAAGTTGGTCTCATTTGTGTTACGTTACCAGTCTTTTTTTAAAAAAAAAATCTTCAGAAGTAAGCATCTTTAAAAGGACAGGTTGGGAGTGGAACGTAGAAGGATTCATTGTTGTTTTTAATCTCTGCAAAACAGAATTTTATATAGTATCTATTTCTAGGCATGTTTCACAAACCTTGGGACACCATCACAAAAAATAACCCCAAAGCATTCGATTATTTTGGCATTAACCCGGTTCTCCATACCAGAGGTTGTGTGGAGAGTCGGAAAGAAGTAGAGATGATAAGCTGAGTGGTTAGATAGAGCTAGAGGAAGCAAGATCACGACAGTTGGATTACAAAGGTGAGGGTTTGTAGGCATTCTCCCATGGACGGTTTGCAATATCTTCCAAACTCATGTGAGTTTTGCAGTAATGCAACACTGCTCAAGTATGATTTTCCCTGAACCATGCTGAAAAGGTGGACCACACAGTCTGTCCATCCCTGGCTTGTGAAACATGACTGTGCCCACTCTGGTTACTGTCCCATTTGTTTCCTTGCACTATGTTGCTGGTGTGGAGCTGCTACAGTGTGGCTCCGAAGCAGTCCTCCATGGCATAATCTCAAGCAACATGGAGCCCATAGTGTCTGTAGGGCCCTTGACGTAGTTGTCACATGTGAAAGAAAACAGTGGGGAGCTGGAAGTGGCAGTGGGGAGAGGACCCATGGATTGGTCCTTTCCCCTCCGTAGCTTCGGCCTCCTTTCTCCACCACTCTGTGCACTGGTTCAAAGAAGCAGGCATGAAGACAGTGCTGTCTGCAAAGCAATCCTACCACTGATGAAACTGACTTGGCACTTGTTTCCCTGCCTGCCTTTTCAAACTGGGGCACAGCGAGCAGGGGGCGGGGGGTGTAAACTGTGGTGGGGAGGCAGCTCCACAGAAGCTTTGATAATTTTTAATCAAAACTTGATGACAAATAATTTGTTCAAACTGCCTTAACTCTGTCCTTTTGCGCAGAATTGCATTGTGTACAACCCAGTTGTATAAAGTTGTCTACACTGACATTGTCAACAGTTCATTGTATAACATGTACACTATTTTTATACATGTAAAGGGCAAAGTTAAGACAGTTTGAAACAATTGTTGATAAAATTATGATAAAGAGATGATCAATAAAGAAATAATGTGATAGTTTAGTTAGATAAATAATAGTAAATATGTATCGTAAGGAATTAAGAATATATTACGTTAATGTTGATGGTAAATTATGGAATATAGATAGAAAATCTGTAGATAACTTCCATGCTTTTTAGCATTTAAAATTTTTGTTGTAATGTACATGTTTTTTTAATTATAATTTTTCATGGTTTTGGGAGTTTAAGTAAGAGGAAAATGTATTTTGTGAAATGATTTTGAAAAGGAAAGTTTTTTTTGTTTTGGAAACAGTTCTGCCTTTAACAGTTTTTTAAATGGTGAAGTTTTTCGTTTCAGAAAATATTTTATTTGATCAGCTTCTGTTGGCAAGGATGTATATAAGCTTTCATGCCACACAGGGCCCTTCCTCAGACATGTCAGAAGTATGAGCAGAACAATTGCAAGACAGGCAAATACTAGGGAGGGGGCTGTCATTTTAAGTACAAAGAAACACATGTACTCAGAAGTTCTCCTTATGTTGTTCATCATTTTTATTCTTGGGTTCCCTCTGTTTTTATATGTGTGACTTTCTTTCCTATTGGCACCCTCCCTAATGATTGCTTTCACTCTCTCCATACCTACTGCTGTGTTCCCCTCCTTTGTTTTTAAATGCTAACAGTTACCCTACATCTTTCTTCTGCAGCCACCTCCCTAATGTTGGCAGTTTGGCATTGATCACAGTGTCAATTGGTTTCTTGTTTCACTCTCTCTAAAGTGACAGCTTCCTTCCTAGTATTGATATCGTGTCTATCTGTCTTGTAGTTGTTCAGCTCATCTGAATTGTTACCAGCCTGAGGAATGGTCGTGTGGCCTAAAAGCTTGTATACTCTCACCAACAGAAGTTGGGCCACTATAAAAGATAGCGCTGGAACTACTTTGTCTTCAACTATTTCAATTTCAGGAAGTTTCCTGTTTAGTAGTGCAATAGTAAGCTGCTTATCCAAATCTCTTCCTTATACCCTGTATTGAAATTGTTTGTTCTTTGGATCAATTCAGTGATAACTCAGACAAATGGGGTCAAGAAAGCTGATTTATTATATACAAAGCATAAAAGTAAATACAAACAGTAAAAGCAAGCTCTCTCTCATCCCTGTGTGCAAGCCGGAAACTCCAATCACTGGCTGCAAGATGATCCTCGGGTGGGCCCCAGGTTCTGCTGCGCCCACTCTAGCACGTCTGCCAAGTGGCCAGCCTAAGTTTGTCTGCATCTGCCCCGATGGGACCCCAGTCACTGTACTTTATAGTATTCTGGTGTTACACACTCACTCTACCAATCATGTGCATGTGTGACCAATTATGTAATCCACTATGCAACCCACTGTGCATGTGCTAGATTTACGAGCTGCAGCTGGCCTGGGTCATTCCCAGCTCCCCAATTAAACTCACTACTGATAAGGGCTTTCCATAACATATAGTTACTTGGCCTTGACATTCTAAACAACAACTTATACAATACAAGAAAGTTGCCAAAGAGGCTTACATAAGATACATCCATTGCATAAAATGAATTGCCAGTTCTCAATTTATATGTTTTTACACACATGTCAATCAAGATGGATTCTATAACATATACAGGTCAAAATAAGATGTATAAGTGCCCACTAATCTGGCTCCTCCAGTGCACAAAAGTCTTCTCGCAATCTTTTCACTACACTCCACCCCTGAACATTTATATTCTTCTAACTGTTGCCTGTAATCCTCTTTTACATTTATTCAAATAATGCCACATCTTACGCATGCAGTAGCACATGTACAAAGCATTAAACAATTAGCATACTACTAATCAATACTGTTACAACATGGTGCAAGGCCAAAGTAAAAAATGCATCAACCTTGGGTAATTTACTAATTAAGCATAATTGCCCTAATCGCTAACAGTATAAGGAAATTAACATGCATATTTCAGTTCCTTCAACAAATTCAGTAGCCCCCACCAGGAAGTAGAAAGCCATGTTGGCGCGAGGCAAGAAGGAACGGTAAACTTTCTGCAAAATATAACATAAATTTTAAAACCATACACAAAAGCTATTTTCTAGCAAGCAATGCAGCTCTGACACAAAGGCCACTTTTACACGGATGCCACCCACCCATGAACACCCGGAAACACCTATTGGATGGGTGAGAGAGCGTCCGTGTAAACGTCCACGAGTGGGTGGGGGCACATGCCCAACCCACCCACCGACACCCGCCAACACCCACGGAGCAGCCGCGAGGGAGCCAGCACCCTCCATGGGTGGAGGTGGGTGGAGATGGCTGTTTAACACCCGAGCTTCCGTGTAAAAGCCAAAACACCCATACCCATGCAGAATGGACTGACGAAGCCCCACTGCGCCAACGCCATGGGGCACGCACATGCCGCCATGCAGAAATGCCCACAGGGCAGGGAGGCGCTGGACATCTGTCTGAGAGCCTGTAAAGGAGGGAGGAACCAGGGCACATACGTGCGAGCTCCTATGATGGTGACCAGGAAGGCCTACAAGAAGGTCAAGGAAACCGACGATGCCCCATGTGGGGGAAGGGGCCAAGTGAGCATGGGGACCCTGGGGTGCCCAGGGGGGGAGAAGGCCTGGCAAGGTGGTGCAGGGGGGAAGCGCCCCAGGTGGAAGGCAAAAGGGGTGGGTGGGTCATGGACTGCCAGTGGGGGGAGCAGGCCGGAAGACACGGGGGGACCATAATGGGGGAACGGGTGAGGGAAAGTGCCAGGAAGTAACAAGGCACACGTCCCGGCAAGCCGGTCAGTCCCCCACACACGGGTCCCAAAAGGGGGAGCCCTGGTCCAGGCAGGAGGTCAGGGACTTCATACATGTGTGGAGGTCCGAAAGGGTCCAGCATGACCTGGTGCAAAGCTACAAGACCAGACAGGTCTATGAAGCCATTGCCCAGGAGATGCAGCGGGTACAATAGGGATGTCACCCAGTGCAAGCAGCAGGCAAAGGACTTGAGGTCCGGATATAAACACATCAGGGAAAATAATCTCAAGTTCGGACGGGTCATGCACAGAGCCAAGTTCCAGGAGGAACTGGACATGTTCCTCTGCATGGACGGGGACATCATGGCCTCCCGCACACACGGCAGCGCGCAGGGTCACCACACAGCCCCCCGACAGACCCCACAGAGCAGGGGGGGAGATGCCCCTGGCGAGGCCAGCCAGGAAGCGGGAGGGGACAGCCCACAGAGGGAGGAGGCGCCCCGGAGATCTGAGCACCGACCCACTGCACACTGCGCGCACCCCCAAGACCCACAGGCCAACCGGCCACAGGGACAGAGGGCACACACAGAGCCAGTGAAGACCCGGGATGGCCCCCAGGAAGTGGAGGAACTGGATCCAGGTATGAGTGCCCCAGCAGGGCCAGGGGGTGGGTCGGTTGGGGAACGGGCCGGACGGAGGGGCTGTGGCCTGGGCCGGGAGCCGGCAAACACTCATGGTAACCCATTCCATTGCAGCACAAGGCAGCCTGGAGGTGCATGAGGTGGAGGTTGTGGTGGAGGAGGAGGACGAGGGGGGCCAGGCAGCTCCACCACCACCAGGTGGGCGAACCTCCACGGCGGGGCACAGGGCCCAAGGGGCCATGGGAGGTGGGGCTCAGTGGGGGCTGGTGGTACGGGGGACAGGTCACCCGGGGGCCTGAAACCATCAACAGGCAGGGTCCACCAGGGGCTGGGTGGAGAGGGGCAGGCAGGAGGGGCAGGAGGACCCACAGCGACTCCCACGGCACACCAGACTGTCAAGGGCCCCTCCCATGGTCATCACCAGCCAGCAGGGTATGCCACAACAGGGCAAGGCAGGGGAACCCTGGGGGGGTGAGAGGAGCCACCACACTATGGGGGCCACCCTACCAGGCACCCCGGGGGTCCAGCGCTGGCAGGCAGTGGGCCACAGAGGCTGGTAGCCATAATGTTGATTCCAACCTCTCATTCACAGGCCAGGCACCCGCTCGCGTGAAGGGAGCAGCTGCTGACAATGTGGAGCAGAACTGGGAGATGCAGGCCAGGAACCAGCGCCGGAGGGAGGATCTCTGCAGGGAACTGCTGGCGGAATCAAAACGGTTAGCCGAGGTGCACTCCTGGGAGCTCGTGCTCACCAGGGAGCTCATCAGAGGGGAGGGGGAAAGGGACCGAGAGATCCTGGCTGTCATGATGGCACAGTCCCGCACCAAGCACCTCTGGGACAGGCGACAGGCTGCCGCCCTCCAACGCAAGCAACGGCGCGCCTGTGACGGGCTGGAGGGTCAGGCCGCATGGCTCATGAACCTCATGGGGGAGGCCATGGAGGCCCTGCAGCATGACCCCCAGCGCGACAGGCCACGCCATGCCACAGAAGGAGGGCCAGTAGCCGACCAACACCATGGCAGCTTCCCACTGGTCCCCCCCCCCACCTCAGCCATCCGTGGTTCCCCCAGTAGCAACCCTACCCAGGTCTGGTCCACAGGGTCCCCCTCCCCCACATTATTATTTATTATTATTTATTTATTCGGCACTGGCTCATGCCATGGCCAACATAAAACAAACAAACAAACATACAACATACAATGCAATACAAATACAATAATAATATGCTCCTTGAAAAGAGCCAAATTAAAACATCCTCAATTCCTAAAATATAATACAGTTGAGGGTATAAAATATAAAATTATCAACATAGCAGAATAAATAATATATATAATATATGATCTTACGGATTGTCCCACATGGGCCAGTATGGAATCAGAAATATCTATCCCCCCAATCTAACACCCCAATATCCCAAGCAGTGAACTCTTACAACTAAACTATAGCAAAACTAATACCAAGGTCTGGGGATCGACTCCACAACAATCACATGCTTGGGTGGCCTAATCGAGCTCCCAGCTTCTAGAGCATTTTGCTTGAATTAAGAGTCTTTCCTTAGATGCCAAATAGGTATACGAAGCCAAGGCCACTATAGCATCCTTGTGAGTAGGAGACATTAAGTAACAGAAGCAGTCACTTTGCCCCAGTCCACGTTCCAGGGATATTAAGGGAGATAACCAAACTGCTCGTAAAACATCAAAATAAGGGCACCTCAGCAAAAAGTGTTCGATATCCTCAACTTCTTGTTTACGACAGGTGCACAATCTGTGCTCTCGAGGAATACGATCATACCTGCTGTCAGTCATCCCCGTTTTGACCAGATACCAGCGAAGGAGCGTGGGGCAACCAGACCCACTTGTGGGGCCGCCCGTCCAGCCCGCACCTCCCGTGGGCCCTCCCCCGCTACCACCCCGACCCCTCCACCAGGCGCTGATGCCTCCACCCCAAGACCGTGCGCCCCAGGATGAGCAACCGCCCATATTGGCCGCCCCACCACCGCAGGTAAGGCCACAGCACCCCAGGCCCCCGGGGGTTGTGGGGTGCAACACCGGGGGGGCCCCAATGGAAATCCAGCAAACCATGCAAAGCTGGACCCCAGTAGGCAACACATAGTTGAACCCACTCTGAGCACCCGCAGTACACTGGATGGGGAGCAACAGCCATTGTCAGAGGCATGTGTACCTTCTCATTGCCGCTGTAATTGACCGGGCAGATGCCGTGATACCATGGGCAGGCCATCCCAAGGGGGGCACCTTCAGGGAGCACCTCATGGCACGTGCCATGCTAGTGCGGGGAGTAGGGGGCTTCCTGGATGTCTATGGGGCACCCAGTTGCCCATGCACCGACAAGGGACAGAGGTGAGTGCACGCAATGATCCCTTAACCCATTCCTGTTCCTCCAAGCAGGGACTGACTGTGGAGGCTGATGTGGAGCAGCCAGTGGAGGACCAGGAGGGCAGACCATCCACTCGGAGAGCACCGCGGTCAGCTACGTTCCGGGCACACTGACCAGTGAGCCCTGGTGGTGCAGCCAAGAGGGGAGAAGGTGCCCCAGACGTTGACCCCCAGCCCCTTACGTTGTACATATCCCCCCAATAAAGGTGTTGTACCTATACAGTGNTAGGGGATGATGTTGAATTCTGTGATACTACTAAAACTGCAAGGATATTTTTAAGTGTGCTCACTGTAAAATGGTGAATACTCCGGAACCGGTAATATCTGTCAAATTGGGAGACATTTAAGTGCAGTCATAGTAAAAAGAACACTGCTCCATTCTATAGTACTTCCCATCGGAAGATCTCTGCATACTCTACAGAACTGCACATCTCTGCACACCCCACATGGGGCTACCCCTGGTAATGGTCTGGACGCTGCAGCTGATGCAGAATGCGGCGGCCCAGCTCCTTATGGGGTTGGGTCGCCAGAAGCACATTACACCAGTGCTTTGTTCTCTGCACTGGCTGCCTGTTTTCTTCTGGGCCTGATTCACGGTGTTGGTTTCACCTTTAAAGCCCTACACGGCCTCAGCCTGACCTATCTACGGGACCGCCTCACTTCCCGGGTCCTCGATCAGCCCCTGCAGTCCACTGGGGACACCTTCTTGGAGGTCCTCTGAGTAAGTCGGGGGCCCGCTATGGAGAGGACGTTCTCGGTGGACGTACTTCAGCTGTGTAACTCCCTCCCAGAGGAGGCTCGCCTGACCTTGGACCTACTGACTTTTCGTCGGGTTTGTAAAAACTGGCTATTCCGCCAGGCATTTGGTGGAGGGGACGGGGGAGGAAGGGATGGGATGGGATGGGGCGGTTGAGGACTGGGGAGGGGGTTGTTTTATGCTTAGGTTTTTATGGCTTCCTCCTAAAGTGGTTTTATATTTGTATTTTATATGTTTTTGTTGTAAGCTGCCCTGAGCAGCTTTGCAAAAGGGGTGAGGTATAAAATTGTGTAGTAAATAAGATTAACAGAAGTCTTCTGAGAAATAGGTAATTATTATCTCCTATTTTATAAGTGAGAAACAGATACAGAGAGGTGAAATAATTTGTCCTGCATCTAGGGCCAGCCCTAGAGTTTGTGGGGCCTAGGGCAGAACAAAATGCAGAGTCCCATGGCCCCACCCCTTCTAGCATTTGATAGCCTTATGAACACAAAGTGCCATATGAGTGTGTTTTGTTCTTGTTTAAATCACATCAGTATAATATGCAAGTGAAGTCGCAGAGTTGAGATGGGATGTCTGGTTGGATACTCATTCTTGATGCCTCCTGCGTCTTCCCCATGCACCAGTGGGGGGAGGGTACAACTTCCTCCAGCAGCCCAATCATGAGGCAACTCCAGCAGCAGCTGTGGCTGACTTGCACAGGAGGAGGGAATAGCCTGGCCATTCAGTAGGAGCCCTGTCTCCTCATGCACAGGAGAAGTATTGACAGGCAGCCAATCACTGGCCACCATGGCAGCCAGCCGTGGTAGTCCCCAATCCCCGGCAAGGGATGGGGCCGCAGGCAGACGTAGTGGCCCTCCTGGGAGGCCCTTGGCCTGGGCTGTGGGCCCTGGATCTTCCAGGGGATCACATCTGGGCTAGCTGCCTACCAGGGCTGGGGCAGCAGCGGGCCCACATCTGGTGGCCCAGGCATAGACATGACAGTGAGCCACTAGCCTAGGTGGGTCATAGCGGGGCCCCAGCATGTCTGTTGTTACCCTTTTATTTCATGACTTGGATAAAGAAGTGGAGGGAATGCTTATCAAACTTGCAGATGAACTGGGATGGATAGCTAACACCTTTAGAATACAGAAACTAAATTCTATATTTTCATTTTCATTTTCATTTTTTTTTCTTCATTCCATTTTATATTTCATTTGTATCCTGCACTTTCTTGCTGAGGCAACTCGAGGCGGCTCACAACAAAAATGAAAAACATAACATAGTAAAGCACAACAGCTGGGTTTAATCCCACACGGGATAATTTCATAAGATCCATACTATCATATATATCCTCCCCCTATCATTACCCCATAACAACATTCTAAATTCCTTCCTTCTCAACTCCCATCGCACACCCTGCTGCCACCAGGGGGGGCCCACCCCTCACCCCACTCTCACCGGGGGACAAGGTCCCCATCCTACAATCTCTAAATACAAACATAATCTGTAATATCCATCTAACAAAAACCCCTTCCATTATAGAACAGCAAAACTCATATCCCTCCCCCTCAATACATAGTCATCTGTTGACTCCCTCATTGCTTCTCATATCCTCCCAACAACATCAAGAAAACCCCCACCACCACCCCTCCTACACTCTCCAACAATGTACTTATAATGTACTTGTACAATGTACTTATAACTCCCACCAAATACTTATAATGTCCTTCCTCCAGTCCCACCGTCAGGCCTCGCCAAAGGGTACGTGCCCCTTCAGCACATGCCCCTGGAATGGTTGACGGCTGCACCCAGCCCTTGTAGGGACAGCTCGGAGATCAGCTGTCCCCGCCCGCCCCCTTGATGATTGCGGTGGCGGCACCAGCTGCATCCCCCTCCGGCCGCCAGCTGGAATTTCCTGGGTCTGAGCACACTCACACTGCAGAGTAGAGAAGTGCGAGGGGCAAAGACACGGACCCCCACAGACCACCTCGCCCAATGTATAAGCCAGGAGGGGCTGTTTGCCTCCATTCGTCACTGTCTCCTCCACAGGGGGGCCCTGCTTCCATCTCTCCCCATAGAAAATTTCAGGGGAGGGGGTTGTCCATACTCCATCTCCCGATGGTCTTGATAAGTTAGAAAACTGCGCTGAAACTACATTTTTCCCTGTTGAATTTCATTTTGTTAAAGTTCTGCATTGAGGTAAGAAAAATCAGATACACAAATATAGGATGGAGGATACCTGGCTTTGCAGCAATACATGGGAAAAGGATCTAGGGAATGTAGTTGATCACAAACTCAACATGAATCAGCAGTGTGATGCAACTGCTAAAAAGGCTAATGCAATTTTAGGCTGCATTAACAGAAACATTGTATTCAAGTCATGAGACATATTCACTCTAGGTGAGACCTCACCTGGAGTACTGTGTCCAGTGCTGGACACCACACTTAAGGACATCAGCAAACTGGAATGGGTTCAGAGAAGGGCAACAAAGATGGTCAGGGATTGGAAACAAAGTCTTATGAGGAAAGGTTGAAAGAGCTGGGTATGTTTAGCCTAGAGAAGACCAAGGTAAGACATGATAGCGGTCTTAATACCTGAAGGGCTGTCATACAGAAGATGGCAAAGACTTGTTCTCTGTTGTCCCTGAGGTTAGGACTAGAAATAATGGGCTCAATGACAAGAAAGCAGATTTTGGTTAAACATTAGGAAGAATTCCTAACAATAAGAGTAGTTCGACAGTGGAATAAATTGCCTAGGGAGGTGGTGGGCTCTCCTTCACTGGCAGTTTTCAGACAGAGGCTAGACAGCCATCTGTCAGGGATGCTGTAGCTGCGGATTTCCTGCATTGAACGGGGGCTGAACTAGATGACCTTTGAGGTACCTTCCAGCTGTATGATTCTGTGTGCTTTCTGCAAGTTCTGCTGTTGATGTACCACTTCAACAGACCGTTCCTCCAAGTGGATAGCACAGCCTGTGCAAGCACTTTGGAGGGGGGCAAGTTGCATTGCTATCTCCTTGAAGGATCATTCCTAAACTTGTGACCTGAACATATCCTAAAGCTGCATTTAAATATGTGCCTTCTTAAATAGGTGCCTATTTAAATAGGTGTTCGTATTGATTTACAAAGCCCTGCATGGTCTCGGCCCCTCATATCTCAAGGACCGCCTCACCCTCCGTGCCCCAGAGCGACTCCTTCGGTCTGCCGGGGGTGCCTTCTTGGAAGTCCCCCGCATAAAGCGGGGGGCCACAATGGAGAGGGCATTCTCAGTGGCCGAGCCGTGTCTTTGGAACTCCCTGCCGGAGGAGGCCCGCCTGACCCCAAGCCTATTAGTATTTTGGCGGAAATGCAAAACCTGGTTGTTTGCCCAGGCCTTTGGGGAGGGGGGTGGGTAGTGATTTTTATTCCCCTATTCCAAGTAATCTATATCCCTGGCCCTATCTTATATGTTGTTTTAAATATTTACATGAAGTGTTTTTAAGTGGGGTTTTTTGGATTGTTTTAAATTGTATTTTACTGTTGGAAGCCGCCCCAAGCTGTATTCAGGAGGGGCGGGGTATAAATTCAATAAATAAATAAATTCTCTCTTGTCCTTTTCCTCTCTATAAATTTTCCTTTTTGTAATAAAAATGTTTTTTCTTCCCCCCAGGTATTGCGTTACAACGATAAATGTGACAAAAGGGTTTTTGTTCCTTCTGAAAAAATAGTGATTAACTTCATCACTATTAATATTGTTGATGGCTGCAAGACCACTGAGGAAAGTACCCACTTAATAAACAGAACCAGCCACCATCCTGATAACGTTCATGGTGGAAACAGAGTTCATGATGAACCTCTAAAAGAAGAAGCAGAAGGAAAACACTTACATTATGATTCCTTAAGAGTGGAAATTTCACCTAACCGACGTCCACCATCTCAGGTTCAATCCCAGTGTATTTTGGGTCAGAGGAATGAAGGGGTTGTAGAATATGAGTCTGATGTGAGGGCTGAAGATGTTTCTCAAGTGGTGGAAGTAAAAAAACTTGGTTTCAAAGAAAAGATTTGTGTGCTAAACGGACTTCTGGACAGCCCACAAATTGTATTAGCAAGCTTGGTTACTGATCAAACGGAACAGTCTTGCTGTTCCCAGCTTGACGTGAGGGCAACAGATACTTGTTTGGGTCAGAAATTAAAAGACCTTGATTCGAACAAGGAGGCTGCTGTACCTTTGGAACTACTAGATAAGCCACTGGTTGTTTTGGTAAACTTGGTCACGGATAAAATTGAGCAGTGTTTTTGCCCCCAGCTCGATCTGAGAGATGTTTGCATGGTGCAGAAACTAAATGAGAAAGATGCTACAGCTACGGAATCACTGGGCGAGCCACAGATTGCTTTAGTAAATCTTGGTACTGAAAGTCTAGAACGGTCCTACTGTCCCCAGTTAAGAACTGTAATGCAGGAATGTCAGGACCAAACTGCAGCAAAGGATGCAGGAGAGGAAGGTGGTGAACAGAGCATATTAGACTGGGACTCTCTCACTGGAAGACTCTATTTACCTGCCTTGACCAGTTTTGAAAATGAAGAGCAAGAGGGAATATCTGAACATGAGAAATATAAGGAACCTCCTGAAGAGGGACTTTTGTCCAGACTCTATAAGAGGCAGACCTCTAATGAGCCGCCAGATGAGGAAGAAGCATATTTCCTGAGACTTAAGGAACACTGGGAGCTGCACATTCAAATACAGGACAGCAGGCTTCTTTAAAGATATTACTATTTTAAATACAGTATTTTAAATGTGTTTAATGCCACCTTTTTACAGATATTTACATTATCTTAAGATTGTTGAACAAAAGCCATTGCATTGCAGTAATCATTCCAAGCTCTAAGCTGCTGAGAAAATGGGTTAGGGTTAGGACCTTCTTGGAGGTCATGCAGATGAGTTTTCCAAATTTAATAACCGTTCATTAAGACAGTGTTCCTGAAGTAGCCACTGACCGCAGTTCCAAACCCCTCTGTGTGGAATCCATGTGACACAATGCATTCCCAATGGACGTGTGTGTGTCCATGTGTGGATTGCATGCGTGTTCTACAGGGCATGGGCTCGGCCCCACCATACTTACGAGACTCCGCTTACCACCAATTTACAAACCGTGACCAGTGGCGTAGCTAGTTTTAATAGGGTCCTGAGGCACATAAATTACTGGGGCCCATACCAACCAAAATGGGGAGGGCGGACAGTGGGGTATGAACAGCACTGGCTGAAGGACTTCCTCCTGGCTTTGGCTCACCTGGGCTTCTAAAGTTAAAGGAGAAGCCCCAACTGAGATGGGTTAGTCTGTGATTGAGGGGGAAAGCCCTGCTGACCAAGCTGCCTGGGCAATAGCTTAGCCTGAGGCCAGCAATCCTCTCAGGTCTGTGGTTTTGGGTGTATTTTTCTTGTCCAGTTGAGTTTATTAAACTAGCTCTGAATGAAGGGAAAGCTGAAACTCTGACTGTCTTGTGCTGTGCTTTCTGAGGCTGGTGAAGATGACCTGCCGTCATACAGTTTTATTGTTTTCAACTTGGGGAGGTAAGGACAGATGTTAAATTTCTTTTCCCCCAGGAAAAATGTTCTTACGGTGTGTCTCTCTAAGCTAATGCCTTCTTTCAATGAGGAGACCTATTGTAGCAAGGAAATGGAACCACTCGCATGCAGACAGCTGCGGTTTGGAGCCCAGAGAGTGGAGACACGTCTCTTACTGTCTAAAGTATAAGGTATCGCCAAGAGATGAGCACGCTGTTCTGTATAAAATAAGAACAAGTCCGTACCTTTGCTTATCGCTTGAACGGACCTTTATTTATTGAATAATGGAAAACCCACATGCTTGCTCTAACCTGCAAAGTATCTGCGTTTCTTAGCTGGCATAATGGGTGATCATAGATTTTGTATGGACAGTTTATATTTTCATATGAGCAGCTCCATTTTGGGATCATATACCTCCAATAAAATTCAAGTTGACAATCCTTTATCAAGCCTATGGTATTATGTTACAGTTATCCCATCTGCCCATTCTCAAGAAATACTTTTCAGTGCTTTCTGAAGTGAATTTCTGGATCAGTCAGAGAAACGGAAGAAATCACTGCACCGACCAAGTCCCATCATTTGCGGGTGTGTATATACATATATCATACACAAAAAGTGTACATTGACTCTGTTGCCAAATCCTGCCAATTCGCCCTTCATAACATTACTCGGATCCGCCCCTTTCTCTCTACCTCCTCGGCCAAAACCCTTGTTCATGCCATGGTTATCTCTCACCTCAATTACTGCAACCTCCTCCTTGCTGGCCTCCCTCGCTCTCACCTGTCCCCTCTTATTGCAATCCAAAACTCCGCTGCCAAGGTCATTCACTCTGCCCATCGCTTTGACCATGTGCAGCCTCTCCTCTTCTCTCTTCACTGGCTTCCCCTTCCTGAACGTATCCTGTTTAAACTCCTAGTATTCACGTTCAAAACACTCCATGACCAAGCTCCCCCTTACCTCTCGGACCTAATCTCCCTACGCACTCCTGCACGCGCTCTCCGCTCTTCCTCTGTCCCCTCCCTCACTCTCCCTCGTTTCTCCTGCTCACCTAACCACCTTCGACCCTTCTCCCTCACTGCCCCCCATGCCTGGAACTCCCTCCCTGCCCACATCCGCCTTGCCCCCTCCCTCCACTCCTTCAAATCCCTCCTCAAGACCCACCTTTTCCTCACCGCCTTTCCCAATCCCTGCTAGACATTCCCATATACCGACTGTCTGCCCCCTCCTCTGCAGACGGCCGCAACCTGATTGTAACCAAGCCAAGCACACGCACCTGAGTCTTCGCATCCACTTGAATGTTTGTCTGTCTTCTCCCCTCTCTCTCCCACTGTCCTGTCTCCCCCTCCTTGTCTTTTAGATTGTAAGCCACAGGCAGGGACCGTGTCTATTTCTATGTTCTGTACAGCACCAGGTCACATGAGTGGCGCTATATAAATGTTTATTATAATAATAATAAAAGGTATTTGCAAGCTAGTTCTGGAAGAGGCTAATAAGGTACAATGTGCAGTTGTGTCAATATTCATCAGTTTGGCCAAAGTAAATTATTGCTGACACTTCTAACATCATCAAGGAAGCTGCATACATTACCCTAAAACCTTCTGATTATCTTGACTTAATCTGATCTGGCTGGATGCTTTCATCCAGCCAAAAGAATTGGCAAAAGCACAGGCTGTTCACATTGGAAGTCTAGTTGCACCTATGCTGTTTTGAATAATACTGGATAATCAATTACATGGAATATGCAAGTAATAAGAGAATTCACCAGTTGGCATCTGAAAGCAGTTTATTGCAGAATTTTGGTTAATTACATTTAATTGACTTTTAATGCAGCCACATGCCAGGTCAAGCATCTGGGAATTAAGAAGACAGGCTATGCCGACACAAAGACTATATCCCTAGGAAGCAGAGGCGCTAAAGAGGATATAGGGCCACTGTAGATACACTAGATAGCTATATGAGCCCTCGGCATAATGCTGCAGCCAAAAGGCCTAATGCATTTCTTGCATGCATATATAGGGGGAAATAAGAGTATGGAGATCCTATTTCCTGTGCATATTGCATTACTTGAGTGCACTGATGGAATGTTGTGTTCAGTTTTACAAGCTAAAACCTGTGCCTGTGCACTCCACCTGTGCCAGTCCATTGACGTAAGCAGGGCTTGTGTAGTGGATCACTTAGAGGATGCCCTTTTAGTATTGAAGAGGAATATGAAGAGAGAGGAAGAATGATTTGGGATCTGGAATGCACACTTGATAATAAAAGAATAAGAATTAGTCCTAATTTAGAAAGGCATGCACACATGTTTAACACTGTTCAAGTCTTACATCTCATTCACGTTGAGCATGTGCTGACTTGAAGAAAATGTTAACGTCCTCTAAGACTAAGAATGCTTTTCTAAACTGCAGATGCAAAGAGCCCAGCCCAGAACAGAGGGTAGCTTGATCATACCCTCTAAATTGCATAGTAAAATGGGTAATAAGACCTAGTGACTGCAATGGGAGCTAGAAAAGTTCAAACTAAAAATAAAGTCCATTTTCACAATAAGGATAATTGGCCATTGGAACAACTCACCAAGGGATTCTCCATCACTTTAATCCTAGTCTAGGTCCCTTTCCAAAAGATGTGCTCTAGGTTAACCTTAAGGTATTGATCTTGAAGTAGGGCAGAGATCCCTAAACTGGTTTGGGATGGGACCCAAAATGGATCTGTGGATCGGCACCATCTGTGGATGGGGTTACAGCCCTGATATTACATATGCTTTATATGCCTGTGTTGCTGTCTCTGGCAATAGAATTCTATTTAAGTCTCAAAATGAGATCACAAGGCAAAAAGCTTGGGAACCATGGATTTAGGGATTACTGAATAAAGTTCTAGATGGCCTATGTCATGCAGGGGTCAAAGCAAGCATCATGGGGGTGTCTTCTAATGTATGAATCTGTTAAATTACCTGTAGACACTAAATCTTCAAGTAACTGAATATCATACAGAGGCACTTTTTTCTACATTTTAGTTTTCAATTTTAGATAACCCAAAGAGCAGGATTTAAAGGGTCATTCAAAAATGTTTGCAAGGTTTAATGAGAACTGGTGGCAATTACTCTTGCAAAGTAAAGACGGGGCCATATTGATAGGCCCCCCCACTGTCAGCGTCCAGAGCACCTTCCTCACCTGGGAAGAGCCCAGGGCTGGGCCTGTATAGATTTTTAGACCATGCGCAAAATCTGAGCCCGCAGCCTCTAACATTCCTGCGTTAATCTGGTCGGATTTCAGACAAATCAGTTACACCTCTATGGGTATTTTCAGATGTGACAGCACATCGCGTCGTTACGCTTTGATCCTGCATCTGTCCCGGCTGCCAAAACAGTTGTGAGGGGGCGGGGCGAGGCAATGTACGGACATGAGTCCGTATGACTTTGTGCTACTGGGTGCAGCTCACCCCAACGGGCAGATGTGGTGAGCTCAACAGCCCTGGCCAGGGTTCAGGTAGAGCAGGCCCTCATACAACAACCTGCTCTACGCCAGTCCAGAGTTGGCTTCCCTGGGCCATGGCAGTGCTTAGCCCCAGGCTATGACTCAGCAATGGGCCCAAGTCACAGCCTGAGGTAAAAACTACACGGCCTGGGGAAACCCCTGATCCAGCCCAGGGAAACATCTGGTGGGCTGGATCAGACGTGACAGCACCGCAAGTGGCCACGTGGGTCAAAACGTGGCCCCCCACAGTAACGTCATGTCTGAAAATACCCTATTAGTGCCAAAATATCACACAGGCATTTGCCAGTGCCAGGAATGCATAGAGATCACAGGGAAGGAAGACAAGAATTTCTTGCCTTGGTTTTGCTGCAGATTTTTATCATGATTAGTTTCATCAGCTCAAGATTGCATGACAAAGCATGGGCTACGTTCCAGATGTTCTTCTGTCAGCCAGAAATGCCAAGAATTTATTGGGATCTCCAGCGGTTTATTTAGCGTGAAAATTGTGAGTTGGATTTGTTAACATAGCCCCAGAGGCAGCAAGCAATGAAACAAGAGGCAAGGTCCAAAATAATTTTCAGGAAGTGGGTTAACTTCTGCTGAGTGTACCAGTTTTTTTTTTTAGAACCAAACCTTACTAGCACCAAACAAACAAGATGGGAGTGCAAGCTGTACTAGAATGCAAAGACCAATAACTAGCTGAGACATGCCACAAGATGTCTCCCTACTGCCAGATAAATAGAAGCTCTCTCTCCTGAGAAGAAGGCTATGTATGTTTCTCCAGCAGAATGGATGAAGAGTGGGTGAAAAAAACATACCAGACAGTGGCTAGCTGGATCCTGTGCCCAACCGATGGAGCGGCAACACAGGTGCCATCCATTGGGCCAGCATGGAGCTCAGAACACGCATGCAGCCTCCCATTCAGCTGCCACAGTACTACCCATGCTCTGGTTTGGGCCGAGGAAATGAACACATGGGCAGGACTTGGGCCCCGGAGCAGCAGCCAGAAGTAGGATTGGGCCTGTGAAAATCTGCCGGCAGCAGCAGATCACTCCTATGCTCTGGGCCAGAGCAATCCCGTACATGACCCAGCCCAAGACACTGTCATCCCTGCCTGGCTACCCACAGCTGGTGTCTTGGGCCCAGGGAAACAGTTGCTGAGCACCGTGCAGGCTGATCCCTCTTACCCAGGGGTGACCGGTCCCAACCCAGCACATGGGTGGAGACGGCACCTGTACAACACACCGCTCGCCCAGGCTCACCACCTCTGCTGCCCCAGGGGTGGGTCCTGCTGCCTCACAGGGTGAAAAACAAGAGGGAGGGGCTGGGCTGGGACCCACCACCCCCAGGCAAGGGAGACCTCCATAGTCCCTCAATTCCTCTCCCTGCTGGCAGCAGCTTTTCCTGGCCACACCATCAGCTGACAGGCAGTTGAGGGATGTCTGCTCAGTCCCAGCCCATGCCATCAACTGGCAGATGGTCAGTGTCTGCTGCTCCTGAGCCCAATTCTTGCTGACACCGTGGCCTTGTCTATGGTGCTAGAGGACTTTGCCACATGCTGGGGCGGTGTGGGATCTAACAGAGAGGAGGGCGCATGTTAGCCTGGATTAGCTTGGCTGGGCCAGCCTTAGCCACACCACATTGCCAATCTTCTCCAGACAACACATCTGGTAGCAGCTGGCCGCCACTCCATGGCAGGAGTAGGTGAACATCTGGTGGCCACCGAACTGACAGGTTGGTGATTTGCGGTCTACTGTGGGCTATTGTTTGTGAGCTACTGTCTTGTTTGTTTTCAACCAGTGAATGTGGCTTTCTGTATTGGTTCTCCACGGGGCCTGCTTCACAGGCTTGGATCTAGCTTCCTAGTTCCTATTAAATGACATTGCTGGTGCAGGCTGCTGCTCTTCCAGATGTTTGCACTCCATATTGACCAGTCTGTAATTTTGACTTGCATGCCTGAGGAAAAGCCCTGTGTAGCTTGCATACCCTCCCCAACAGTAGTTGGTCCACTAAAAGATGCATTTCTTCTACTATGTCTCCATCTCCTCACATGTGGGACCACTGGCCTAAGCATTTTAAAGTATCTGAGAAGTGGGAGGTCATAGATCGGAATGTGGGCTGAGTGTTAATTCATCTGTTGTCAAAACTATGGCCCTTTTCAAATGGGCCATGGAGGATGTAGGGGGAGGTGCGCCTGTGGACGTGGGTGTGCATCCGTTCCCGTGGACGTACATCCATCTCCACACATGGAGCAACCAGTATTGGAGCCTGTTGCTCCGTGTGTGGGTGGAGGGGGGTGGAGCGCGCACACCTCTTCACCCACTGCAGGTGCTGTTCCTAGGACACCGCCCCCCCCCCCCACAGCACACCCACTGCAGGCAGCATTTGTACATGTGTCCCCTCCCTTCCCCCCCCCCACACATGTGCAGGGGTGGGGCTGCCCGTGTGAAAAGGCCTTAAAAACACTCATTCGTCAAAGTCAAAGATATTACTGACCCTGCAGTTCAGAGGCAGAACGAGAAACAGACCCTCCACCAGCATGACTGCTGCAGTGACTCCAAGAGCACCAGAGTCAATTTTCCATGACAATACTAGCGTGTGTAGCGTCTGTCCTTATCGGTGACAGCAGCAGACCTGGACACAAACAGGCACTGTAAGCAGCACTGAGTTACATCCAGGGACCGGAATTGTCAAAAGCAGGTCAACGTGGCAATCGTCTGCCATGAAACCAGTGCTCAAAATTACAATGGGCGTAGAAATTCCCATTGTTTTGGTTTTTTTTAAGCAAAACTCCCCATTGAAATCAATAAGGAGGTCTCCATAAACACCCATCAATGAGATTTTTATTCTGTACTGGCATCAGGCAAAAAAAATGACATTTTGACAAAGCTTAGTGCCTTGGAGCTTTTTATTAACTACAGAAATTGAGAGTTAAGGCAATATTTGTATATTTTATTTTATTTACTTATACTTTTATTTCTTAGCCGCCCCCTCCTGCCTAGGCACCTTGGGTGGCTCACAACATATAAAATAATCCATGCATAATAAAATATAATATAAAACATCCTAGGGCAGAGTTAAAAAAAAAATTCCCCCTCCCTAACCTCCCCACCCATCACCCATAGGCCTGGCGGAACAGCCAGGTCTTACAATGTCTTCAGAAAGAGGGAAGGTCAGGGGTCAAGCAGACCTCCGGTGGGTGGGAGTTTCACAGCCTTGGGGCGACCACCAAGAACACCTTCCTCCTCCTCACCACCTGAGAAACTCTGGGGACCCTGAGGAGGGCACTCCCAGCCGACCTGAATGCTTTGCATGGCTATAGAATATTGCATCCAAGGATCTCTGCAGACGTTGCAAACATTAATACATTTATCACAATCCCACTCTAAGGCTAGTGTTGCTACTCCCATTTTACAGATGGGGTGAAATGAAGTGCAGAAGGATAAAATGATTTCAAAGTCAGAGAAAAAGTAGAAGCCAGAAATAACACACACGTCCTGGTTCTTAGTCCTGTAAATTAACTATTAAGGTCCCCAACCAGTGGGTTGGGAGGGATTCAAGGGCTCAGGGTTGACCTTACCACAGAGCAAACTGGGATGATAAGAACATTAGAAGTGCCATACTGGGTCAGACCAACAGTTCATCAAGCTCAGCATCCTGTCTCCGACAGTGGCCAGTGACGATGGCCTGGGAGAAGCACCCAACAGGTCACCATGCTATCCATTCCCTGTGGGTCATCCCCAGGCTGCCGATGACCACCCTGGGCTCCACTGTTTCCTCTACTTTAGGGACCCCACAACGGCCCTCATTTTCACCAGGACACAGTGCAAGGCCCCCGCTCCCTCCCAGTTGGACCACAAACACGACTACCTCTAGGACCCCACAGACAATACATTTTGTATGTCTGGAGATATGGGATTATATATAGGTCTCAAAACAAAGTCATAGAGGCACCATCTCATTAAGACCATGTTTCAGTTCCCTGTTCTGTCACGAAGGTGATACTACTCAATCATTTTTAATGTTCAGGAAGTAACAGTCCCAGTAGTTTTGATTTCTCCTTTGCTAAATCTTTACTTCTCATGTAAACGCTGCTTGCCTTGTCTTCAAGCCACAAACACAGCAATTTGAACTTTCATTCTTTATTGAAGTAAATATAAAACCTGTCAATTCACCCACCCACCCACTCCATTTTGTTTTAATTAAAAGCAGCATGTTGCTAGCAGTAAATGCTAGCCCTGTGGCAAACTGCACAGACTCAATCAGGGAACAATCCCAGCTGCTGTGTGTGCTGAAGCTATTGAATCTTGCCTTTCTATCGCGAGATTTTTCTTTTTCACTTTTAACAAGTGATCTGTATTTCTGACCCTCCCAAGAGTTTTACAGAGGAGGGTGTCTATGGATCTAATTTCTAACAGGTCTATTTCTACTGCAGGGAAGTATCCTGGCTTTTATAATTATGAGTTTTCCACTAATGTTAAAAAAAAAAAAAAAACAAAAAAAAAAAAAAACAGGCCTCAATCCCACTGCCAAAATCATTGTAAGTGGACATCTAGGTCCTTGGAGGAATGTGTTGACGTTTTGAGGTTTTCTAAGTTGGATTAGGACCAGTAGCTTATTTTGTAGGGTCAGGACCTAAATAAATAAATGGCATTTATTAATACCATAGTTTGTTGCCATTACTTATTGCCCCAGATGTTTCAAACTGTTGCTCAGAAGAGCACCACCAAAATCAGCTTAAAGGCCATTACACTGCATATGTAAAACTAGCTCCCTTTTTATGTTTTTGCATTTTTTTCAAATGAAGTCTTAGATCCAGTGCATCAGATCTGTAGACTCTTAGGGAGCACCAGAGGATCGGCAGTCAGAGGAGGCAGTCTTTCCACATCAGTGACTTAAAAGTGGGGTAATCTGTAGCAATCTTCAGGAGTGGTGGATGTGTACGGTGTCTGGTCAGATCCAGAAACCACATTTCTTTATCCCAGGTCTAATAGACTGAAGATGAAGGCATGGACTTGATGGACCATTGGTCTGACGCAGTACGGCACTTCTTATGTTCTTAGAGAAAACTTATTCTCTGTTTACCACTGAAAGTAATTGAACAGGAAGGTAGATTTAGTTTAAATAGTAGGCAAAATGTCCTAAGTATAAACCATTGAAATGGACATCTAGGGTCAATGCAGTCTAGCAGTTAAGATGTTGAACTTGGTTCTGGGAGGCCAGTGTTCAAATCCCATCTTAGCCATGAATTCGCATGATTTTAAACTCTCAAATTGGGGTCACACAGGCAAATGTTTGTGAACTACCTTACAATAGTGTCTGCAGGTCTCCTCCTACTGCACATTGGGCAAGTCAATTCTCTACCTCAATTCCCTATTTTTAAAATTAAATGGGAATAAATAACAAAGGTCGTGGTGAGGGTGAACTAGACAAGGATTGTAAAGCACTTTGAACACTAAAAGTGCTACATAAATGATTAATAATATGCATCTATCACCACAGGTTCACAGGTGAATTACCTGTGGTGAATTACCTTGCAATGCTTTCCATGGGCTTTAGCACTAGAAAACTGAAGTGATAAGAAAAAGCTGAACGAAAATGTCGGGGACAGTTAGCTGTATTGAGTGCAGGAGGTTGGCCTAAATGATCCTTGAGGTTCCTTCCAACCATAAGATTCTATCGGTCCTTGTATAAAGATTTACATTTGAAACAAAATGCAAGAAAGAGAGACTGTAGATGGATTTTTTCACAGAATATGACCAGAATTGTCTCTAGAGAGACTGGCTTTTCTAAAGTCATGAGACATCAGTCGTGAACAGCTTTAAATAATGTGACATCACCTAGGAGTTTACACAGTGGCACCCTGTCCTTCCTTCATGCCTACCTATTGGGTGTAGACTGCAGGTTGCTCAGCTAGAGGTGCTATGGGTTGCTTTCAAAGACTGGCGACGTAAGTGACATCCACTCGTCTGAGAAAGCAATGCTAGGAAAGAATACTCTTTTCTAGGATGAAAGCAGCATTTCAGATCAAAAGCCCAACTATGTCTGCAAATGGAAAGCCATAGAGCAATCAAAATCAATTAAGGGCCTGGTACAGTGGAGAGCTGCTTTTACTTGCTTTTTTATTGTTGTGTTTTTCATCAATAAGAAGCCAGACCTGTTTTTTATAATGTGATTAGTGTTTATCTCTCTGAGTTATCTGTTGTTGCACTGACATCAGGGTTCCTGAGAAATGTATTTATGGAACCACACAAGCGGCTTCATTGACACTGGTTTTGTAAATGTATCCTATTCTTTAACTTTTGATCACTGAGATACACAGCAGATGGCTTGGTCAAAATTCAATTTGATTTGATTACTTGTTCCTCCATGCCCTAAAATAGAGTTTGTGTGGACCTGCATAAAGCAAAGCAAAGGCTGAACACTAACTTTTGTCTAGTCAGTGGAGACCTGTACCAAGAATCTTTCGCAAGGTTTGTTTACATGAAATGATAAACGGATGTCACCTGACGGGAGGAGGCGGAGCTCCCAACCCGCGGCTCCACCCTTTCTGCAATGGAAGGGGGAGCAGAACGTGAGTTCATGGACGCCATGACAACCATGGGACTGTCTCAGAGGGTTAAGGGCCCGACACATGAGGGGGGACACACCCTTGGCCTGATGTTCTGCACTGGCCTTGAGGCGGGGGATCTGGTGGTGGGGGGGCGATGTAATGGTTTTACCCGTCATGGATGGATCATCACCTCCTCCAGTACAGTCCCCTGGTGCATGTCTGCCCCTGGAAAGGTGCAGGACCAATTTGTTGGGTCCGCCACCAGAGACTTATGGAACCAGAGAGGTTCCGGAATACTCTAGGGGAAATGCCTTCTGATCTTGATGATCATTCATTCAATGACCTCATTGCCTTCTGGAACAGCTTGTTGGCTGAGGATCGAACAGCTCCCAAGCATCTGCTTCCAGAAAGCCGACGATGGGGGTTGCCGTGGTTCATGGAAGACCTCCGCCGAATGAAGCAGGCTGGACAGCGGTTGGAGCGACGGTGGCGTCGAACTCGTGCTGAAACCAACCGATTGCAGCATGAAGCCAGTTTAATAGCTTATGCTGTTGCAATACAGGCAGCAAAGAAGGAGTTCTCTGCTGCCCTTATTATGTCTGCGAAGTCACATCCAGCGGAGCTTTTCCAGGTGGTGCAGAGGCTGGTCAGTCCGGCCTCTCTCCGCCTGGAACTGGAATTTTCCAGTGCCTGCTGTGACATGTTCGCTGACTTTTTCGCAGATAAAATAACTCAGATTCACCACGATCTCAATGCTTCATTAATAACAGTGGATGAAGCAGAGGTACAGGAAGCTCCACCCTGTTGGTGATTGTGGGATCAGTTTCAGTGGGTATCGTCCACTGACGCCGTCGAGGTTCTTGGGACAGTCTGGGCCACCTGTTGTGAATTAGATCCGTGCCCGTCCTGGCTGGTGAAGCCCAGCTGGGAGACATTTGGGTTGTTGCTGGTGGAGGTGGTCAATGCCTCCCTTAGGGAGGGAAGGGTGCCGAGCTGTCTTAAAGAGGCGGTGGTACAGCCTCTACTCAAAAAACCATCTTTGAGCGTTGACTCCCCAGCCAGCTATTGGCCGGTTTTTAACCTTCCCTTTTTAGGGAAGGTTATTCAACTGGGGGTGGCTCGGCAGTTACAGGAGCACCTGGACCAGGTCAGTTTTCTTGATCCCTCGCAGTCAGTCTTTCACCCCGGGTTTGGCACGAAGACTGCACTTGTGACCTTGGTTGATGATCTACGCTGCAAGTTAGATCAGGGCAGATCCACAATTTTGATCTTACTGGATCTGTCGGCAGCGTTTGATACCGTTGATCACAAGTTGTTGGTGACAAGGCTGCGGGACTGAGCTGGGGTGAGTGGAATTGTTCTTGAATGGTTCTGCTCATTCCTGGCAGGGAGAACGCAGCGGGTGGTTCTTGGGGAATGTACATCATCTCCCCGGAATCTCATGTGTGGAATCCCGCAGGGCTCTATTTTGTCCCCTTTCCTGTTCAACGTGTATATGCAATCTTTGGCGGAGGTCATAAGAGAGTTCGATGTTCATCAGTACATCGATGATACACATTTTTGAATGACTCCGGTTCAGCAGTCTCGGTGCTTACCCGGTGCTTGGCAGCTGTGGGGGATTGGATGAGGGCGAGCCATCTGAAGCTGAATCCTGACAAGACGGTGGGGAGGGCCGAGGGGGTGATGGCTCCCATCATGAACGGGCCACCCAGGTTTGGAGTATGGAGGTGCTCCTTGACCCACAGCTTTGCCTGAATTGTCAGGTGGAGGCTGTGGCAAAGGGAGCATTTAGCCAATTACATCTGGTGCGACGGCTTCGGCCGTATGTCTCAGACTCGGATTTGGCCACCATCATCCATGCTTTCGTTACCTCTCGATTGGACTACAGCAACGCACTCTATGTGGGGCTATCCCTGACAACGGTCCAGAGGTTGCAACCCCTAACGGGGCCAGGCCGCCGTGACCACATTACACCGATGCTCCATACTCTGCACTGGCTGCCTATTGTCTTCTGGGCCCAATTCAAGGTGCTGGTTATGACCTACAAAGCCCGGAACGGTTTGGGTCCTGGTTACCTGTGAAACCGCCTCAGACCTTGGGTTATTTCACAGCCCCTGTGGTCAGCTGGGGGAGCCCAGCTTAAAGTCCCCCGATACACCAGCAGAAAGGGCATTCGCGGAGGCCACACCTTAGCTGGGGTACTCCTTCCCATTGGAAGCCCGTTTGTCCCCGGACCTCCCCTCTTTCCGTAGATATTGTAAGACCTGGCTGTTCCGCCGAGCCTTCGGGGGGGTGGGGTGTTACTCTTGAAGCGGTTATGTCCATTTTATATTTTTATATTTTGTAATGTTTTAAATGTTTTTATTATTGTTGTTGTTTTAAAATTGTGTGTATGCTGCCCCGAGCTGCCATTGTGCAGGAGGGAGCGGGTTACAAGTGCACGTAATTAATTAATTAGATAATTAAATAACCACCAAGGACACAATTCTCCATCATTAAAGTGAATGAGGCCAATCCCATGGCCCACAGAAACTGCACGCAAACCACTCACGTGCACGCAAACCATGAGCAAATCCATCGGGGAGACATTGTGCCACACGGAATCCATACAGATCCCAATCAAAGGGATTTGGGATTGCAAACCCCCCCGCGTGGCAAAACTCTCCCTGACTTTCCAATGGATTGAGGATAGTCCGGTGAGTAGTTTGTCCCTACCTGAGATATCTTCCTTGCAGTTGCATGATAGCTCAAACTGAGGGGAGTTATAACCAGTTTGGTTGTTCATTTGCTTGGTAGTTCTTTTTGAAATTTTTACCGTGGTGATTCGTGAATCCCTCATGTGATGTACCAAAATGTCAAACAGCCAAAATCCCAAACAAGAAAAAAACCTAAGTATCAAAGAATGAAGAAACCAAATGTCTAAATAACAAATACAATTAATTTTACTGAAGCGGTATTTGTTTTGGGAGATGAAGACACAAATTGAATTCACAAATATGAGGTTCCAGACTTGTTTCTGCTCTAGAGTTGTATTTTATGGAAAGACACTTTTAGTAAAATGGTGTTAAGATAAAAGTCACTGCAGATGAGCTAAGCCACTTATGTGCAAGGGGACAACAGTTCAACTTGGGGTTTTTAAAACAGCTCATCCAAAATGCAACTGCTCCCCAAGGAATCACGTCATTAACCTTCTGTCTGTTTGCATGCCAGCTTCTGTCTTTCTGTAAGCCGCCCTGAGCCTTTTACGGGAAGGGTAGGATAAAAATTTAAAGAATAAATTAAATATAATAAATAAGTATCTTTGAAAGCTAATCTCAATTCACATAGGTAAATGTGGAGAATATCCAACATTCCCTTTGACAAACATGAATAGCCACAGCTCTTCCCCTTGTGTCAAATCAAATCAAGTTTAGTGTGTGACCTAAGTCCTTGCAAACATATACAAAAACAAACAAGAGCTAAATAGCATATAATACAAAACTTAAAAAACACATCAGAACTAAGTAGAATACTAACATAACAAAGACCGAGACCCGTCTCTTTATCCCCCCTCGTCCTCCAAAGGAGGATCAGCATCAGAAACCAGGGGCAGACAAAGGAGAAAGCGGGCTCTATAGGCAAAAGCCAAGACTAATAAAGATGGCACAGCCCTCAGGTGGGACATATCACCGTCTGATAGAAAAATGCGGAGCAGTTCCGAGTGGGTCCTACCTGGAAGGCGGTTGATGTAGCTTTTGAGCCATTGCCCTTTTTTAAGCTCAGGCTCTGCTCTATTACATCGCTCCTCTCAAGATAGGATCCTAAATGCCTCAGGGTTAAGATGGGCCGCTTTGTTGGCTAACTCTAATCTCCAAATATTGAATGGAGCTTTTCAGGGGGATTTAGAGGGAAATTATACGTTTATCTCCCACCAGGGTAGTAGTGTAGTGGATTACATTGCAGTCTCCCCCGGTTTCCTTCCGTATTTAGTGAGTTTTGTGGTGGGCCAGGAAATCCATAGCGATCATCTTCCGCTTCCCCTTGTGTGACCTTGATCAAGTCATTGAATCTGCCAGTGCTTCCGTTTCTCCATTTGTATTACAAGGATAATACTCCCTGTAACCTATGGGGTCTTGGCAGACCACAAGTCTGCAGGAGTAGGCCTGCTCACTAATCAGTAACCGCTACATAGACCCATGCTCTGGCCTTTTAAAGAGAAACTGGTTTGGTCCAGCCAGAGCTCTCTTCACTCCCTCCGAGCCAGCAACAAAGTAGCCCATCTCTTTTCTTCCCTCCTGCAGCCATCTTCTATGATTCTTCCAAATCCCAGAGCCAGCTTTCCCACGGGGCCATTCTCATTCTCTCTCGGGAGCCATGTCAGGTGGGGCCTGCTTCTCCTGCAAATCTGAAAGCCCACTTTTACACTGACACTGCTATCTGTTTACACCCAATGTGTACACCTGCCCTGCTGTTGACTATATTGTACCGCATTTGTCAGATGAACAGTGAACTTCTGTTTGCTGAGATATAAACGGGGCACCTTTCTGTTGAGTATTTACCCTTCAACATAATTTATTTAAAGAAAAGCCTTAACCTGGTCCCCACTGCCTGTGTTTATACAGTACCTAGCTCACAGACTGGATTCCTGTCTGAGAAGTTAACAGCAGCATTAATTGATATTAATGTAGAGTGGGAATAAAGAGCCTGAAGACTGAATGGATATTTGAGAGTATGGAGACTTTGGATTAGGGAGGATCTTTCCACCTGGGGCAAGAGGATATGTAACACTTCAAACGAGCATGGCTGGGAAGGGGGTCCATGTGCACTGAGTGGGATGGCCGCAGATCGCCCACCCACATGGTGTGTGGAGAGGGATTCAAATGGGCCAAGGATGCATGTGCATCCCATGCACATTTTAGCCTTCCCCCCCACACGGTGCAGTCTGGATTTTTCTCCGATGTTCTGTGGGTGGCCATGGGGGAGGGGGGTGAGTCATGGCAGCATGCACCCACACCGCCTTTATATGAGCATTTCAATGCATGTGGGATGGGTGGACTTGCGTGGTTGCATCTTGTTGGAAAATGGCCATAGTTTTTACTCCAACTATGCTATGACAGAGGATCCCAAACTATGGATCACAGCCTATAGTAGGTCGTAATCCTGAGTGACAGTTGATAGATTTGCATGGGGTTTTTTGTGTGCATTTATTTTTGCTGTCTATGGTCATGAGATGATATTAAACTCTCAAATTGGGGTCACACAGGCATATGTTTGGGAACCACCTTACTATAGCATCTACAGTCTCATCCTAGTGCACGGATAGGGGTAAGAGAGGGCTAGACATTCTGTGCAAGGGAAGGGTAATGAAAAGAGGAGATTTTATTGGCATGGTGCACCTTTCCAGTTGTCTTGATAACTTCCTGGAACTTGACATTCTGCCTGTGAAGTTTATTTGGATCATTAACAAAAATATGATGGCCACTTTGATTTCTTGCTGAATCAGTTGCAGAAAACTGCTATTGCTGCTATTGCGGCTCCATAAGCAGAGAAACTGCAAACATTGGCTTGCACTCCTTGTGAGCAGCAGCGAACCTGAGCGCCTACCTCCTGCCAACACTAATTAGTAAGATCAGACTCGGATTTTGGCACCAATCTTTTTTTTTTTTTAAAGATTTTTTTTTTCTTTACTGAGGAAGTGTTAAATCTTAACAGGTACAATGTGTACCTCTCTCTTGCCCTGTCACAAACTGCTTTTACTTTATCAAAGGGTTTACGTGTAATGATCTTTGGATGGTTGGCAAATCCCAGAATGACTGATGGCTACAGCTCTTCCATCACATTAGTGGGGGGGGGGAGGGGAGAGGAGGTTTCCAGCTAAGAATGCACAAGAGAGCTGGCTAAATTAAATAGACTTTATCACTGTGCCAGACAAACTAGTGTCTGCCTGAAGTTCAACAAATGCAGTTTACACCCTGGCTGATATTTCAAATATTTGAATTCTTCTTTTCTCCTCACTTGCCTGTTGGAAATGCCAAGGGTGGTCAGGTAGAATAGCTGTGCTGGGCTGCTGACTGGATTGGGTACAATCAATGTAATGTCAGTGCAACACAGCAGCACAAGGAAGCTATAGTACGCTAGCAGTAAAGCCAAGAGTAACCCTGGGCGACCATGAAGTTTTTAAAAGTTACAGGGGGTCAGTAAACGAATTAGGAGAAGGAGTTTCTGCTGCCAAGACATTCAATGTCTTCCTCCAAAACACAAACAGCAGAAGCAGCCATGGGACTCTATTAATTAATTCTCAGTCCAAGCCACAGTACTTTGGCTGCAGTGTGTTGTGCTGCCAAGTGGGATGCATATATTAAACAATAAACACTTAGGCAGAGTATAATAGAGCTGCAAACACTCTGTATCAATCATGTTACATACAAGGATGGGAAGTTCCCCCTGCCTTTTCTAATCTCATGCCATCTTAGGCCATTTTTAACTGAGACATTACCACGCAAGTCCACTCAGTGGACACGTGTGATATTACCTGTTTAAAAGTGGCGGTGGGTGGGCGCATGCTCCTGCGACCCATACCTCCACCCATCTCCCCACACAGAGCAGCTGTGGAAAACCCTGGTTGCTCCATGCGGCGGCATGGGTGGTTGGCGGGTGGAGGGGAGCGTAACCGAGCATGCACCCATCTGCCGCCGTCTAAACCCTCCCTCATCAACCAGAAATATGCACGCTCCACCGAACACACACAGAACCACCCTCCCTCCGCCAGTCCCACAGCGTCCATCTGAAAATGGTCTTACATTGGGAAAAAGAAGATTGCTGTTGTACCAAGGAAGGAAGTCAAAGGGACTCTTTAGTCTTGGTGCATAATGGAGAAATTGCTGCCAGTCAGTTAACATCAACACACCAGAGTAAGCCAAGTTTCTGTGGGAGCTAGCCATGTAGCACAACTGAATTAAGCAGTGTGAACAAATAAAATGCAAAATTAGGCCAATTTGTCTTAATATTAATTAGAGCTGGATCAAAGTATTATTCAAAACAAAATTTTGATGAATGTGTCATACTTAAAAGGGCCAAACTGTTTAACTCAATTTTGTTTCTGGGTACAACTATATCAGTGAAATTTCAGAGTAAAATCTTGGAAATAAAATCTCACTGTCAACAGTTTCATGTTCAAAATTTTGGTCTTTTGCACTTCGACACCTGAAATTTTTGATATTATGTAATTACATGACAGTTTTGTCACACAGATATATATGCCTTTTCTTTGAATTATTGAACCTGACTCCACACACCAAGTCTTTATATTATAAAGCTGGGTAATTATTTGGGTTCTAGAATTGAAACATCAATCCTGAAATAAAATTCTGATTGAGGTTCAAAGAAATATGACTTTTAGATTCAGTCAAAGTTTTGCTAAAATCATTGGTGAGGGTTGTAGGTTGCACAAGAAATTTCCTACTCAAATTTCAAAATGTTAATTTTTAAAATTAAGTTGAAATTATGTTCAACCAGCCCCTTTATTTATTGAATAAATTCATTCCAAAGACAGGATTGTCTGCTTAAGTTTATATCCTATTTTGTGTATATATATTTTCAAATTCCGAACTAAGAGATAAAGTAGTTCAGCTGATATCTTTAATTGGATCATTGTCTATTAGTGAGAGCGTACAAGCTTTATCTGAATTAGTTTGTCTCCAACTCTTACATTTGGGACTAACATGGCAACCACACTATAAACAGACAAATTTCAGAGTGCTTAATCTGAGTCTGGTACAAGATTATCTGAACTTTTGCTCTCTGAGCTACTATATTAATACTAGGAGTTCCGTCTTTTTCCAAAATTAATTATTATATATAATGCTGCCTTGTGTTCTTCAGATATAAAGACCATGCCCAAGGTCTCTGACTAATTCTGTCACCAGATATGGTAATCCTAACTTGGGGTGTTTTTAAACAAACAAGGCTTGGGGGGCATGACCACTGAGTGGCACAGATGCAGAGCATCTCAAATGGCGCGAGCGGGGAGGGATTCTAACTCGTGGCTCTCAATGTGGCTACTGTGGCAGCCACCACATGTTCCCCCTGCCACTGACCATGAGGGAGGGGGAAGTGCACCGGGCTTGCCTTTGAAAGTGACATGGGTGGCGGGCTCCGCAGCACTCTCGGCCAGTTCCTGTGACTTTCAAAGGCCATGTCCCCTGCCCACCGTATGTATGAGCAGACACAGTACCTGTCTGCTGGTGCGGGTGACTGCACCAGTTCATACGAGGATGCCTGAACACCAGTTACCACACACGTTTTTGGCTTGCCCTCGATGGTGTACTCCGGATTTCTTGACAGTGCCCTGAGAGTGAATGCTGAGCGCCTTGCAGACGCTCGCATTCCCCCGCACCACCTTCAGGCGGGCAGGCGGATGAGTGGCTCCTGGGTGGCTGCGCATGGTAGCATCTTGTTTAAAGACACCTTTGGAAGCTGGCTAGAATCTCCAGTAAGAACGCTGGTCACCCAGATCCAAGTTCAACACCTTATCCAATAGGACTACCTGGAATTTGATTAATGGGTCATATAAGTGCGCAAGGGGGGGGGTCTAACCCCAAGAACTGCGATTCAAAATCTGACACACCCACAGATGCATGCACACAAGTACAAACTTCTCCTGCTTTGTGATTGGCTGGTGGAGCCAGCACTTTGTGATCCTGGCTACTGAGATAGGGGAGCAGCTGTGACTCAGTTGCTGAGACTCAAGCATAATAAGACAGGATCATCAAGGCACACAGGGCCCAGGAATAGCCCAGGCTTAAAACAGCACTTGAACTGCCCAAGAGCTGCATATAGCTCCCAAATCACAGGCTGGCCACCCCAGATATAAGCCCCATTCATTTCGGCCATATTTTAAAGGCACAGATAGGGAGTCACCTAAACCCCACTGGCTTTCAATGGGAGTTAGGCATCTGACCCTCATACATGCCTTTGAAAAAAAAATCTCGCCCCTTTCATTTAATTTCTTTTCCTTATGCACACACAATAATGGCTTGTGGCACTCTGGGATCATTCATGTGTTATGGAGCCTGTCCCCTCTAGTTTGTTCAACCATACTATAAGTCAGCAAGAAAGTTCAGTCACCTCTAATAATGGTTTAATTTTAACAAAAGGGGAAGAAATGTGATTCTTCCCAGATCCCTTTTAAATTGCCTGCTCAGAGTTTGTTACTGGGCAAACCTCCAGGTACAAGCAAAAGTGTAGCTTCCTCAAATACAGGTGCATGCAACACTAAGGCCGCTTTTAGACGAGCGTGCGGTGTGCTCGCACTTGTTTTCAAAAATCCCACGAGGCGAGATTAGACGAGATGCTGCCGCGAGTCACGCACACGGGAGGGGGATGCGCATTCTTTTCCGGCCGCGATTTGACCACCTCGATCTCCGACCCTGTCAAATCACGGCCGGAAAAGAATGTGAGTCCCGCTCTCGTGTGCGTGACTTGCGGCAGCGTCTCGGATAATCCCGTCTCGTGGGGTTTTTTTAAACAAGCGCGAGCACACCGCACGCTCGTCTAAAAGTGGCCTAAGCTTCTAGGGATGCAGAAGCAGGCACATATGCAGACGTTCCTGGGTAAAACCACATGAGAAGTTAGCCCACATTGGGCAATCTTAGCCCACATTAGCCAGCAATGCAGCAGACTGTATGACTGGCAACTGACAAATGTTTGCCCACTTCTGCCCCAGGGTGGGCAGCCAGCCGCTATGCAATGCATCTTCTGAAGACGACCAGTGACGCATTTTATTATTATTATTATTAAACATTTATAAAGCGCCAGTTGCAACCTGGCGCTGTACAGAACATACAATCAGATGCGGTCCCTACCTGTGGCTTACAATCTAAAAGACAAGGAGGGGGAGACAAGGAGAGGGGACAGCGGGAGAGACATGGGAGAAGACAAACAAACATTCAGGCGGATGCGAAGTCTCAGGTGCGTGTACTTGGCTTGGTTACAAGGTGGTCGGTAGCAGCAGTCAGCAGAGGAGGGCTGACAGTAAGAGCAAGGGGAAAGACTAGAGGGCATTTGGAAAGGCAGCATGGAAAAGGTGGGTCTTGAGGAGGGATTTGAAGGAGCGGAGGGAGGAGGCAAGGCGGATGTCGGCAGGGAGGGAGTTCCAGGCATGGGGGGCAGCGAGGGAGAAGGGACGAAGGCGGTTGGGCGAGCAGGAGAAACGAGGGAGAGCGAGGGAGGGGACAGAGGAAGAGCGCATAGCATGTTACTGTTGCCCCACGCAGGCAAATGTGAGATAACAGGCTGCCTCCCATCTGGTCTGCCCATGCAGCCCTGCCACATGGCAAGGTCTGAGTTTCAGGCCCAGAGGAGCGGAGTGCGCTCTCCCCACCCGCCAAACAGCTGGTTTCAGGAAAGAGATTCCCCTCCCCCAATCAGCTGTTTGGCAAGCAAGGAGAGTCCATGCACTCCTCCGGCCTCTCCCCCTCAGCTGTTTGGCAAGCAGGGAGAGTGCATGCACTCCTCCCGACCCTCTTCCTCCCCCAATCAGCTGTTTGGTGGCTGGGGAGTGTCCATGCTCCTACAGGCCCCCTTCCCCCAATCAGCTGTTCGATGGATGGGGAGAATGCCCACATTCCTTTGCAACCCCCTTCAGCTGGCTAGCACAACAGGACTAGTCCTGAAGCACACAGGAGTCTGGGTATCCAGACCCTGTGGATGGCCCTTTGGCCTGACCCATGGCATGGGAGGGGGGGCTGGCGATGGCCGTGGGGGAGGGGGACTGCTAATTTAGATAGCCCTTCCCACCAGTCCAAAGTGTGGCGGCTGGGTTCGCTCTCCCCAGGGAGGGCAGGGGAATTGGGCCTGCCCGGTCTTGTGTGGCTTTACCCCCTGTGTCGTACTGCTCCCTGCTGGTTTGATCAGTGAGACTGAAAGATGCATATGGGACTGGTCTTCCTGTTGAATAAGGTGGACACCTTGTTCAGGATGGCAGCCTTCTCAGGGTAGCACTGGCAAGTCTGCAGAGCTCTTGGATTTCCTCAGGCTGCTGGTGATCCCTGGTGCCCCACCCACTCAGAGAGTCACACTGAACCCTGGTGCTGCCCTCAGAAGACCATGTCATGGGCCATCCCAGGACTCCTGCTCCCTACTGATCACCCCACATGCAGTGTAGGAGCCAGACTAGGATGGGAGAGCCGGCTAATAACTAGGACTGGCACTGGATGCCTAGATTTCAAGATCAGAAGGGATTGTTGTAATCATCTATCTGCCATAGGGTGGTCATTGGTCCTGTTTTATACAGGACAGTCCTGGTTTTTTTAAGGGTTTGTCCATTGTCCTTTATGCATTTTTGTCATATATTTTCCACATGATGCCAGTGCTGCCACTTTCTCCGTCCCCCTCCCCTCCCCGAAGTCATGATCTCATGATTTCCGGACAGGAACAGTGCCATCAGTAGCATGTAGATTCAGAGGCGAGTCAGTGGTTCCCGGGGGTGGGGGGGGAATAAGAGGAGCGCTAGGGTTACCATAGCATTGGGATTTTCCAGGACACGACCACTTTTTTGATCCACCCATCTGGGTAGATTTTTAAAATATGCACCCATGGCCAGCATATGGTGTGTCGGCTTCAGCCGTACGTTTCGGATGCAGACCTGGCTACCATCATCCACACATTCATTACCTGAAAACTTGACTATTGCAATGCGCTCTATGTGGGGCTACCCATGGTGACGGCTTGGAGACTGCAGCTGGTGCAGAATGTGGTGGCCCGTCTCCTTACCAGCATGGGTCACCGAGAGCACATAATGTCGGTGCTCCATTCTCTGCACTGGCTGCCTATAGTCTTCGGGACCCAATTCAAGGTGTTGGTGTTGACCTATAAAACCCTGCATGGTCTGGACCCCGCCTATCTGAGAGACCGCCTCACTCCCTGAGCTCTGGATTGGCCCCTGCGGTCATCGGGTGGTGCCCTCCTGGAGGTCCCCCGGGTGTTCCGGGGGCTACGATGGAGATGGCATTCTCCGTGGCTGCATTGCGGCTGTGGAACTCCCTTCCGGTGGAGGCCTGCGGGGGTGACCCCAGACCTCCCTGCGTTTCAATGTCAATGTAAATGCTATTTTTTCCACTTGGCGTTCGGCAAAGGAGGGTGGTAGGTTGGGTTGTTTTTGGCTCCATTTGGGTTATTTTAAAATGTATTTTATTGTTAAAGTTATTATTTAATTTTTATTAGATTTGTAAGCCGCCTTGAGCTGCTTGGTCAGGATAGGGCAAGATATAAAAACTTAGAAATAAATAAATAAATTTTGCTGGTACTGTTGTATCCCTTTCTCTACCCATGACCAGTGCTCGCTACTCAGCCCTGGCTGGGGGAAGGAACCCTGAGCCAGCTGTGGTCTTCCTCCCCCCCCCCACCCTTCCCATGTCCTGTATTCTGGGGATGGATCAGTGGGCACCCTTATCTTCCATTGGGAATAAAACAGAACTAAAACTGCATCCAGTAATTCCTGCATCAGCTTCTGGTTTAAAGCATTTCTCTAGCATTTTTAGGTGCTAAACCGCCTGCTTCTTCCACACGGGGCATATACTACCACATGGCTGGGGAAAAAAGAGAAAAGACTTTGGGGGGAATTTTAGCTGGGTTTCCTCTCCCTCACTCGTGGTGTTTCCCATGGTAGATCTTGGTTGATCTGGGCCACAGATGGAAGGAGCAAGAGCCACTCTTCTCTTCCTGCTCCACTTTCCTGACTTGGGCCGCTTTTAGACAAACAGGACGCGCTCGCACAATCTGCTCATGTGACTTTTAAAAATACCGCAGGCGGCGATTAGATGAGATGTTTTACGCGTTCGTTTAAAACTGTGAACTAAATACCTCGATATCAATTGGAAACACTAGTTTGCTTATAATCATGCGATTATACCAAGATTCCCATCTTCACTCTGTTCAGGGCTAGATCCTGGCAAGGGAACACAGGGCCCCATGTGCTGAAGGGCCCCACAAGCCCCCCCAATACATGGCCTCCATTAATAAACTTCAAAGGACAACATGAATGTGAGAAGCAGCAGCATGAAATATGGGCCCAGAGGGAGGGAGAGCGAGAGAGGGAGTCCTGGCCCAGGAGACGGCCACCATCACATAGGGACAGTACTTTTGGGGCGGGGGGGGCTCACCAGGGCTCAGCCTCAGCAATTGAATTTAAGGGGGTGGGATGAGCCCCTAGAAATTTTCCCAGTGGGAGTGTGCACCCTGAAATGTGAAAGACAAGGAAAATGTCGATATTGGCCACTTTCAGGTTGGAAGAGAAACTTGGATGGCTTGTTTGGCTTTCATTAATGACTCCCCACTCTCATCCCCTGTGTTGGTCATCATATAAATGACCACAAGAACTCCTGTCTTTTATTCAGCTGTAGAGAGGCAAAGTGGTCCAGTGGTTGGGTTTCTAGATGGAGAATAGGTTTCATTTCCCTGCTCTGAGCCAGGAGGTGTGGCTTATGAGGCTTGGGTACCAGCAATTCATCCTTTTTTTTAAAAAAAAACAACCAAATTAAGCACTGCAGTGGGGCCCATGAGTAAACTAGAAAGAACAACATATGTGCAACACATGGTCCTGCGGAGCAGGGAACCCCAGGTCCTGAAGGAGATTTTACATTTAATTGAGCATCAATAATTAATTTATGGTAACATTCCTAAGTTGGGGGTGGGGAGGACACACCACCATTCTGTACAGGGCCTCAACGCCCCTGGATTCCACACTGTCTCTGTTGTTAAAGTAGAAGATTTTATTCATACTAAGCCAGATGCAGAGGGGGGAAATATGACATCACCCTATCTCCTTCAGGTTTTCCATCATGCTAGCAGACTGACTCTCCATCATCAGTAGTCATTTACATCCCTGCAATTAAGATGTTAAATGCCACCCATTCCATTTACACTCATTTTACACAGAGATAAATGACAACATGAGTTACAAAAGAAGCAAGTGGAGAGTAGAAAGCGCTTGGGATACAAAACATATATAAAGAGCCCTGTAGTCTAAAGAAGACAATGCTGCCACCATGTGGATGTAACCATTAGGTCAAAGTAAGACTCTAAATAAACCAGAAGAAAACAGAGAAACTGAAAGTTTCTTTAAGTCGAGTGAGAAACAAGACAATGTAGTTAAGATGATGCTTCCCACTTGTGGGCACGTGCAAGCTTTCGAGCTTCACAAAACTCTTCAGGTGTGAGAAAGCTAGGGACAAACCTGAGAAAGACAGATATCTTGTGTGCTTTGGGGGAATGACGTGCTTGAAAAGATGTGCTCATAAAAACAAATCACTTCAGAAAAATAACTTTAAGTTTGGAGCAAATTACTGAAGAGAACTGGGCAAGGGCTTGGTGAAGTGGAGGTGTTAAACATATTTTACAAACACCCTTTATAGATAGATAGATTAGATAGAGTTTACAGACACTCCAGCTGAGATCTGTTCTAGAACCCAAATTTTAGCTGATTAAAATGTATTAACCTATCTATTAGTAGCATAGCTATGGAATTATGAATCAAGAGCTGTTGTGAACTGAACGTGATATATCAACTGACAGCTGGGGCTCTAAACTTTCATTTAAGGGTGTTTTGAAACAATCAAGGCTGCGGGGGGTGGAGGGGTTCGTGGCTGCTGAGTGGCACAGTTGCGGAGCAGCCACTCGGGTGGAGTGAGCAAGGAGGGATTCTAACAGGCATGGCTACGATGGCAGCTGCTTCACACTCCCCCTGCCATGGACCATGAGAGAGGGGGAAGCAAGCCGGTCTGGTCTTTGAAATGGACATGCCCCAGGTGTGAGTGCTGGGCTCCCCAGTGCTAGCGGTCAGTTCCTGCTACTTGCAAAGGTCGTGTGCCCCACTCACAGTGATTCTGAGTGGTGGACCGGTCTGCTGGCATGGGTGGCCACCCCAGTTCATATGGGCAGGTGGATGTGCGGCCACTGCTTGCTAAGCACCTTTTTGGCTTGTCCCACACACAGCACACTCCGGATTTCTCGGTAGTGCTCCATAAATGGCTGAGTGGGTGCTGAGTGGATCACGGGAGCGTGCATCCCACCCCCCCACCTTCAGACAGATGGTCGGATGAGTGGCTCCTGGATGACCATGCGGGGTAGCATCTCATTTAAAAACACCCTATGTCCCTTGCCCTTTTCCGTGCAAAGATATAAAGTATAAAATCACCTCAAAATATAAACCACCATCACCATCAGTTACTTTAGTCTCACAGCATCCTTGTATGCCTGATGAGTTCTTCAGGGGAATCATTGTATATTCCAATGAAATGCAGCCATGCCTGAGAAGAAATACATCAACTAGACATCGTCTCTTACCACATGGTCACACTCTAAATTAGGAAATGAAGGCAAGTATTCCATCTAGTTGAAACTATACAGAAATGTAAGTAGGCAGGCTCTAGTAATCTCCTGATCTAGAGTTGGACATTCATTCACACAAAGATTAACATCTGTACTCCTACCAAAAGTGCAGATGGTAGGTAAAATCCTAGCCCCACTGAAGTAAATGAAACTTTTGCAGTTGAATGGAGGACCTCTTGCTTCAACTGTGGATGAGCCCCTATCATGTGCTATACTCTCTCCCTGCCTCAGAAAGCACAACCCAAGCTTTACTAGTCCACTCAACTCATATCCCTGTAAGGGTCACCACTTGTAACCTGGCATCCTGGGGAATGCTACACAGGCTCCCTATAGTGGGGTGGGGTGGTGCTAGGCCATCCAAAGGTCCGTGAGTCTACTACTCTATAGGAGCTAGAGGCTCATGCAGATTAAGCAAGAGGCCACCTCCACAGTTCAATCCCCACTGCCAACAACCCACCCCGAAGTATCATGTTACACTGCATTATACTGCCAGGACTTACTGCACTCCTTCCTTTTGCTTCCAAGCTGCTTGAACGTGTTGTCTACTCCCGCTGCCTTGACTTCCTATCCTCCAACTCCTCCCTTGACCCCCTCCAATCTGGCTTCCGCCCCCTTCATTCTACTGAAACTGCTCTCGCTAAGATCACCAACGATCTTCTGGTGGCTAAATCTAAACGTCTCTATTCCATTCTTGTCCTCCTTGATCTCTCTGCTGCCTTCGATACTGTTGACCACTCACTCTTGCTGGATTCCCTTCACTCCCTTGGCTTTTGTGGCTCTGTCCATAACTGGTTCTCCTCCTACCTCTCTGACCGCTCCTTTAATGTGTCTCTCTCCAACTCCGCCTCCTCCTCCTTCCCCCTCTCAGTTGGTGTTCCTCAAGGCTCTGTTCTTGGCCCTCTCCTCTTCTCGATCTATACCTCATCCTTAGGCAAACTCATTGCCTCCCATGGCTTCCAATACCACCTCTATGCTGATGACACTCAACTCTATCTCTCTACTCCCTCTCTCTCTCCCTCTGTTCAAGCTCGTCTCATCAACTGTCTCTCTGACATCTCTACCTGGATGTCTCAACGTCAACTCAAACTCAACATGGCTAAAACTGAACTCCTTATCTTCCCCCCTCATCCTTCCTCTCCTTCCTCACTGTCAATAACTATTGATGGAGTCACCATCCTGCCTGTCCCCCAAGCCCGTAGCCTAGGCTTCATCTTTGACTCACCCCTTTCTTTTAAACCCTACATTGACTCTGTTGCTAAATCCTGTCGCTTCTCCCTCCATAACATTGCTAAGATTCGCCCTTTTCTCTCTGTCTCGTCTGCCAAAACTCTTGTTCATGCTCTGGTCATCTCTCGCCTCGATTACTGTAACCTCCTTCTCACTGGCCTTCCCCGGTCTCACCTTTCTCCCCTCATCTCTGTCCAAAACTCTGCTGCCAGGGTCATCTACCTCGCCAGTCGCTTCGACCATGTGCAGCCCCTCCTCTCTTCGCTTCACTGGCTTCCCCTTCCTGAACGAATCCTGCACAAGCTCCTAGTCTTCACCTATAAAGCTCTTCACAACCTTGCTCCCCCCTACCTCTCTGCACTTATCGCCCTCCATACTCCAGCCCGTGCACTTCGCTCCTCCTCTGTCCCTTCTCTCACCCTTCCACGCCTTCCCTGCTCCCCTAAGCGCCTTCGTCCCTTCTCACTTGCTGCCCCCCATGCCTGGAACTCCCTCCCTGTCCACATCCGCCTTGCCCCCTCCCTTCATACCTTCAAATCTCTCCTTAAAACTCACCTCTTTCGCTCTGCTCTGTCTGACTCTTTATCCTGCTGAGCCACTATTCCTATACCTACGATCGGTTTACCCTTATCCTTGCAACATGGACCTGCCTGCTGTCATTCTCATCGTAACCAAGCCAAGTACGTGCACTTGAGACCTCGCATCTTCATGAATGTTAGACCCCTTGTCTCTCCCTCTGTTCCCCTTCCTAAGTCTCTCCCCCAGCTCCTGTCTCTCAGATTGTAAGCCCTAGGGGCAGGGTGTCTATTTTATTACTTTGTTAAGTGCCAGGTACACTGCTAGCGCTATATAAATGTTTGTTAATAATAATAATAACAGGGCTGATTCAGAGGGAAAAGCACCTTCACTCTCCAGAAACCTTTGGGGGAGGGGGGGCACAACACACAAAATGTGAAGCCTTGGTGATTAGAATTAACAACATAATATATCGTCAAGAAGTGATCATAATCTAACCTCTAGCCCTTAAACAGAACTGACTGTGCCTAGACTATCCCTGAAAGGGGTTTATATAACCTATTTCCACTGATCAGGACTCCATGATCTCCCTTGGTAATTTATTCCACTCCCTAATTGTCCTTGCAGTTATAAAATCCTTCCTAGTGCTTAGCCTAAACATTTTCACTCTTATCTAGCCCTTCCTCACTGACCACAGAGAACAACAGATAACCATAACCATTTTGCTTAAAACAGCATTTTTCATATTTGTAAACTGTATTATATCCCCTAACACCCACCGCCTTAGTCTTCCTTTCTCCCAGCTAAACAGTCCCAGTTCCTTCACCTTTTCCTCATAAGTATGGCCTTCCAAACCCTTTACCATCATCTACATTGCTCTCCTCATAACCCTGCCCAGTTTGTCATTCTGCTTTATAAAGTGAGAACAAAGCCAAACACTGAATGGTGCACTCTAGATGAAGTCTAACTAGTGGGAAGTAGAGGAACAATTGCTTCACTTGTCTTAGGAATCATACTTCTGCTAATGCAACCCAAAATAGCATACATCGTTCAGCTACCATTTCCCACTGTTGACTCATCTTAAGTTCCTTTTCAGAAGTCCTGCTGTCTAATCAGTTGTCTCCCATTTTGTATAGTCCATTTGATTTTTCTTCTTTTTAATATTTTACATTTATCTTTATTGAATTTCAGCTGAATTCCCCTCCCAATTTTCCAATTCATCGAGATTTTGAATTCTCATCCTACCCACCCAGCTTTGTGTTATCAACAGATTTGATAACTATTATCTCCAACCCTTTGTCCAAATCATTGATGAAGATACTGAACACCTCTAGGCCTAGAACTAACCCTTGTGGAGCCTCACTTGTTACTTCTTCCCACTATGAACCATTAATAACTACTCTCTGGGTATGGCAGTTCAACCAGCTCACATGACATACTCCAAAACAATATAGAGAAATGTGTGCTCGATGGTACTACTCTTAGATAGATACTCAGCCAGTTGCGTACCTATCTAATAGTAGTACCATCAGCTTTTCTAGATTGTTTATGAGTATGTCCTATGGCACTCTCTTAAATGCCTTATTAAAGTCAAGTATATTATGTCAACTGCATCCCCATTGCTTTATCAAATGAAGAGAGGGAAATGATCTGGCATGCTTTCTTTGTGACAAACTCATTTTGGCTAATTATCATCACCTTGGGTTCCTAAAAAGTGATTGTTTTATTATTTGTTCTAGTGCTTTACCTGGTATTGAAGGAAAGCTCACTGGTTTATTGTAATTCATGTCACCTTTTTTCTCTCTTTTTAAAAAGTAGATACAGTGGTAAAAACAAATGTGACAGTAACTCGCTCTGGCCTCGCTCTGTTTGTTATCGGGCTGCCAGATGTTCACTCGGACTGACCCAGGGCATGTTGGCGACTAGCCCAGGCTCTCACCTCGGCAAATGGCTGAAGTCCCAGCACAAGATAGTGTCAATCCGATGAAGGGAAGGCAGGCCAGAGCATGTTAGACATTTGTTCCCACTATCTCGGATCAGGTCTACCAGCCACCATGGCAACTGTCATAGGCTGCTATGGCTGCCCATCGTGGCGGGCGGCAGGGTGCTGGGTGCAGCATGGGGGTAGGGCTGGCCAGACACATGTTCGTGCGTCTCCCCACCACCTGGATTCCAGCCACATGAATGTTTGTTCCGCAGCAGCTTCCTGACCCAAACTGAGCCAGGTTGCCACTGCCGCAGCACATTCACGTCATTCATTAATGATTACTTGGATGAGGGAGTAGAGGGAATGCTTTTTAAATTTGCAGATGATACAAAACTGGGAGGGATAGCTAACACCTTAGAAGACAGAAAATAAAATGCAAAATGGTCTTGATAAGTTTGAAAACTGGGCTGAAACTAACAAAACGTATCTCTTACAACAGAGGTAAATGTAAAGTTCTGCATTTAGGCAAGAAAAATCAAATGTACAAATACAGGATGGGGATGCCTGGCTTAGAAACAATACATGTGAAAAGGATCTGGGGATTGTAGCTGAACACAAACCGAATGTGAGCCAGCAGTGTGATGCAGCCACAAAAAAGGTGAATGCAGTTTTAGGCTGTATTAACAGAAACACTGTTTCCAAGTCACAAAAAGTACTTGGTCCACTCTATTCTCCACCGGAGAAAATCCTCATCTGGAGTACTGTGTCTAGTTCGGGACACCATGCTTTAAAAAGGATATCAACACCTTGGAACGGGTTCAGAGGAGGACAACAAAAACGGTCAGGGGTCTGGAAACCAAGTCCTATGAGGAAAGGTTGAAGGAGCTGGGTATGTTTAGCCTAGAGAAAAGAAGACTACTGGGAGGCATGATAGTGGTCTTCCACTACCTGAAGGACTGTCATGGAGGATGGCAAAGACTTGTTCTCTCTTGCCCTGGAAGGCAAAACTAGAAATAATGGGCTCAAATTACAAGAAAGCAGACTTTGGTTAAACAAATGGAAGGTGGAAGTGGTGGGCTCTCCTTCGCTGGTGGTTTTCAAACAGAGGCTGGGCAACCATCTATTGGGGATGCTGTATTTGTGTATTTCCTGCACTGAGCAGGGGGCTGGAGTAGATGACCTCTGAGGTCCCTTCCAACTCTATGATTCTGTTTGTTTTTATCCCATGTTTGCTCTTCTCCAGTCCTTTGAGACCTTCCCTATCCTCTAGAAGTTCTTAAAGATGAAAGCCAATGACTTAGAGATTACTTCAGCTAGTTCCTTTAATATCCTAGAGTGAATTTCATAGGGACCTGATGATTTAAATACATTTAGGTTATGCAGATTATGTTGTACTAGTCTACACTATAGTTCAGGCAGCAAAAGCTTTCCATCTAAAAGCTAAAACTTTAAACCAGAACTGCTATATTCCAAAGAATTTTCCTTTTCACAGAAGCTCTGAATGCTCTAGCCTCATGATAGAAATGTTGTGAAGGGGTCAGCAGTGGAGGACACTAACTTCAGATTGGCAGATGATTGATTTAAAAAAAAAAAATTCCTGTCAAAGTTTTTCAACCTTAAAAGGTTTCAATTTTCCCCTTCACTTGTTTTCTCACCAACTGAAGAATGATATATACTCTTTAAAAACAGGCAAAATGTGGTGAATGAAGAGAAGCTGTAGGAAGCCAGCAGACAGCTGATAAAGGTTTATAAAATCATGAATGGTGCAGACAGAGTAAATGTGGAGCTATTATTTACCCTCTCATATAATACTAGAGCTTGGAAACAATCAATGAAATTATCTGGCACCAGGTTTAAAGCAAACAAAAAGTATATTGTATGGTAACATACAAGAGCTAAATCCTGCTTGTGATAAAATAATGAGTCAACAAAATAATGAGAGCTCTCAGCTAAGGAGGGTTCTTTAGCTGACTCACACTGGGCGAAAGCTAACATGATGGCACTAGGGCACTGGCATGGACTTACTCCCTCCAGGGTTGGGCCGCCACTGTGGTCAGGAGTCACCTGGGCTCATGAACTAATGTGATGGGAGCCTGACCACCGGGGAGGGTGGCGAAATGAACACATGTGCATCCACCCATCCCGGCATTGCGGATGGCAGCCCAACCCCCACTCCCCAGCCATGGCAGCCAATAACAGCCACCATGGCTCCTGGCAGGGACTGGGGTGAGTAAATTTATATTTATTTTATTTTATTTATACTAAAATTTCTATCCCACTCCCTCCTGCCTCTGGCAGCTTGGGGCAGCATACAAAACAATCAACATAACAATATATAAATATAAATAACAAGAAATATAAAATATAAAAACAATATACAAAAAGCCACAAAGAATACTCCCATCCCAACCCCCCTCCCATTATCCATCTCCCCCACCAAAAGCCTGGCGGAAAAGATCGGCCTTACATTGGCGCCTGAAGCCATGGTGCTATAACTGAGAATCCAGTGGGTGAGGCAGTCCCACAGTTAGGCAGGGCCCAGACCATTTAGGGCTTTATAGGTCAGAACCAACACCTTGAATCAGGCCTTGAAGACTATAGGCAGCAAGTGAAACGCAGGTGTTATATGCTCACAGCACCCCACCCCCAGCTGCAGTCTCTGAACCATCACCAAGGGTAGCCCCACGTAAAGCACAATACAATAGTCCAGTCTTGAGGTGATGAAGGCATGGATGCTGGTGGCCAGGTCAAAGTCTGAAATATACACTTACAGCCAAAGTCACAGTACTAGATGTAACTGGCAAAAGACACTCCTCACCACTGCCACCACCTGTACATCCAAGTGGAGCTGCGAATCAAGGAGCACCCCCAGACTAAGAACCTGAGGAACAAGGGAGGGGACCATCAATGATGGGGACCTCCACACCCTCAGCCCTCCCCACCAGCATCACCTCTGTCTTGTCAGGATTCAGCTTCAAACTGCTCATTCTCATCCAACTCCGCACAGCTGCCAAACATCGAATAAGCAACAAGACTGCCAGCCTGGGTCAGCTGAAAACGAGAGGTACAGATAGGTTTCAACACCATTCTGATGACACAGAACACCAAATCCCCTCACAACCTCACCCAGAGGCTGCATATACACGTTGAAAAGGAGAGGGGACAGCATAGAACCTTGTGGGATGCTGCATATGAGATCCTGGGTGAATGATGAACAATCCCTCCAGTATCATATGCTGAGTCCTTTTGGCCAGGAAAGAACAGAACCATTCAAGAACGATTCCATCCATGTCAGCACAGTCCTGCAACTGAATCACCAGCATCTCATGGTCAATGGTATCAAATGCAACGGACAGATCTAACAGGTCTAAAGGGTTGAGCAACCCCAGTCTAACTCACAGCAAAGGTCATAATCCAAGGCCACAAGTGTGCTCTCGGTGCCATAACCCAGACAAAAACCAATAGCATTCTAGCTGGTCAGGGAGGCAATGTCAAGAGATGGTTTCTTGAGCAAAGAGCACACCAAGGCCTCCTTAAGGGACCCAGGCGAGTTGACTACCCCAGCCAGCAATGGCCCCAATGTCTCCCAACTGGCCTTAACCAGCCAGGATGGCCACATATCTAATTCACAAAACATAGCCCTGACAAACCCCAGAACATCTTCTGCATCAGCAGAAGACGCAGACGGAAACTGATCCCACAAAACAGTACAAGACCTGATTTCCCTACCATAGCAAGTGTGGCATCGAAGCAGTAGCGAATGCAAGCTATTTTGTCAGCTAAATAGCCAGCAAACTCATCTGTTGTATGAGGAGAAAGGACAGGGAAGCTTTAAGTGCGGCATTGCGTGGCAGCACTGCTAGAGCCTGTTGCGACTGCCACCTGCTGTTTTTGCTGCCCTACTCCTAGGGGCTGGAAGCTGCCCCCACCTGCCATCTGACTGGGGGCTGGAAGGGGCTCACCCCCTTGTCTGCCAGGTGCCACTTTCAGACGTGAAAGCCCACTTCATTCTTGGCCAGAGAGCTGGGTCCTGGCTGTGGTGGCGGCTAGCCCAGTCTGTGACTCGGGGATAGATGGGTCGGGATCTATCCCGTGACAACGTTTGGTGGTCATTTCCCAGCCACGAACTGATGTTAAGGTGGC
>QEPC01005198.1:1529222-1576951 GCA_003113815.1 Sphenodon punctatus
TAGCATTGAGATGAGCCTGAAGCTGCTGGACAACCACCATTCAATAACCTTGCCTAAAAACTGGGGAAAGTAAGAGACAGGGTGATAGCTGGCTGGGGAGTCAGCATCCAAAGATGGTTTCTTAACCAGGTCCTGGACAACTGCAATTTTGAGGATTTCCGACAACCTACCCTCCCAAGGAAGGCATTGACTACCCCAGCCAGCAACAGCCCCGACATCTCCCAGCTGGCTTTCACCAGCCAGGACGGGCAAGGACCTAATTTACAACTGGTTGCCCGCACCACTCCAAGCACATTCTCCACATCAGTGGACAACACTAATTGAAACCAATCCAAACAACCAGGAAAAGGCTGAATTTCCACAACCCCAAACTTTGACTCTGCAGCTAAAGTAGCAGCATCCAAGATTTATTTTCATGATGTAGTGAATATAAGTAATTTTATCTGCATAAATAATTAATACAAATGTCACAGAGGGCACTAGAGACTGGACAGATTTATCAGCCCATTCACCACCCAGAACAGCTCCTCAGACACTATGAGAGCAGAGAAGAAAGGTTTCTTCGCCACCATCACAGCCACGGCATAGTCCTTCAAAAATTATCTATACTGCAATTGGTTGACTTCAGCACAAGTCAACCACCATCTATGATCGAACCACCTCCCCTTCCACTTCAACTACTTCAGGTCCCCTTTATACCAGAGGCACATATGCTGTTGCAACCATATCAATTACCAAGTAATGGGAAATACAGGGTGAATCCATGTTATTTTCCCAAATCATGTTTCTGTTATCTCAGGTAACACCCATTGCATTGCTGAAGCCCTTCCAGGTAGATTTTCAATCCATCAGGGGCTCCAACCCAAATTCCCCAGCTCATGCTAACAGAACACAAAGGTGGATATGGTCCACTTAAAGCGAAGAGTCTGTACTCCCTTGGATAATATAGCAGGCATTCTTTCAGAGTAAGCCAAATTGTCTCTTTCTGCTTTGCACTAAAATAGATGCTCATTCATCTAGCTGAGAAATCAAACGGTTTTAAAAAGAGACACCTCTAAACTTACAGGTATTGGTTTAGCTTCTTCATTAGACTAAATTATTACTATAGGTAATAAATGTTCTTGGCTTGGAGCCTTAGTTAAAGCACAAATGGTTTCTAGGTGCATGTGCTGGATTGGTTATATGTGAATCTACTGGCAGTTGCCCACAGGCAAACTGTGTGTGCCAGGATGCTGAAAATGCACTTACCTAAATTAGCTTTTCCTCCCAGCAGACTGCAGCAATATGGCCTGTGCATCATTGCCTTCTGCACAGTGGACTGAGCTGGTTACTCTTTATCTAGCACAAGATTAAATTTATAGTATTGGATATTCTAAGGCTGCATTGTAAAGATGCCAAATTCATTTGTCAAGTCAGCTCAGCTCGTCTTTAAAGTTCCTGAATGGGCTTTAATGCTAACTGTAGGATAACAAGTTCACAGAGCTAAGGTTTGATTAGGTTCTTTTCCTCTACATCTTGGTTTCTTCAACTCCCTCAGAACCTCCGGCTGGGATCAAGCTTGACCACGGTTCTCGACCTCCGGCTGGCCAGAGGTTGAGAACCGTGGTTAGAGTGTCCACGATCCGGGATGGGCCAAAGGTAACATGTGTTGGCCCATCCCGGATCGTGGCCCCAACCACGATACAGGATTGGGCGCAGCGGCCTGATTGTCCGCTGCACTCGCCTGTCTCCCCATGGGTGGGTGATCAGTGGAGCTTGGGGGAGGGGGGGCTGTGCAGCCACATGTCATGCCACGCAGCCCCGCCCCCTCCCCGATCCCTGTTAGCGGTCAGGCCGGCACGTCTAAAGGACTGATGGCCTGATCAGGGGCCGGGATTTGAGATGGGCTAAAGTGAATCCCGGAGACGGATCCCGGTCCTGGTCCCGATCCCGGTCCAGGGTTCAGCGTAACGGGCCAAAAGGCCCATCACGTCTGAAATTACCCGAAGTGAAATGTTCTCCCTCGTTCCCAAAAAGGAAAGGGGGCTGTGATTTCTTTTCTCCATATGGGTATATCCAAGTAATCGTTAAATGAAATCTAAGAAAGTGTCCTTCACACATTTTTTCTATTCACAGGTGCGGACTTTTGTTCCTGCTAGTGCGTGCTCACATTCACAACATGCAGTACTCCCACACACACAGGCATGCACCCCCACCTCCCAAACACACCTATACACAGTGCTCCCTCTTAGCTCCTGGACTCTGAAATGAGGGACATCAACATTCTATATGTGGGATAATACAGGACATCATTTAAATAAAATACAATCTGCTGAATAGTATGAATTTATGCAAACTTAAAATAGCTTATTGTATAACTTGGAAGGTGGACTGGAAAATATTCTTTTCATTTTAAAAAAAAAAAAGACAATCTTAAAATAATGAAAGGAATCACACATCCATATAATAACCTCTCTCATGTTCCTAGAGTCTTCATTTTAAAGCTCTAGTACAGCATTTTCCCCAAGTGCTTGGTTTTACTATGAATCATCTCTACCATGCCCACAGCCCTACCACTGGTAGTAAAGCTTATTTTCCACACTCCAGAAACTTCTTCTCCTGTGCGGATTCTCTCATAGCAGAGACTGTGTGTGGATTCTCTCATCGCCAGCATAAGACAATAGCCCAATGGCTAACATTGGATAAAAACAGAAGTGATGCTGAGCTGCTGCATCCTGGGCTGGCCTGAGACAGGCAACCCAGGCAGACACAGTACGCGCTGAGCTGGGGTGCAAAACAAATATGTGCCTGGCCAGGTCGATCGCCGCAGACCAGGAACGTGTGGCCAGCTATCCCCGCCCCCTGTCATGATGGGAAGCCATGGCTGTCATGGTGGACTCTGCCTGGGTCACCAGACCAGCCTCGGAACACACATACAGACCCGGGGCAGACTACTTTAGCCCGATCTGGTAGACCCTAGTCTGGGCTGTGACCTCGGAGATGTTCCAAGGAAAGAGCCTGGGCTAGCTGCCAACATGACCCGGGATACACTGGGTCAACATCTGACAGTGCCTGCACACATGTGCAGTAGGGGTCCATGCCCAAGCGTGCCAAACTGGTCTGCTGTCACGTTTCCTTTTGCCCATTGAAGCTGGGCTGAATTTCTTTCTTTTTACTCTCCTGCTGAGTATTGGAGACTTGACAGGTCTGCAAACCCATTTGTCCTGCAAGTTAAATCAGAGTGAATGGAAGGTGGCCATTAAGAACACTGTTTGCTCAAGCTGCAGCTCCATGCACTTAACAAGTCTTAAGTGGGTGCTAAAGCATCCATTAATCCACCCTCCCACCCTGGCCCCGGGTGGTTGAACCTCAGAGCACCCACAGAGTCAGACCATGCCTTTCCATTATAATCCAGTGCCAAATCTCTCTTCCATTATTAATTATATAACAGCAGCAGTGTTCCAGGTGCTGAATAGTTGTGATTAGAGAAACCCCTGCACCAAGGGGTTTACAATCCAGATGGACAAAGGAGGGAAGCAAGGAGGAAGGGAACATAGTGAGAGATAGGAATGCATTCAAGTAATTGAGAAGCTGAAGGTGCATATGCTTAATTTAATTACAAGAGGTGGAGAGGGTCCGACCCCTTCTCAAGAAATCATCTTTAGACGTTGATTTCCTGGCAAGCTATCAGTCTGTCTCTAATCTTCCCTTTTTAGGGAAGGTTATTGAACAGGTGGTGGCTCATCCATTCCAGGCACATCTGGACCGTATCAGTTTTCTAGATCCTTCTCAGTCAGGCTTTTGTCCAGGTTATGGCACTGAGACTGCACTTGTGACCTTGGTTGGCGACCTATGTGTGGAACTAGATAAAGACCATTCGACCCTACTGGTTCTACTTGATCTCTCAGCAGCCTTTGGCACAGTGAATCATGAGGTGCTGGTGACCCGCCTTCAGGCCCTTGCCACGGTGGATGGAATGTTTTTTCAGTGGTTCCAGTCTTTCCTGGCAGATAGATCTCAACGTGTGGTCCTGGGTGATTCAAAGCATTATTAGAGGTTAAAAGAATTTCAAGTGTCTGAAGCATTGGGAAAAACTCCTTCCCTGCTAATAAAGGTAAAATCCATCTAGACCTCAACTCCTGATAAAAAATTATAATGAAATAAAATTTGACTAAGATCTTCAAATTCCCCAGAATAACAGGGGCATGACCTGAAGGTGTATGGGGTTTTATTATAGCGCCCTTTAAGGATCAGTGAATCAAACAATTGGAAGCAAAGGAGGGTGTAAGACCTATGCAGATGGAGGTTATGAAGATGTTCTAAGTAGGTTTCAATCCCAGTAGCGGTCTTGAGGAGAGGATACTAGGGAGATAATTTAAAGTAAGAATTCTTAGCCTGATCCTCTTGCCATGCAAAATTATACACTCTACTACTACTAATTTCTATAGCACTCTAGGCGTATGCAGCGCTTTACAGTCACAGATTTTTGAGACAGTCCCTGTCTAGTGACCTTACAATCTAAGATGGACACGGGTGAGGGGAACACAGAGACAGACAGACGCACACATTCCCATTTCACAGATGGGAAACTGTAGCTGAGAGGTTGTGACTTGGCCCAAGGCCACCCAGTGAATTCATGGCTAGGGTGGGATTTGAATCCTGGCTTCCCAGTTCCAAATCCAGCAGCTTATCCACCACACTGACAGCAGAGCATTTATCATTTTCAGCCAAGGATATGGGAGGGCTCCCTTTATAATCCATTTGTTCAATTAAACACAGGGACAGTAAGCGATGTGGACTTAAATTATATAGTCTAGACTAACACTTTAGGACAGCGATAACAACTTTACTATGGACTGAGAGAGTGCCTGTTTCTACACATACCATGGAATCAGGAACATTATTGGGCAGAAATAAAAGTCTTCTGAGAAACTTGTTCTGGACAATTTCAAATTTTCACTTGATAATAAGGACCAAATCTCTGTCCCATCCACAACTGGGCTAAAGATTTGGCTTTAAAAACTTGAGCTGGTACCACCTTAGCCCTACTAGAGGAGGCCATCAAATATGAAATCCCCTTAGAAGAGCAAGTAGCTTTTATTAGAGCCTTTAAAGTTAGCCTGTAATCCAGAGATGATCACCTCTTAATTTACATAGAGCTTGAAATGACTGGCAAATGCTTTTGCACCTGTTCTGTCAACCACTGCTGCACTGTGGTGTAGTAAATCCAAATTTTGATTAATATTGTGAGAGGAATATTGTGAAATTTCCTTGTCCCTATGTTTCATGAAGATAGTATTTATTTACAGAGTAGAAAAGTTTTATTTAAACTTGACGTGATGCTATTTCTAGCTACCATTCAAGTTTCCACCATTACATGTTTACAGAAAAATAAGCGCCGGAACATCAGGTTGCGGCTGTGACCAAGAGCGTTTTTCACCAACTCCATCTGGTGGATAGGCTGTGGCCTTTTCTTTCCGATTCAGACCTTGCCACTGTCATCCATGCTTTCATCATCACCTTGAGGCTAGATTACTGCAACACACTCTACGTGAGGCTGCCCTTGATGACTTTTCAGAAGCCGCAGCCGGTGCAGAACGCAGCAGCCTGGCTCCTTTTGGGGACAGGTCAGGTAGAGCACACTACACCGGTGCTCCAGAGTCTGCACTGGCTACCTATAGTTTTTTGGACACAATTCAAGGTGCTGGGTTTTGACCTTGAAAGTCCTAAACGGTCTGGGCCCCACCTATCGGAGAGACCTCCTGTCCTACCATGCCCCATCGCAGCCCCTGCAATTGGGTGGAAGCACCCTGCTGCGGGTGCCATCTCTTACCCTTGTCCATGAGACAGGGATGTGCAGAGGGCATTCTCAGCAGCTGCCCCATTTCTATGGAACTCCCTTCTTCCAGAGGTTCGGTTGAGCCCAAGCCTGAGTAACTTCCGGAGGCGGTGTCAATCATTCTGGTTTGGCAAGGCATTTGGCAGGCAGGGATTGGAACTGGTTGGGAGATTATATGTGGTTGGGGGAGGGGATAGGGATGGTTTTGGAGGTGGGCTTAGGGGTAGGGTTCTGTGGGGGGAGGGGTTACGTGTGTTAAGGGTTTTTATTAATTGTAAGCTGCCTTGAGCCAATTTGGAAAGGACCGCATATAAATTTAAATAATATTAAATTTAAAAAATAAAAATAAATTTTAAAAAAAATAATATTGTTTATTTGACCCAGTAGAAGAACTTTGATGTTGGTGAATGATTACTCACAAAAGGAGTCCAATTAAAGTCAATCTATTTACTTGCATGAGTACATGAAGATGGGCTGGTCTCACTGGATGTCACCAAACATAATGCTAGCTGCTTGACTTCAGTGTTAAACACGAATTCGGTTATGTCTCTTTGTGCAAACATACACCTCACTAATCATTTCATGTGTTTTGGGATCTGCTAGCACAGAACATCTAGAGATGCACATCAGTTTGCTTTTATGAACCCTAGAGTTTTGTGAAGGATCATTCTAGTTCCTGTGCATTTCCCTAGTGTTTCGGGGGAAGGGAGGGGAGATGAAAGGGAGTGGTAGGATGGAAGGAAAAACAACACACAGGTGAGGGAAAGGTCTGAGGAGGTGCGGGCACAGGGATGAGGGAAGGGAGGCGAGGGAAACAGAGGAAACAAGGAGAAAGAACTGGGGGAGCGGGAGCTTTCACAGTTGGATTCTCTTTGGAATGGAGTTTTACCCACACAATTCGAGCAGTTTGCATTCTTGACCTGCTAGACCTTTGCAGGCCTGGAGCCAGCTTCTCTCTCCTGCAATTTGGTGCATTGCACCAAGGAATATTATCTAGGACACAGCTGGTGGGAGGAGACTATTGGGCAGCCACATATACACAGCAGCATGAATATCTGTTCATGCTTCTGTGTGCCCCAGATGACATGGGATGGATTTATTTATTTATTTCCATTTTATTTATTTTTTTGCCCGTCCTTCCCACATGACTCAGGGCAGCTTACAAAACAAATAAACACAACACACATAAAACAGCATAAAAAAACCAAACCCCCAACCTTTCCCCTCATTCCTCCCCAACCCAACAAAACCCTCCCCAGTCACCCCCTCATACTCATACTCCTACTCCAAACCCCCACCAAACCCCCCCATTCTCTATCCCTGCCTACCAAATGCCCTAACAAATAGAAAGGTCTTACACCGCCTCTGGAAGATGCTCAGGCTCAAAAGAACCCCTGGGGGAAGTTCCATAGCATCTGGGCAGCAGCCGAGAATGCCTTCCTGCGAGCCCTCGCTGTATGAACAAGACTAACAAATGGTACCCCACAGGGAGGGACTCTCAGCCAACTGCAGGGGCTACAGTGAGACATGGAAGGACAGGTGGTCTCTCAGATAGGTGGGGCCCAGACCATTTAGGGCTTTAGTTTAAAGGTCAAACCCAGCACCCTGAATTGTGCTTGGAAAGCTATAGGGAGCCAGTACCAACTTCTGAGCACCAGTGTAATCTAGAACTGAAACTCGGTACTCTAATTTTTTTGAAAATCACCGAAGATCATGGTACTCTGTTTCGAATTTCCGAGGTTCTGAGGATCAAGGTCAGTAGTCAGAAAGCTTGGAACCCTCAATCAAGTGATGGATGCGCGCATGACCGGAGTGACCCAGACCTGACCCAAACTTCTCTGAGCTAGGAAACGAAACTTAGTGCCAGATTTGGTAGGCAGAGGGATAATGTGAGGAGACAGGTGTGTGATGGACAAGCACAAGAGTGTTTTTGATTGACTGGCCGGGGCAAAATAAAAGTCACCATTTGGGCATTTTCCATTCTCTTTGGTGAATTTGGCTGTGTGCTACACTGCTGTATGTGTAAGTATTCCAGCTGGGCGTGAGTGGGCTGTTTATAGAGGAAATAAGGGGTTGCTAACCACCCTGCTTTGAAAAAACACCACCACATTTTAAAGTGGATGCTTTTTGCCATGCTTGGCAGCACCATAGAGGGCAATGCTGTGAGTTGGCAGGCTTTGGCATGTGGTTTTTGCAGTTGCACTTTTGGTTTGTCTTGTGAAAGTGATTGTCTCACTTTTGCTGTGGGGGTTTTGGGCGGGGGGATTGGCACTGTACTTTTGATGTAGGTTCAACTTTGCCAAGATGAGTCCAGCTGGGACACAGGGAGATACTTTCTGGTTAATTTATGGTGTGTGGGGAGGGGGATTGTCTTGCAAGAGAGCTGAATTTCAGTCCCTTATATACTGTAGGGGGAGAAAAGGGTGAATGCACTGTTGTGCACCCTGATTGGATAGACAATTAAGCAGCCACATGTGGCACCTCCAAGTTTCTGCGATTGCAAGTTCCAAGGTTCCAAGTTCTGAGGTCCAGAGTTCCAAGTTCCAATTTCTGAGTCCTTGGAAAAAGTTCCGAGTGATGACCAAAGACTCGGTCCCAGTACTCAGAACCTCAAAAATCCTCACAAATACTCAGTGCACCTATTTGGGACAGCGCTAGTATAATTGCTCACCGGAAGGAGGTAAGCTGCCACATTCTGCACCAGCTGCAGCTTCCAAACAGTCACCAAGGGCAACCACATGTAGAGTGCATTGCAGTAGTCTAACCTTGAGGTGATGAAAGCATGCATGACAGTAGCCCGATCCTAATCAGAAAGAAAAGGCTGTAGCGCCTCACCAAATGGAGTTGGTGAAAAGCACACCTGGCCACCCCCCCAGCCTGACAATTCAGGTGCAACAAGGGGTCCAGAAGCATGCTGGGGCTACTAACCTGATTGACCAGAGGGGGTTGAACTCAGTCAATAACAGGAGTCCCAATCCCCTTCAGATCACAAGGCCAGCCAACCATCATTACTTCAGTCTTGTCTGGATTCAGCTTCAGCCAGCTCATCCTCATCCAGTCCCTGACAGCAGCCAGGCAACGGTTAAGTACAACACTGCAGGGCATGGGTCAGATGAAAAGAAGAGGTAGAGTTGAGTGTGATCAGCATACTGGTACATCACCCCAAACCTTTGAATGACCTCACCCAGTGGCCTCATGTACAAGTTGAACAAAAGAGGAAGACAGAATAGAATCTTGCAGGACCCCACAGAGGAGGTCCTGAGAGAACGACAAGCAATCGTCCATCACCAATCTCTAGGATCTCCCCAACAGGAAGGAGCAGAACCACCTAAGAGTGTTCCCATGCACCCCCACCAGGTCCTGCAATAGTATAAACAACACCTCATGGTCAACTGTATTAAAGGCCACCAAAAGATCTAACAGGATGAACAGGGTTGAATCCCCCTTATCAATCTCCAGGTGCATATCATCGACCAAGGCCACAAGCACAGTCTCCATACTATTCCCAGGATGGAAGCCTGACTGAAATGGGTCCAGGAATCCGATGGCATCAAGGTGAGCCTGGAGCAGTCAGGTAACCATCTGTTCAATAAGCTTCCTTAAAAAGGGAAAGTTAGAGACAGGCCAATAGCTGGCCAAGAAGTCAACATCCAAAGATGGCTTCTTAAGCAGGGGCCAGACTACTGCAGTTTTAAGAACATCCAACACCCTCCCCTCCCAAAGGGAGGCGTTGACAACCCCAGCCAGCAATGCCTGCAGTGTCTCCCAGATGACTTTCATCCATCAGGATGGACAAGGATCTAGTTCACAACTGGTTGCTCTCACTGCTCCAAGCGCATTCCCCACATCTGTGAGTGATACAGATTGAAACTGTTCCAAACAAACAAGACAGGACCGAGCTTCCATAACCTCAAACTCTGACTCTAGAGGTAAAATGACAGCACCCAAGTCATGATGAATACGAGCAATTTTGTCTGCAAAGTAATTAATAAAAATGTCACAGCAGGCATTAGATGACTGCAATTCCGGGCAGAGGCAGACTGGATTAACCAGGCCTTTCACCACCTGGAACAGCTCTGCCGGACAAGATTTTGCAGACCCTGTGATAGCACAGAAGAAAGCTTTCTTCGCCGCCATCACAGCCATGGCATAGTGCTTTAAAAACTATTTCTGGTGCAGTCAGCCAGCTTATTGTATGTTTAGCATTATGTCTGGCAACACCCATTGTTCTTAGATGTCATTTTTGTTTTATTTTGTTTTAATTAAGGAACTTTTCAGAAGCAGAAATATAGTTCCTGGGAATTTGTTTATGGATACAAACATAGCCATAGATGATTTATAGCTAACACAACACATGCATTGCAAATGTACACAAGTCCGTTACGTATAGATTTTTTGCTATGGGTGCTATTGCTTCCATTCTGTCAATTCATTGCATTTTCATGTTGATTTCTACTTTGCAAAAATAAGTGAGGGTTCATTCCCAAATCTATTTTTGTTTTGGTCCATATCATTATTGTCACTTAGTTACTGATTTCACTGCATTTCGATGGCTACTTCTCTGTGGTATTTCCATAATGCAAAGAACATAGACAATGCAGTATCTCAGCATGCAACGTTCTGCAAGTAGCCGAACGGAGAGTGGAGAAGGGAGTCCCTGCTCCAGGACAGTCTTACCATATCTTTATGGTCAAGGTAGGAAGTGACAAACAAGAAATGGTGTGTTGAATGTTCGAGTTTCCTCAAGTTCAATGTTCAATCAAATCACACAATACTATTGCTACTTGAGTCAGACCCTTGGCACTAAATGGGAGAGTTCATGGAATCATCAAGGGGTATGCAAATTGGTAAGAATCTTACCCAGCACTCAATGTAGGTGTGTGCCACTATCCAACTCTAAACAACTTGTGTAAATATACACAAACCACAGATCCCAGGGGAAAGAGAGGCAGTTGTGCTTGCCTCCCACACCCCATCGGTTGAGTGTTATCAGAACAGGTTTGCTGTGCTAACATATGCAAAGAAAACCCATGCTGTAGGGCTTGATTTCCCAAACCCACTTCACACAACACCTGGAAATGGAAACGGTGATGAGTGTGTGTGTAACAACATACGTGTCCCACAGGGGAAGACAGTCCTGCACAGGGGTTATGATACTGTGGAGTCCTTAGGAACCTTACGCAGGGAACTTCACAATGTTGTGTCATGAAGACACTTCTCAGAATGGAACTTTAAACAAACTTTTAACAAATGGTTTTGATCCATTCTGGAATCTGCACATACCAACCCCCACCCCATCATTTCCATTTCCAAGTGATCCTTCAGCAGACTTTCCAAGTTTAAATCATTCTGACCAAAAAAGCAGAATGTGATTTCAGGTTCCAGATTTTCCTTTCAGGGAAACACGAACCCCCCTTTGAAAACATTTTGTGCATCCCAACCCCGTCCTCAGACTGTACCACTTGTGGTCATGTGTTGCAGCCAGAACGCCTGAGATTTCACGGAAGGAAAGAGATTAATCTGTAACAACAGCGAGAGCTGGATGTCATGTCACTTTGGTTTTCTAGGACAGTCGGGGGATCTAGTGCATTACAATATGGGGTGTTCAGAGGCAGGAGTCATGGTATAGGTGACTATACATGTGTGTATGATACTTGGCCAGTCTGGTTTACAAAAGTGAAACTGATTAGGAGGATGCGACTTGGTCTCCTAGGTGAAGAGAAACCTTTGCAAGGTTAAACTGACTATGTTCCACTATATCTTGTGGCTATCCCACATCCATCAACCTTCTCCCTCCCCCACCCCCACCCCCATACAGCCCATGGATCCAGTTCTCTGAAAGACTGAGCTCAGGGTAACTGAGCAAAGATGTGGGCAGGCACACAAGCATAGGGAACAGATCCATGGCACAAACCCCTCTCTTCCTAACCACACTCCCTCAGCAGCACCCACACCCCCAGCTTCTATGAAGTCCTCAGAGCTTCTACTAATTCTTGCCTGTCCTGTTCTCTCCAAGCTAAATGAAAGCTGCCCCCTAACCCTCTCCAGTTGCCAGCTTTAGTGTTACGCCTAACCTGCAGAGGAAAAGGACTGGGACTGAAAGACCAAGACTAAGTGGGTATATGGAATTTAAGTTGTAAGGGAGCAGAATATGAGAGTATTCAACATCTTTACTGCTTTCATGGCGTGAAAGTTACGGTGGGAGCCTTAACTTGAAATTTTGGAGCTAAGGGCTCCCACTGCAGTGGGGCCAGTATGTTTCTACTGAGGGGAGAAAGGAAGACCAAGATCTTCTGTTTGGTGTATCTCCTGAACATAGTAGTCCTGCTCTACAGATAATCAGTCACATTCAGAGGAATGGGAGAAGTAGCAAAGGCTCTTTTTCTCTCTGCAGTTCTTGATTTGGGAGATTGGGGGGGGGAGAGAGTACTGGGGCTCAACCCCGTACAAACGTCCTGCCCTTAGACCCCAGATGCATTGGGGAATTCAGAGAAGCCAGTGGAGCTGCCCCACGAGACCCACCACTTCACCAGACAAAACACTCCCTGCCAGAAAGCTCATGGGTGGCAGTATCAGCCTCAGCCTCAACCCTGTCAGAGGAGAGGCTGTTGCTCAAGCTGGTGCTTCTGCAAGTGTGTGGGGAGGATGCTGCTGTTGCCCCCACCCACTGTTTGGGGTGGGGGCAACCCTAGGGGTGCTTTGCCACCAAAAAGCTGATGGACGGCAGCAGCACCACTAGCCCCGTCCTGCCCCCATCAAAGTTAAAAGTTTATCCAACTATAGGTGCAATCTTGCAAAACAGCAGTACTGAAAGGTTCTGGACAGAGGTGCCAGGGTGAGCCCTGGCACAAATTAAGCTTTGCTCCCTGTGGAAGAGATGAACATTCTACTTGGGAATGATTTCTTCTCCCTTCAGGTCTACCTAGCACTTAATAGGCTGGACACTGGGTTTGCCCTGAAGTGAATTGCAGTCAGTGGAAGGTGGGAAGAGAGAAAAAGAATAAGACATGCTCATCAATTACAGCAATGAGTGTGCTCTAAGTGAACAGCTTTCCAGTGACCTCCAGCAAACTCATGAAGCATGAACATAGCAGCTAATTGATGGGCAGAGTTGATTGCCTCCTCCTCTGCACTTGTCGGAGCTTTAGGTTAAAAATCCAAGAAGCAACGTCAAAATAATATGGGGAAACACAGACAACAAGGAGAAAGAAGCTGGGGAGGGGTTTTAGAGCTAGGGTTGAAGGTTTAAAATCTTTACTCGTCTAAGTTGTAAAATGTCAGAAAGTGAAGATAAATATCGGCACTGAACAACCTGTGCCTTCTTCCAATGATTTTAAATTAAAACCTTTGCCTGCTGCAAACAGATGCAACTCAGTGTTTGGTTAGGGAAGGCTATTCAATGGTAGCAGCAAACAGGTGATGAAATGATATAGCTATTCACAAATGAGTTAATACACTGAAGTCAATTCTTTCAACCTCACCTATTTATTTATACACAGTGGTTTCACATTTCAAAGGAAAGTCAGCATCAAGTTTTCAAAACTAGATATTTGTCTAATTGATTATTTATTTGTTTAAGATTGTTGTTTCCACATTGACTGGATTTTGTTTTTATTTCTTTTACAAAGGAATGAAATAAAGATACCAATCTGGTTCCTATTAACTCCCTCCTTTGCAATGCCACAGCAGGTGCTACTCAACAGTGTACTGGCATAAAAATAATGTTTATTTTGAAAGAAGTCATTATGCGTCATAACCATCCATTTATTACTGCAGCACAAGGAGAATTTCTCTCCCTCCAGTTTTCTACATGCACATTTCTGTGTAGACATTTAAAATGAGGAGACAATCAACATCCTATAATAATCACTAGACCAAGTATACTGCGGGCATCTACCATTCTTATGTTCACCACATAAACCCATCCGTTTTCTTGGTATAAAAGGCTAGGAGCAATATCCACTTCTCAGAAAGGTGGAAAAGAAATAGCTATTAATTTCTAAACCATTTTAAAATTAAAAACAATGTATAGCACTAAACCATAAAGTAACTGTTGGTAATCGTCTTCTCAAAAAACAGATCTCTTACATTCTGAATTTAGCAGATTGGCAGTTGTCTCACCAGATTATTCGAGGAAATCACTGCCTAGTTCAACAGCTTCAAGAAGCCTGGTATGTTTCTGTATATCCCCAATCACTGTATCAGTGAAGTCTAGAGGCTGCTTACAGTTTGTGATGCAGCACACCAAAATAAACGTATATGTGCTTAAAGGCACAGGTATCCGTCTCTCACACAAACATGTACAAATATAAATTTATAAATTAGCAGCCTGCCACAGCAGAAAAATAAAAAGAACCAGAAGGCTTCTGTAAAGCAATGCAATTTATTACCACATCTCATTCTCCAGATTAATTAAAATCTTACAATGAATGAATGCTTTATTTATGACCATTTGGTCAAATCAGAAATTTTACAATGGCCCTTTTCACACAGACGCTCTAACACTGATAAAATGGGTGTTACATTTTATGATACATGTTGCAGGGCTGCAGGTGTGCGCTATGGGTGCCCTGCAACATGTATAAATAAAATGTAACACCCATTTTATCAGTGTTAGAGTGTCTGTGTGAAAAGGCCCATTTATGCAATTAAAATACCTCAGCACGAGGCAATCAATTTTATTTTATTTTACAATAGTCTTCTTCATTGGAAAACTGGGTTGCATACACCAAATCCCCATTTTTAACTTTAGGGAATTCTTATATATACCTAATAAGTTATATACAAGATATACTATAACCACATTTTACTGTACAAAATATATAATGGCAAACTGTAACAGTTAATTACTGTTAGACTTTCCATTTAATTTAACTGGTACTTTAACAGTAAGCAGCAAACCGTTACTTTCCCACCTGGCATGTGGGAAAGGCATTGTAACATAAGTGTGGGCATACAGCTTTCTATAGCATGTTTTTCAAACGTGCCATACATGTATGTCAGGACATCTAAGGCTGTGATAGTCAGTACAAAATTTTACTTTACAACTACTCAACACAGCAAGAACTGAACAAAAATGGAATGTATGTTTAGTGGCTTATGTGGGTTACAAAATAATAAATATTGTAATTATGTTGATAGACACCAACTACAAGTCATAAACACCATCCTTTAATATTCGAGGATGGATATAAAAAATCAAACATAAAACCCAAACAATATTCAGTAACTCTACAAACAGTAAGCAGTGTATTTATTTTAAAAATATGCTACATAGGCTGAACAGAAGGTAAACATGATATTTCTGATCACAGTAAATGGCTCTCATTACTTCAGTGCAATTATACAGTAAGTGCAGTGCATGGATCCATATGTCGCTTCCTCAGCAGTTAAGCAATTATAATCTCCATCTTCCTAGCACATCATTAGACCTCAATAACATCTCTCTCAAAATAGGTTTTAAATGCTATATCGTAGAATTCTTGAACTCAACAATGAAAAAAAATATTGCATACTGATGTGTGTTTATAAATCTAAAATAAAAGAATCTACCTTCAGGTCCAATCTTGCCAGTCTTTCCTTCTGGACATAATGTTTATTGTTACTGTGAGCGGCCCTGTTAACTACTTACAGAAGTACTTTATAAAAAGAGATCCAAGTTCACAGCATTTTCCCCATTGCTGCCAATTAGGAAAACATAGTGAACATGGGTCCCTGTTTATAATGCACTGGTTCCCAAACCTCTTGCATGTGGGACCCCATTTTTGAGACTTAAATATGATCCTGTAACCCCAAACGGCAACAAAGACATGCAAAGTATAGCAAATGTCAATCAAGATTGCAACCCCATTTTCAGATGGTGCGACTCCATGTCAGATCCTGACCCAGAGTTTGGGAAAGTCTGTTAGAAAGAATGCACTATTGGTCCAATCCAGACTTCAGTAGATATTGGATTCGGCCCTACACTAATGCATTTTCAAAATTGTGAATGCAAAGTTTTGCTGAGCAGAGCTTCTCAGCAATTCAGTCCTGTTTCACACCAATGGAAATCAGGAGTAACTCCACTGAAGACAATGGGATTAATCTGAATCCAAGGGTGACAGGAGGCAGTCTTTTGCTCTCACTTGTTAATGAGGTAAAATTTCCCTAAACAATTTAGATGTGTCTCCCCTCTCAAGGAACCAAATATATGTCCTCAATAAGAAATATATTAAGAAGATCTGGTTTTCAAGGACTTGGTAGCTCCTCATTTTCTATCAAATAATCTTTCTTCATATAATTAGCCCCTCTAACCAGCCTCCATACTCCAAGGTAGGCATCCTTCAATGAACTCTTGTTAACTGCTTCAGTGCCAGATTCTTCTTGGGAAAAGGGTTCTTTTGCTGCCACTGCAGTGCTGTCCTCCTTTTCCACTATGTACTGCTGACTGTCCCCATTTGCTGACTCCTCTACTGCTAATTTCCCCGTCTTTTTCTCCTGGGACATCTCCTCCATTGCAAATGGTGACTGGCCTCCCCTGCATTCTTCCTCCTCATGCCTGGCTTCTTTCTCTAGGTCCTCATAATTGCTTTGCTTTCTGGTCTCAATGTACTTGGCGACACAGTAAGTGATGGAGCCCAGTGTGTTGACCACTATACCTGCTATGAACAACTTGGTGGGCTCCACATCACTGAATGCCACCATGCCCACTGTGATAGTGGCAATGCTCTTGACCACACCAACAAAGCTGGTGGTCACGGCCGAGTTAATATAGGTGCAGTGGAGGGTAGTAAAGTTCATGGCACAGCCGATCAAGACGCACGCGATAAAGATGCACGTCATGGTGGGGTCCTTCCATCCTGGGAAGGACCAGACATTGATAGAATCCATGCTGGCAAAAGAGCAGATGATAAGCAAAGGTGTGGCTGAGACAGCGATGGCATACTGAGCTGTCAGGGGGCCATAGTCACTGTCTGCACTGGTCTTTTGAATAAGCACCAAATATGAAGCATGAACCAGCACAGCCAGCACTCCTGTCACATAGCCAACAGGCTCGCCAGTCAGGTCACCAGCTCCTGCCAGGGGAGAGAGATAGAAGCATGCATTAAATGGATGTATGGTATGGGACATGGAGGGCTCTTCAAATAGTGTTAAAAATCACACAAGAAGGACAACACTCATGTCAAAAATGGTCACCGAGTGCTATGATTTCTGAATACTGTCCTATCCAGGGACTCGTGTTCACTGAGTTTATTGCCAGTGGGAAAAACACAGTGAACACAGGTTCCTGCTTATGACAAGTATTCTGCCCACATTTTATTTTTAATTAATTTATTTAAAAACTGTCCCTTTCTTCCTCATTTCCCAATGGTCCCTTGAACCCCAAAGTAGTAGCCAGCTAGTAGGTTCTATGAAGCTCAAACCACTTTGCATCTTCCCCTTGGGGAGGGCAGGGGGGGACAAAGCAGAAGACCGTGAGTAAACAGAAAATGCTGTTACCCTATCGCTGTCTCCTCAGATCTCTGCATCAGCTGGGAAATGCCACATGGCTCCCAGGATTCATTTCCATAATCATACCCCTCCAGTTTCCTCTAGATAAAGCCAAGGGCATCTAGAGAAAGGACTTCCCTTCCCCCACCCAATGTCAGTTAATCTGTTCCTTCCCCTCCTTGAGACAGCTTACAAACCCACACTCTCCTCCGCTCCACCAGCTGGTAGCCAGACAGAGAATCTGCCTTCACACTCCTGCCACTCATTGGTCATGAAGCTTCAGGGCAAGAGTTGGCTCTCCCTCTTGAAAATACCTTTTATGGAGCAGCACCTTCTGCACATTCAGAGCTCAAGTAAACTTCACCGAGGCCAATCGAGTTACTCCCGACTCCCAAGCAAGATTTCACCTGGGCTATTAGAGCGAGGCTATTAGAGCGAGGCAGTCCCCAAGACTAACTAACTGCGGCTTTCCCATAACAGGTTGAAGTTTTCAGCTTTATTCTTCACTCTCTTATCTTTCCAGAGTCTGGCTCTGCCTCAGCGCTTTCCCCCACCCGCCCTCTTCTCTGTCTCTGACACCATCTGAGCTGATACTGATAGCATCTGAAAGGGAAGCCAGGCATCCCCCAAGGGCACGAGGCTTGGGGATGGAGAAGGGAATGAGGATAATCGCCTTCTCGTCTCCGATCACCAACCTAGCAGTATAGTTTAACAGTCCATGCCGATCCCTACAAAGTCCAGGTCATGGAAAGTCTTCAGATATCCCCCAGTTATGCAGGGTTGCCTTGCCCTGCAAAGAGAAAAAACCCCTCCCCAACAAAGGGGCTCGAGACACCATCTCCCTCTCCAACCATCCCCCCAAACCAGTGAGGAAATTCAAAGGGGGCAAAGAGAGAAGGGCGCGCGAGATGGAGGCAAGTGGTGCGCAAGGAGGAATAGGAGATCAGTGCTGATGGGGAGGGGTAAAATAAAAGCAATGGTTTGGGAAGAAGAGTTGGGGAGGTGAAAAGAAGGAGGAGTGGGATGCGGGTATGAAGCATGCGAAGGGTCACTGGGGCCATAGGACTGGGGCCAGTAGGAGGGAGGACTGCACTGTGGTGCTGAGGAAAACGGAGCTGGGCGAAAGAATAAGGGGCCACACAGATGACAGGAGGGGGGGGTGGAGGGTAAGGGAAACGGGCTGTTAAGCTGGGAGTGGGAGGGGAGGCTAGAAGGCTGAGAGGCGGTGGGAGTGGGATGAGAATGCATGGAGGGTGATGGGGGTATTAAGGGCTTGTGTGTTGCGGCGAGTGGGAGGGACGGGATGAGGGGCCATGGAGGGTGATGGAGATGGGCCATGGGGCAGCCAGGTGTGGGACGGCTAATGGGGGGGGGTGAGGTGGAGGATGGTAGGGGGGCTATGGGGATGGGCTCACCTGCCAGGGCAGCCCCGCAGGTAGTGACGGTCACAGCCACCAGCACCCCGGGGGAGGGCAAGCCGTTCCTGAGGACCAGGACGCCGATGAACATGGTGACCAGGGGCAGGCAGCGCTTGAAGACCACGTACATGGGGAGACTGAGCCCCCGCAAGGACCAGAGGGTGAGGCTGGACTGCAGGGTGGAGAGCACGGTGACCCCGACAAAGACGCGCGCCAGGCTGAGCCCGAAGGGGGGCAGCTCGATGAGCCCCAGGCGCCGCAGCACCTCCAGGCTGAGCGCCGCGGTGGAGCTGGTCAGGCACTGCAGCAGCGTCAGGAAGGCGAAGTGGTAGCGGCTGATGAGAAACTTCAGCAGGATGTTGAGCGAGCCCGAGAAAACCCCGTGGGCCACCGCCACCGAGATGCCCAGCAGGCGGCCCTTGCACAGCTGCATGGTCGCCCCTCACTCCTGCTGCCGAGCTCCAGCTGTCGGGGGGGAGGTGGAACAGGAGCACCAGCAGCAGCGCTCTCCCTCGGCTGCCTCGTCGCCTCCTCCTGCTGCTGCTGCTGCTGCTGCTGCGTGCAGGAGGGCGAGCAGCAAGGAAGCATCGGACGAGAGACTGCCCTGATCCCTAGCGCGTGGGCGAGAGAGAGGGGCAAGGGGACACGGGGGCGGGGGCATCGATCAAGAGGGGGAAGGCAGCCCCGGCTGGCTCTGCTGCAGCCCTTGGACAGCTCCAGCCTAGAAGACCCCAAACTGATGCTGACGCATGTGAGTCTGGGTGCCTGGGCACTTCCCATTACCTTAATTATCTGCGGGCAGCCTTAGTGCATTGGCTAGTTTTCTTTCCTGAGCGCTCCGTTTGCCCCGAGGATTAATCAGCGCTTGCTCGATTCCTGGAAGGGCAGGAGAATAAAAGGCTTGGGGGACTCACTCTCTTCCCCTTCCCCAGCTACCCCATAAGGGGGGGGGGGAATCTTCGAGGGCTTTATTCTCTCTCCTCCTTTCCAACTGCCCTACAGAGATTAAAGCCCCCGATTTCCCCTTCTCCAACTGCTTGGAGATGACTGGAAACCACGCTGAGGCAGCGCAACCTAACAAAAACTTTACTCTTCAAACCTCAACTTAAAAGTCTGTGGCTTTCCGCGCTGAATTCATTTACTGTAATAGAAGAGCCAGCCATCTTTATTAAATGAGACCCGGGGAGGAGGGTCCTAGGAGGAAATGCACATATTGATTCTGCCTGCCCTCGACTAATCTATAGTAACAGGTAGCTGGAAAGCAGCTAGGAGCGAGTTAACCCCTTCTAGTGAAAAGATCAGACTTTTTTTTGTTGAAATCCTCTTGTAAATAGTAGGGAAAGATTACACGAGGTTTGAAGTACTTAAACTCGCTTATACTCTACCATGAAGTGCCGCAGTTAAACCAGACACCAGGCTCATACACGAGAACAGGACGACGTATGCACTTCAGCGGGCTATGTTAACAAACACAACGGTAGCCCCGCCCGCGTTCCCTCTGGGCAGCCCTCACTCACATGCACCACGGTGTAGCGTTAATAAACTGGCAGTCCCCTCCCCTCTGCACATTTCATGGGTTGGCAGCAGCAGCCACCAGTGGCCTCATTCAGTGCTTTCCCTCTAACCAACCCTGGCTCTGAGGGAAGGGGGGGTTCAAGGCTCTGACACACACCCACCGCCCCCCTTTCCATCAGAAACAGCACTGCTGCTCTCCCACCTGAGACAGCTGCAAAAGGAAAGAGTGGTGGTGTGTGTGTGTGTGTAGAAAGGATCTTCTCCAGAGGAGCTGCTGGCGGCACCTTGCCCCTCCCAAACATGGACCTCTTGTGCACACACTCACCCAGTATCTTCTGTATTACCATACAGTTGTGGGGCAGAAAACATCCCTGCTCCTGAGGGCACTCTGCCCTTCTCCAAGCGTCCAAACCTTGTATAGGGCAACAAGCTCTCCTTCAGTTGGTTTACATTCCCTGTAAATGCCACTTCACAGACAAAACTGCTACTTGTTTTCCGCAAGAGATTCTTCTCTGCCATCCAATTGAAGCACTCCCAGTGGCACCAGGAGTATTCTCTTGCTGTCATCAGAGTAGCGATGAGAAAATACAGCAGGAAAGGTCCAGCCTCCGTTAGTGACTGCCCTACTTCTGGCATATGTGCATATAGTGCACATATGTCCAGAAAAGTCACAACCTTGTTTGAATCCCACTCTCATATCTCGTCTGGGGCTCCCATTCTTCAATCCTGCTGAACTTAGAACTACAGCAGGGTTGTGTGGTGTCTGCACTCCATCATGCATGGAGTGCAGACACCCCGAGTCCTCGCTCCCTTCTCCTGCTAATACCTACCATCCAGTACAATCTGTTACCTGAGTAACAGTACTCATATTGTACTCATGTCCTCACCCCATGGACCAGCCAGCCATCATTCTCGATGTAACCAAGCCAAGCACGTGCACCTGAGACCTCGCATCTTCATAAAAGTTACACCCCTTGTCTCTCCCTCTGTTCACCTTGCATTCCCCCCCCACCCCTCAGATTGTAAGCCCTAGGGCAGGGACTGTGTCAATTCCATTCCTTTGTAAAGTGCCAGGTAGATTGCTGGTGCTATATAAATGCTTGCTAATAATAATAATAAATGCATGCATAGAACCCCATTGTGTGTATAGACTACCTCAGATGATGGGTCTGATTATTATTATTATAAGCATTTATATAGCGCCAGCGATGTACCTGGTGCTTTACAGAGAATAAGATAGACACGATCCCTGCCCGAGAGCTTGCAATCTAAAGACAGGGGGAGGGGAGACAGGGAAGGGGGAACAGAGGGAGAGACAAGGGATGCAACATTCATGAGGATGCGGGAACTCGGGTACATGTTCTTGGCTTGGTTGCAGTAAGTTGGGAGTTTACAGATAACAGGTGGAGGATAATCCTGGGTGGGGATGATTAGCAGAAGTTAGGAAGGGCGGAGCGGAAGAGGTGGGTTTTGAGGAGGGACTTGAAGGTGTGGAGGGTGGGGGCCAGGCGGACGAGGCCAGGGAGGGAGTTCCAGGCGTGCGAGGCAGTGAGGGAGAAGGGACGAAGGCGGTTGGGGAAACAGGGGAGGCGTGAGAGGGTGGGCCCCATATGCCAGGATGCCACAGCACCCACAGGAAAAAGCCAAAGCCACTTGGGTTTCCTGGGCAAACAACCTACAGCAATAACTTCCTATGGCATTATGACCCCCCTCATGCTAGTTGCAAGAAAAAACTTACTGTCAAAAAATAAGAAAATATATGAGTAGCTTTTAATCAATGGATAGCTCTGCTCTCACATACATTCCAAGCACAGTGACCTTCACTGCCTTGCAGATCCCCCCATCTGCCCATTTCTTAACATTCAGTGGTCCTCCCAACTAAAACATTCTAGGCTTCCATGGCACTAGCATCTGTAACATTTTTAGATGGGTTCATATGTGCACTGATGTGTTTGTGACAGAGCTATCTATACAGTTTAATAGTCACTTGGATTGTCAGTGGGTGTTTTCACAAATAAATTTCTCCTGGATGTTTGCTGTTACATCCTGAACTTTCTGTGTGTCTTTCTCCCCGCCTGCATAAGCTTTACAAAAACCTTTCAACCAATAGCTGGCCTGTAATCAATAGCAGCCAATAGCAGCTCATGCTTGACACACAGTCAGGACACATTAGTAATGTGACATTACCAATAGTGGTGAATAGCTGCTCACATACGGCACTCAGTCAATTCTACTAGGCAGCTGCCCAGCTCTTTAAGCTGTTGAAAACATTTGGTACGTGGACTACAGAGTTCATGTACACCTGAGTTGCAGCCATGGAGACACATGCAGAGAACTTCTTGCCACTTGCTATCATGTTCCAGGGCTTCCTTTCCATCGCTGTGCAGAACCTGTGAGTGATCCACCAGATCCAAGTCTTCTGATGTCATTGGCGAGATGTGATGTCAAGGCACAGAAAGGCTCTCATTTGATCTCTGGCTGGGATAGTGTGGTGCCTAACACCCCGGAGGCAGCTCCTGCTTTGGTGCCATGCACTTGCCTACCTCCAGTGACATTGGACTGCACTGGGGAGGACTGAAGCCATGCAAGGGCAAGCTGATGCATGCAGGGAGCTACCTGTCAGGAGACATGGTTTTGGTCACCAATGCCATGCGCAGGGCTGTACCCACTGGGAGGCTGGTCTGGGTGAAGGAGAAGAGCACAGACTAGTGGGAGAATGCACTGTCCTTTTGGGAGAGGCTGAGTGGCTGGCAAACTTCAGGATGCCCTGCCACCTTGTTCTGTAGATAGCTAAGATGCTCGGGCTGCAACCGAACAAACAGAGCATGGTGATGTGGTTGCCAAGCGCATTGCCATCGCCGTCGCCATCTGGAAGCCTGACACTCCAGACTCCTGCTGTTTCCTTGCCCAGCAATTTGGAGTTGGAACCTCCACGGGGGGCACAATACTAGTGGACGTTTGCACAGTGATTGTGGAAGTGCTGCTGGACCAGGTGGTGCAGTTGGCTGACCCTGCCGAGGTAATGGTGGGCTTTTGGCTGGAGGGGTTCCCGAATGGTAGAGGGGGTGAAAAATGGGAGCCACATAATCATCATCTGCCTACTTGGTCTAGGTAGTCGTAGCAAGAATGACTTCCTGAACTGGAAGGGGCTTTTCTCCATGGTTCTCCAAGCCACAGTGGACACTGTGCCCATTCCATGTAGGGGGGCATGGACAACCCATAGGGGTTAGAAAATGGTACCTGCCCCTATCCAGCAATATTTGTGGTCGCGGCAGCAACATGCTCGAGCAGGGAGCACTGGAGCTGAACGGACTGGGACAGGCAACTTTGCGTCTATGCCCACATCTCCCTCATCTCCATGGATCCTAGTTTTCTGCGACAAAAAAATGGAAATTCTCTGATAAAAAACATACATTCTCTGATTAAAAAATAATAATCTGTTTCTCTGTGATTAAATGTAAATACTATTTGACTTTCCCTTACCACAGTATCATATATATCACGTATATAGGTATGTGTTAGATCACATTTTACTGTCAAATTTTCAATTTTGTGCAATTTTGCAGCTACCTGTCCCACCAAGAGTCCAAAAAATAAATAAATTGAGGTCTGTGGCACCCCTCCAAAGGAAGGTCATCCACCCCCCGCTCCCCCACAGCACATGCCTTTAGGTTACTTCCTCTCCACTGCCCTGTGCTCACTGCCCCCTCCTCCCAGCCTGGTTCCAGACTGCTCTGCCACCCAGAAAGGGGGACCATCAAGAGGCTAGCACTTGGGGAAGCCACTAAGAGTCGAATTAGGCCCACCTCCTGCCCCCTCTTCCCAAGGTCCAGAAGACTGGACTGCCTCAATTCACAGTGCCCCTGTCGCCCCAACACACAGACGGTCTGTGGCACCCCTCGAAATGCAGAGCCCCTGCCTCTCCACAGCACATGCCTTCAGGTTGCTTCCCCTCACCTCTCCTTACTGTCCCGTGCTCGCTGTGTCCTCCTCCCAAACCTGCATGCTTTTAGCATTTTCTGCGAAATTCTCTGAAAAAAGGCAAAATCTCTGGTTTTCCATCACAAAGAGAAAACTAGGAACCCTGCTCACCTTCCTGCTCACTTTTGTGATCACACTATCTGACTACTCAAACTGCTGCCAGAGGCGGGCCCAGTGCCTGCCCTCCCGCCAGTGGTCCAGGTGGGCCTCAGCAGAAAAAGCCTGGTGTTCTGCCACACCAGCTGTGCATGCTCCCTAGCCATGCTTATTAATAGGTTTGTTGCCCTCGTTCACCTGCCTCATGGTCTCCCTAAGCAGCTCCCTTGCAAATGCTCCATGCGCCGCCAGTTGCAGACCCACAGGTCCTGGTTCCGCTGGTCACTTGTGGCAGGGGGGTTCTGTCTGCACCTGTTGCACTGGTAAACCTGCAGCAAGACAAGAAGGAAAGCCATTCGTTCAGACTGCCCCACCACCTTCGCACCCTGGTGTTTTAGGTCTCTGCCCACCCAGTTTTCAGTCCTCGGCCACCCAAAGGGGAGCAGGAATGAGTACCTGGCCTATATGGCTGCTGGGGCAGTTGCTGCAGCAGGATCCCAGCGTCAAGCAGTTCTCCTCCCATGATCACTGTAGACGAGTGAACAACATACAGAAATCAACCATAGATCCTTCGGCTTCCCCCTTGGCCACTATTTTGGTTCCCCCTCAGCTGCCATTTTAGTTTCCACCCCCACGTCAGCCCATCATCCTACCATGGTGCTGTCCCACCCACTTATGATTACCATTCCTGTCCTGTGGAGCTGCATCCCAGGGATTTTCCTGCTGGTCTTCCACATTCTCTTGGCCAACTGTCAACACAATTAAAAACATAATTAGATAATAAATGGAAGCTTTTGTCATGTCACTGTGTAAACACAAACACCCCACCCCCTAGGTATATTAACTTACCATTCTCCTCTCCCTGCACCGTCTCCTATACAAAGGTGGCATCTGGGTCCTCTGTGCCCTCAACCAAAACCTCAGGTTGCTCCTTGAACAAGGGCTGGCTCTCATGCTTGAGGGACTGCAACTTGAGTCATGGCGTCCATATCCACATCAACCTGTGTTGGCTGTGGGGAGAGTCTTGACATGGAGGAATGTGGGCCAGTGGCTGTGGCTTCTGTGGTGGGAGAGGCTGCAGCAGAAGCAGGCAGTGGGGGAGCAGATAGGAAACAGCAAGCACCGATGCTTGCTGTGCCCGAGCACATACTGCCAGTCAGCACCGATGCACATACTGCCAGTCAGGAAGACCTAGGAGGACATGTGTTTGAAAATGGCACGGTGGGCTTTTAAGGCAGATGTTACATGTACACCAGTGAGAGTGAGTGGAGAGAGGGGTTGGAAGTGTTCGCTCTTTGGAATGCTCTAGGCTTTTCACCCACGACTCTATAGTGATGGTGGGCCCGTATGCGGAGAGGCACTGCACACAACGTAACTGATGGGATGCAGACACATGGGTGCACATTAGCTGACATTTGCCAACATGGCAGGTTCCACATGCTCCACGATCCTACTGTGAGTGGGGGCTGCGAGTCTGGTGGGTGGTTGACCATGTGGCCAGTGGGAGCAAACACCTAATAAATGGGCAGGTGGATACCCACCTGGCTTGTTAACACCCTTAGACCGAGTAATGGGGAAAGCACAAGGACTGGAGGTGACTATAAACCGCACCTGCTGAAGCTCCACTAGCCCAAATCCTCCACCAGCCCAAATAACCACACTAGACAGATATCACACACACCATCTCAGAGGTTCGTCTACCAACTGCTCCCACAAAAACCATGGACAATGACTTCTCTTGTAGTGAGTCTGATCCAAAAGCCCAACTAGATGACAATCCCTCACACATCTGAAATATCAGACTTATTCTATAGAAAACACCCCAAAACTGCACACCACAAGCCACAATTCCACCTCTTCCCCTATCACTTGCCTTCAACTATTTGCCATTCACTACACTTTTTAAAAAATATACTTTAAAGTGATTTATTTTATTTATTTAAATTTATACTCTGTCCTTCCCAAATGGCTCAGGGTGGATTACAAAGAACATTTTTTTCTTAACCAATCAGTAAGATCTTTTAAAAAAAGTTTCAATAATTTTATTGTGGTTTGTTCCATTTTAAAACATATGGCTCCTCCCCCATCTTTACCATATCACCTGAGGACATGTTGCTGTGCCCACTTTCCTCAGACTCCTAAACTTATTTACTTGATTTAACTCCGCCTTTATGCACAAGAAAAGCACTTTTCTACAAGCAAGGTAGAAGCTGAGGCATGCACTTCGGAAACAAAAGGAGCACATAGGGCACTTTCAGATGTCGGGATGGCAAGTGCCGATACCACATGATTCTTTGTACGTATTTGCAGCAGTACCATAATTTTGCCACCAACCTAAATTGTAGTAAACTGTTCTGAAAAATAAAATCCACAGTTCTTTGCTATGATTCCTCCTGTCCTAAAGTAACCATGGATGACGTGTACCCCTGTACTGGTGCTTTACCACATTTCTTGTTCCATGTCCACCAATCTATCACAGAGAGGTGGGTGGATAGAGCTAACATGTTGTGATGTCATTTTTAGTTTTTCCTTTAGTCTCCTTGAAATTCATCCATCCTCAACTCTCAGTTCAAAATACTGGTACTGTGCTTTTGCATTTCCTCTCTGAGTTTATTTATTATTTATTTATTTTATTTAAGCTTGCTGCTGGTAACCACAGCTAGTTACTCTGTAGCAGGGCAGAGTGCCTGTGATGCCTCTGGCCCTTTAAGGGTTAGTACCTCAGCTAGGGGAGCCTAGCAACGCAACTAGCAGCTTAAGGGGAGCCAGGTGCAGCTGGGTGTGGCCCTGTCAGCCCAGTGTGTAAAGGAACTGAGCTAAACTCAGTCTGGTGGGAACTGTGGTGGGGAGCAGAGCTTAGTGACAGCTCTGGAGAATGGTTTGGGAAGAGACCTGAAGCAGACAGGGGCTGCATGGACTCTGGCTTCCAGGAGAGCCCAGCTCAAAGGCTTAGCTGGTTACGGGAGGAACCAGTGCCTGGTCAGTGGAGCTATGTTGTGTGTATGGACAGTGTAAATAGGTATAGGGGAATGTTGGTGGTGAGAGACTTGTAAATAAAGGATATTTAGAGCAAATTCCCCTGTGGGCCTGGCTCTGTGGGGCAGACCCCCAAGACCCTGTGACATACTCACCTTACATGAAGCCCCTTCTGCCAGCTTCCCAGCATCCATTTAGGAAGATTTAACACTCCACCTGCGTACACCTAACAAGCTCAAGGAAGATACTGGAACATTTATCTAGATCTGGGGAGATGAAGACATGCACATATGACTTTAAATATCGGGGCAGTTTACCAGGCTATTTCCTAAAGGCTGCAATGGGAAAACACAGTGAACACAAGTCCCTGCACATGAGGATGCTTGAACCTCTCACAGACACCAGTGCCTGTCATAATCCTCTGCTAGCTCAAGGGCTGATGCCTCGGTGGAGTGAGGGTGGTGATGAGGTTTCCATGGAAGTCAGCCCACGGAGTTCACTCCTAAGTACCACCATGCCCAGCAGAAGCACCAACCAACAACTAAGCATCTGCTGGTCCATTAAAAAAACACCACCACCCCAACCTTTCCCATTCTTTTTCACCTTGGACAGCACCTCTTCGAACTGTGACATTTGTCACTTCTCTCATGCTGCAAATTATGCCATCAATAAAATGCTAGCTTTGTACTACCCTGCTTGCCATGCCATTTCAAAGTGCCTGCCACTACTGAACACACTGAAACTAGTTGTTATAAATAGTTAAAATACTTAAAGATATGTTTATACACAACAATATTTCTGAGTAACCATTATAAAAAGGATACCTTTCTCTTTTTTTTTCAGTGTTAAGGACACTGGACAATAAAGAACATGTCATAGATTCTGCTGCCTTATCCAGCTATAAATATTTATTTATTTACTTGAATTTTTACTCCGCCTCTCTTGCTCACAGGCAACTTAAGGTGGCGAACAGAAGTATATAAACAAAGCACAACTATAAATATAAAATATACAAAAATGCATTAAAACCCAAGACTAAATACATAAAAATTATAACCCAGATCTGTGAAGAAAATAACCCTCCCCCATAACCCATCCTGCCCACCCCCCCAACACTTGATGGAAGAGCCAGGACTTACAGCTTTGTCAGAAGGCAAGAAGATTCAGACTGGGGTGAACCTCCGCTGGGAGGGCATTCCATACCGAAGGTGCAGCCGCTGAGAACACCCTCCTGTCCAGTCAGACCCACCAATAACGTGGGACCTCCAAGAGGACACGTTCAGATACCGCAGGGGTTGCCTGGGATCCCAGGGGGTGAGGCGATTCTTCAGGGAAGCAGGGGCCAGGCTGTGTAGGGCTTTAGAGATTAAAACCAGCACCTTGAATCGGCTCCGGAAGACAATAGACAGCCAGTTCAATGCTCGGGAGGGAGCACTGGTTGAATGTGCTCCCTGCGGCCCGTCCCAGTAATATTCTGTGATAGTGGACTCAGTCCCCCATAAGCATCTCTTAAAAGACATGATTGTGCCGGAAGGGCATGCCTTGTAGGACTTCTGCATCGTTGGCCAATTCCTGCAGTAAATTGACATCTGATCTGGGAGGTGCGACTTTCTGCACAATGTCTTCTTCATGGTCTCACTGCTGGTGCTGTACTCAGTCCAAAGTAGGCTGTGGAATTCAGTGCTTAATTTGTTTAAAAAAAACTGAATTGCCGAGGCACAAACTGGCCCCAGATGCCACAACCCCTGACCCAAGCTCGGCTCAGAGCTTGTCAGAGCAGGGAATTCTCTCCATCTTCTGCACTGTAACTAAACCTGCACTTGTTGGTAGAAAGTGGTTGGAGTGGTGCGGTTCATGGGGCCCCTGATCATGACCATCTCTGTGGCTCTAGGCTACCCTACCACATCTGCAAAATCATGTCTTTACAACTGCAACCGCAATGCCAGGGTTGGCTGGCTCTAGACAAGGGAGACTGTGTAACCATGCAGCGCCCAACGTGTTTGGGAGAGAGGGGAGCAATTATGGAATTCATGAATAAATTTGAAATTTATGAATAAATGTTTCCTTGAGGAACACTGGTGGGCCCACAGAGTCTCAAATGTCAGAAGCCACAAAGGGCCCTTCAACACATGGGACCCATAAGTAAATTAGAAACAAGAATGTACGTGTAACATAAGGGCCTGTAGAAGTTTAACTGAACATCAAAAATTATAGTAACACTTCTTAAAAAACGAACCAGTGTGTGTCCATCAAACATTCCTGTGTTAGGAGGGGAGCTCACACCACCATCTCAGAAGCTGGTGGCCACTATTTTGTAGAGGGTCCCAGCTTCTGCTCCAGCACTGTATGACGGTATTATCCATGATTCTGGACCATGCAGAAGAATGACGGTAATGGTGGCTAGGTTGAAAAGCAGTGTTTAGAATATAGAAACGCAAACACAATGGAGCCCTGTTCTAGTACCACAATCCACCACAATCTGAAAACATGCAAACACACCATTTCCCACAAAGCAGCATGGTAAATGATGGTACAGTGCATTTCAGAATACCATCTAGGAATCCACATACAGGCAGATATATCCTTGGTGGCACGACCAACAGGTATACAAGTATAATGAATAGTTGGACTATTTACTGGAACGCCACTGGCTTGCTTGCCTATAAGTCTATCTGACATGACATCTGAAAGACACCATTTGTTGGACTCTCTTTTTCACTGTAGTAACAGTTAGTGCAAACAAAACCGCATTAAGGGTCTATCTTCAATTGGCCTAGTATCAAGGCTGACTTTTCAGTATGCACTACTAAGTCATACAGGTCCTCCCCCGTGCCTCTTACTATTCCCACAATACATTGAGTGAAGATTGGGGGGGGGAACAACCCCTGGGATCATCATGACAAGTAAGTAATCTCACAGTGATGGAAGAAAGGTGTGGTATAGTACTCCACTTAGGGACTGAGGTTGACGTCTTCACGAGAGTGACATTTTTACTCCCAGGATTTTAAGCCTATGTGAACATGGTCTTAGAGTCTTACAATCCTTAAAGTATTTATCCTCCCAATACCTGCCTTGGTTAGGGCAGTATTATTTGCCCCATTTTGCAGACGGGGTAACACACAAAAATAAGTGACTTTCTCCAGGTCATACATGGAGTCTGCAGCAGAGCAGGGTGCTTTCCCTTGTACCAGGCCACTGCCTTAACCTATGTTTTAAACAACATCATCTAGCTTCAGCAGTTCTTCGTTAAAAAATTTAATCTTTGTAACGTAATCATAGAATTACAGAACTGAAGAGTTGGATCAAACCCCTGCCCTGGGGCAGGATACCTGTCAGGGGACGGAGGCGGCCAGGGAGCACTCGGGTTAGAGGGGTGCTGCAGCACCACCCCGTAGGAAGCCCCGCCCGCCGTAAACAGCAACGGGGCTCGCCGACGCAAGCCCCGCCCCTGTCTCTTATACACATCTAGATGTGTATAAGAGACAGCCTCCCTTGCTTCTTGTTTCTGTGGGACCCTTGCTTGTGAGTTTGATTGCCCGCATCCCTCCTCCAGTGGGGCCCAGTGCACTCCCCTTCCCTGGTGTATCCATCCCCTTCCTTTCTGCTCCCACGTTCCTAGTATAGCTGTGTGCGTGTGTCTTGGGGCAGACCTGGGAAACCCCCAACTCAGTGGTGCCCTATGATGATAGAGGCCTGTTCTCCTTAATTGGAGGTTACGGCCACACTTCTATCCTGACGGGCATTTTTCCACGAGCGTTCCTAGCCCTGAGTGGGGTGACCTCGGGTAGTGTGCGAGTGGTAATCAGCCTGTGTAGCCCCACCCCTGTGACAATACCCCATCTAAAGTATCTTTAATAAATGTCTGTCCAAACAAGTAAAAAGATTCAATGCCAGTGAATCATTATTGTACAATAATACATTATTGTATTAGTCTACTGCCACTACATCAAGGAAACTATACTCTCCTTAAAATAATTAAGATGTTCTTGTTAAGTGACATGTATTTCACAAGGAACTAAACTTTTTGGCCAGTGATCACTGCTGAGTTCTTTGTGTTAACAGACTGTTACCCAATAGTAAAATAAGCCTATCTGCAATGGAATAATTGGTAAATAAACCCACTGCAAAGAAGAGGGCACTTTGTGGGAAATTTATTGCCAACATTTCATGGTTCGACTGATTATCCAAATTCAAGCTTTACCTCTTAATGGAAATTTATCTAGGATTAAATTAGCTCATCATTTTCCTCCAAATGTCCAAAGCAGTTAGGATTTGACATCATGTTTCAAATATTAGTATGAAATGAGTCTTTCAAAATATGCAATAGTTCCTCTAAGTCATTGTAAAGGCCTCCATTCCCCAACATTCACTTGTCAAGAAAACAATTGTGCCAGATAAATATAACCAAATGTTGAAAGTTGCAGTAATTACTATTCTGAGCAATTAGCTTGCCAATGATTTTACACCTTCAGGCTTTTAGCAATGTAGCCAGATGCTATAATACTTGCCTGACAAAGCTCCTGGCCCAGCTGCGGGCATTTGACTATATACCAGATTGGAATTTTTGGTCGTAACACCACTGATAGCCCTATGAGCTGAATTCCTGTAGGTCTTTGCCACTAAAGCTGCAAGATCCACAATAATGGGTTTCTTGGGACTAAAGGAGAGGGCAGAATGAAAAAGGCTGAGAAAGGAAGAATTGTATGAAAATCAACAGTCTTAACAAATGCAGGCAAACCTCAGTATCACAAATCCTGCTTACAACAAGCCCCCATTCTTAACCATTCTTTCAACTGAAAATAGTTTCATTATAATAAAGGTTCGTTTGAGGCTGGGCCTGAGCATCTTCTGGAGGCAGCGTAAGATGTTTTGGTTTGAAAAGACAGTTGGCAGATGGGCATAGGGGTGGTGGTATTGGGTGGGTCTTTGGTTGGGTTGTGGGGCTTTGGTTTTTTTTAATGTATTAGTTTTAATATTATCATCATTTGTTAACCACCCTGAGCCTCTGGGAAGGGCAGCATATACATGTAAACTGTTGTGGAAGGGAGGTACAAGGGTATTCCCCATGGCAGGAGGAGTTGCCAATTGTGTTAGTCTGGGGAGGAAGATACAGTGGCACATCTCCTGTTGGACTGTCCTATCTTGGTCGGCCCACGATTAAAATACTTGGGAGATCTTCTCCGGGGGTTGCAGTGGGGATCCAGATTTAGCTTTCTGAAGAAAATGGTGGGTCCAAGGGACACGCCATTAACAAGGGCAGTAGCAGATTTTGCACACGCAGCGATGCTAATAAGGGCATCTATACTGGAGAAATAAGGGCCCTGCTATATTCTTTCGCTGGGAACTAGCGAGTATAGATGGAGCATTTTACATTTACAGGAACTGGGAAGACTCTTGCCCCTCTGCTGTTCTTTATAGATCAGCAATGATTTTGGGAGGATTCCTAGACCTGGGACAGGATTCTTGGGGAGGACCGTTCTGGGTAGGGACCAGGTTGGGATGCCATAAATTCTTAGAGATTTTCAGAGATTGTTGTACATTGGTTCTGTATCATGGTGGTTTAGATTTTGCTATTCAGTTTGTAATTCTTGGAATTCTGTCTTCAAGGTTTTATTGTAAAAGCCTGTTGTAAAAGCCTGTGGCTATACAAATAAAGAATTTATTATTATTATTATTATTATTATCCCTAAAAATACATGTAAACATCAATTAATTAATTAAATAATGAATACTATGACAGCATTAACCCTGATAAAACAAACCACCTCAAGTCCTGCCAGCTGCTTAGCTTGCATTTTTTCACTCACTAACAAGACTGAAACAGAATGCATAAGAACATAAGTAGTGCCATACTCAGTCAGACCAATGGTCCATCAAGCCCAGCATCCTGTCCTCCAATAGTGACCAATTTTGATCGCATGGGAGAAGAACCAACAGCCACAATGGGCAATCCATTCCCAGTTGTTCACTCCCAGCTCCCAACAATAAGAAGTTCATCCCATAAGCTACTTGGCTAATAGCCATTAATGGACCTACTCTCCAAGAACTTATCAAGTCTTTTTTTAAACCCAGCTGTACTTGACAATGTCCTTCAGCAACAAATTCCATAAGTTCATTATATGTTGAGTGAAAAAGAACTTCCTTTTATTTATTTTAAATTTGCCGGCAGCATGTTTCATGGTATGTCCCCTAGTTCTAGTACCATTTGAGAGGGTAAATAACCATTCCCTATGTACTTGTCCCACACCACTCAAGATTTTATAAACCTGTATCATGTCCCCTCTCAGTCTTCTCTTCTCTAAGCTGAAGAGACCCAGTTTGTCAAGCCTCTCTTTGTACGGAAACCGTTCCATACGCTTTATCATTCTCGTTGTCCTTCTCTGTACCTTTTCTAGTTCAGTTATGTCTTTTTTGAGATGGGGCGACCAGAACTGCACACAATATTCCAGGTGTGGTCGCACCATTGATTTGTTTAGAGGCATTATGACATCCTCAGTTTTATTCTCTATCCCTTTGCAAATAACTCCTAACATTGTTTGCTTTTTTGACTGTTGCTGCACACTGGGCTGAGGATTTCAGTGTATTGTCCACAATCCCTCCCAGATCCTTTTCCTGAGTGGTAACGCTTAGCTTAGTACCCAGCATTATGTACTTTGGATTATTTTTTCCTATATGCAGTTTGGATTATTTGTTTGGATTATTTTTTCCTATATGCATCACGTTGCATTTGTCCACATTAAATCTCATTTGCCATGTAGATGCCCAAGCACCCAGTCTCGTAAGATCCTGTTGCAGTTCTTCACCATCTGCTCTGTTTTAACTACCTTGAATAACTTGGTGTCATCTTCAAATCTGATCACCTCATTCTTAACACCCTTTTCCAAATCATTAATGAATACATTAAACAGCACCAGTCCCAATACAGATCCCTGGGGCACACCACTTTTTACATCTCTCCATTGTGAAAATTGACCATTTAGTCCTAACACATTGCTTTCTATCCTTTAACCAGTTACCAATCCATAGTAAGACACTACCTCCTAAAACCATGACTTTTTAATTTTCTCAAGAGTCTTTTATGTGGGACTTTATCAAATGCTTTCTGGAAATCCAGGTACACTATACCTACAGGGTCTCTCTTGTCCACATGCTTATTTATTTAGTATTACACTCTTAAAGAATTCCAACAGATTAGTAAGGCATGACTTAGCTTTGCTAAATTCATGTAGACTCTTCCTCATTAAGCCATGTTTATCATCATGCCCAGCAATACTGTTCTTACCATTTTGCCCAGTATAGATGTCAAGGTTACTGGTCTGTAGTTTCCAGGATCACCTCTAGATCCCTTTTTAAATATTTGGGTTACATTTGTCACCCTCCAGTCCTCAGGTACAGTGGTAGATTTTAGCGATAGGCTACAAATTACTAAAGTAAGTCTGCAATTTCATATTTGAGTTCCTTCAGAACTCGGGTGAATACCATCTCCTAGTGATTTGTTAGTATTTAGTATTTAGTTTGTCAATTGCTCTAGAACCTCCTCCAGAGTCACGTTGATTTGTGACAGCTCTTCCAATTCATCACCTACAAAGTAAGGTTCTGGTGTGGGTCTCTCCCCAACATCCTCTGCAGTGAAGACGAAAGCAAAGAACTCAGCTTCTCTGCAATGTCCTTTTCCTCCCTAAGTACCCCTTTCACCCCCTGGTCGTCTAATGGTCCAACTGACTGTCTAGCAGGCTTCCTGCTTCTGATGTACTTGAAAAAGTTTATTATTAATTTTAGCATCTTTAGCAAGTTGCTCCTCAAATTCCTTTTTGTCCTGCCTTATTAACTTTTTACGTCTACTTATGCTCTTCCCTGTTTACCTCATTGGGGGACTCTTTCCATTTTTTAAAGGATGCCTTTTTGGCTCCTCTTCACCTCACCATTTAGCCACACAGGCAGACGTTTGGTCCTCTTCTTATCTTTTTTTAATTTGTGGAATACATTTAATCTAAGCTTTTGTGTTTTTAAATAGTCTTCATGCTGCCTGTAGACATTTAATTCTTGCAACTGCTACTTTAAGTTTCCCTCTAACTAGTTTCCTCATTTGTACATAGTTCCCCTTTCTAAAGTTATATGTTACCGCAGTAGCTTTATTCGGTATTTTCCCTCCTGTGAGTATGTAAAATTTGATTATATTATGATCACTATTGCCCAGTGGCTCCAGCACCGTGACCCCTTGCACTATACATTGAAAAAAGCACTCCAAACAAGCAACAATTGATTCTTCTTTTAAGAGGACATGTAATTACAGCACTGTAAGTCAGCTTAGAACTGTATACTTTTTATTTTTTCATTTCTTTACTTTTCGAAGTGTCAGTGTAATGAAATCTTTATTAAGATAAAGTGCAGTAACGTTCACTTTAAATTAGGTATTATCTAATTCATTTGATGCAGTAAATTGTCAACCCTACTATAATGAATACCATGATATAGCAAAATTTCTGGGTCCTTGGATGTTCATTATACTGAAGGTACATTGTGTTTTCAAGGCAATGTCTTCTGAAAAAAGGGGCTAGAATTTTAAATTTTCAAGAAACAAAAGCTGAGCTTGACCTTGATGTTTATAGACTCCTGAACCACCTTTACTACCAGAGGATGAAACACCTTTCATTTTATCACATCCCATTAAGAGCTGTAGAGGAGTCTGCAGGCAGACATCAGAACAGGAGACCAGCCCATAATTCAGATAAAAATAACAGGGACACTTCCACACTTGGCACAAGATGCACAAGCAGTCATTCATGCCGTATGAAAATAGTACCACTTTGTCCAAATACAACATTTAATGGTGCATAGCATTAGCAAAAAGTTATATAGAAGGTAAGATCTTTGATAACGTTTTGGAAAATGTGCTGCATATAATTCTTGCATAACATACATCACCTAAGGCCACTTTGACTACATTTACCTTTCTAACTTGAGTTGCTAGGACGCTGCTGGTAAAATATACCATGTCCATCATTCTAGAAATAGTAAATTCAGTGTGCACTTGAACCCACTTAATAGCATACTATACTAAGACTCAAACAAAGATTTCATAGAAGTTTCACATTTTTTTTAACCAAGCAAAAGCCTGCCCATTCACAGAGAGAATCCTAAAAAGAATTTACATTCTACTCAGAAGAGAGGAGGATTAACCATTAAAGATGTTTATATTAAAAGGCTTGTTTTAAGTCAGGACTTAAAACCCAAGGTAGCTAAAACCCAAAAGGACTGTGAAAAATTGCAGGAGGATCTTGAGAGACTGGGTGACAGGGCATCCAAATGGCAGATGAAATTTCATGTGGACAAGTGCAAAGTGATGCACATAGGGAAAAATAACACAATCTATATGTATGCAATGCTGGGTTCTAAATTAGGAGTTACCACTCAGGAAAGGGATCTTGGGAGTCATTATGGACAATACATTGAAATCTCCAGCTCAGTGTGCGGTAGCAGTCAAAAAAGCAAACAGAATATTAGGAAACATTCGGAAAGGGAAAGAATAAAACTGAAAATATCGTAATGCCTCTCTATAGGTCTATGGTATGACTGCACCTGGAGTAGTGTGTGCAGTTCTGGTGGCCCCATCTCAAAAAAGACATAGTAGAACTAGAAAAGGTAAAGAGAAGGGCAACAAAAATGATCAAGGGTATGGATCAGCTCCCGTATGAAGATGGGCTTGATAGGTTGGGGCTCTTCAGCCTGGAGAAGAGATGACAAAGGGAATATGATAGAAGTTTATAAAATCATGAGTGATGTGGAACATGTAACTAGGGAGTGTTTATTTACCCTCTCTAACAGCACCAGAACATGGGGACACTCCATAAAATTAACTGGCAGCAGATTTAAAACAAATAAGAGAAAGTATTTTTTCACTCAGTGAACAATTAACTTGTGGAATTTATTGCCAGAGGAAGTGGTCAAGGCTAGTAGTGTAGCTAATTTTAAGAAGGGACTGGATTGGTGTTGGTGGAGGCCATCGACTGGGTGGCTCCCAGGCGTCCACTCCCGAACTGCTGACAATGAAGGTCCCCATGGTATACGGAGTTGTGGCAGATGAAGCGGGAACGGCAGCGGTTACAGCGACGGTGGCGTCACTCGCATGCTGAAGTTGACAGATTGCGGCAGAGAGTCTGGTTGCGTACCTATGCCATGGCGGTGCAGGCAGCAAAGAAAGTTTTCTTTGCTGCCCTCATTGTGTCCGCTAAGTCCTGCCCGGCGGAGTTTTTCTAAGTGGTGAGGGGGCTGGTCAGTCCAGTCTCCTTCCGCCTGGATTTAGAGTCATCAAATGCCCGCTGTGATTTGTTTGTGGACTTTTTTGCGGATAAAATTGCTCAAATCCACCACAGTTTTTACGCAACATTTTTAGCAGTATCTCAGGTTCGAAGTCTGGTGGTGCTCCTGGACCTGCAGCTCCGCCTGGATGTCCAGGTGGTGGCTGTGGCGAAGGGGACATTTCGCCAGTTACATCTGGTGTGTCGGTTTTGGCCGTATGTCTCGGACTTGGATTTGGCCATAATCGTCCATGCTTTTATTACCTTGAGACTGGACTACTGTAATGCACTCTGTGTGGGGCTACCCTTGGTACTGGTTCAGAGACTAAGGCTCATGCAGAATGCGGCGGCTCGTCTCCTAACGGGGACGGGCTGACGCGAGCACATTACACCGGTGCTTCGGGGTGAGTCAAAGATGAAGCCTAAGTTACGGGCTTGGGGGACGGGAAGGATGGTGACCCCGTTGATAAGGATTGACAGAGAGGAGGGAGAGGAAGGATGTGCGTGTATGTGAGGGGGAAGATAAGGAGTTCAGTTTTAGCTGTGTTGAGTTTGAGTTGACGTTGAGACATCCAGGTAGATGTCAGAGAGACAGCTGGTGAGGCGAGCTTGAACAGACGGAGAGGGAGTAGAGAGAGAGAGTTGAGTGTCATCAGCACAGAGGTGATATTGGAAGCCATGGGAGGCAATGAGTTTGCCTAGGGACAGGGTATAGATAGAGAAGAGGAGAGGGCCAAGGACAGAGCCTTGGGGAACACCAACCGAGAGGGGAAGGGGGAAGGAGGAGGTGGAGTTGGCAAGAGACACATTGAAGGAGTGGTCAGAGAGGTAGGAGGAGAACCAGTCGAGGATGGAGCCATGGAAGCCAAGGGAGTAAAGTGAGTTCAGCAAGAGTGAGTGGTCAACAGTATTGAAGGCAGCAGAGATCCAGCTCCTGACCCCTGGATCCAGTTTTTACCAGTGTTGGGGGATGGAGGTGAGCTCTATAGGGGGGAGGAACCAGTGTTCGAAGATGGGGATCAGTAGGGTGGGCTCTATGGGGGGAGGAACCGCATGCACCTACCTTGTTGCTGGCGGCACTTGGACTGGAGCTCCCACCCCCACTCTGATCCAGAACGGCCTGAGAAGGAGATGGTGAGGTGCAGACTCGAGTAAACTGAGCACTGTGGCAGTCCAGTCTCGCTCAAGTCCTCTCCCATCCAGGCTGGGCTAGTGAGCTGAGGAGGGCAGCCTTCCTGCTTCCTGGATGGGAGAGAGGCGAGCTGAGCCCTCCCCATGCAAGGAAGCTCCAGTCCTGGCTGGTGCAGTGGGGCATCCCTCTCTGGCTGGAAGCCGGCGGCGTCAGGGGTTTGTTTGGCACCTGGCCTCATCTTCTCACTGCATGCGCCTGCACCAGATGTGCCTGCTCCCCACCAGACCCCAACCCTGGCAGCTAACTTTCTGGGTGTAACTAAGTCCACCAGCCCCGATAGCTATGCCAGTGCCATGGGCTGGTAGGGGAGTACGGATAGATCACCCTTGGGTTTGGAAGTGGAGGAGGGAGAATCTGCATAAACCCCATTTCCCAGAGGCATAGTTAGAAGGGGGATTCCCCTCAATTTCCCCCACTCCCTCCCTCCCCTCCCCCAATTTTTCAAGTTCAAAGATAGTCCTGCCCAGTTGGGCAATGGATCTCACATAATATATTCTTAGACCAAAGAATGTTCAGTTTAACTGGGGTTGGGACGGAGTTACCAGTTCTCTTACCAAGACTCTTACCAATTCACTCATGCTCCAAAAAGCATGGAAATTGTACGTTATGTTTCTGCCTTTACTCATGTGACAGGTAAACAGTAAAGATGTTGTAGTCTCACATACTATGCTTGCCTATAACCTAGGCTCCATTAATGTACATGCCTTGGGCTTCTAGCTCCAATCCTCTTCCTCTGCAGGTTGGGGACACTAAAGCTGGGGACTTTCTCTGACTTGTTCGTACCATCCACATAGCGTTTACACCTGTGTTTGCACTGACAGAGCCATCCACACTACTTTTATATGTGTCTTCCCACTTACAGAGCCATCTGTGCTATCTTTGTATGCAACACTAAACCCAGCAGCTCCTTACCTAACAGAATTTTGGTGAGTGGGAAAGCGGCTTTTCTCACTTTTATTTTGTGCAGGAGTGCTTTTCCATATCCGAACTTCAAAATTACACCACAATATTTAAAAAACCAAACAGAAAAAGAAACTGGGCTCAATTTGCTCTCCAGAACACCTCTAACTTCCTTAATACACCTCCTGGCAGTAGCTACCCATGTCATGTGTAAGCAAGTGGCAAAAGGGAACATTTCTGCTTTTGCCTCCAATGTTCAAACTTTTATAGCTTACTACTTTTTTTTTTCCCCTTCAAAAACAGTTTGTCTTCAAATTTGGACACATTCCACACTTCATGCAAGCGACCTATCTTGCAAGGTTTCACACCAATAGGACATAAAATTGCAATTTTAGAATGATTAGAATGGTTCTGATTTTAATGATGTGATGCAACCTAACTGATATCAGTTCTATAATGAAAGGGAGAGAGAAAGCAAGACTACATATGTAAAACAGTGATCACCAGCTAGGGAGACACATTGGCCACCTTCAGAAAGGGGAAAACTGAGGGTATTTTCAGACGTTACGAGATCACAGTCAACCAGTGAACCACGGTCAATCCCGCGGTGGGGCCAAAGTGCCCTGAACCTCTGTTTCGTGGGCGCCAGATGTTCACCACAGTCAATCCCCACCAGAGGTCGAAAATAACCATGCTTCCAGAGCTCCGGCCCGGACCATCTCTGAAAGCATGGTCAAAGCGATTCCCACCGGGAAACAAAAAAAGGTAACGACTGAACGGCAACCACCGGCCAGAATCAAGCAACATGCTTCCCAGCCAGGGACAAAGCACGCAGTGTCACTGCCAGGCAACCAGCAACACCACAGGCTGGGGAGGGAGATGTAAAGGGCACACAGCAGCAGGGGGACGTGGCGGGATGGAGCGAGGCAGAAGGAAGAGGAGAGCAGAGAGAGAGAGAGCAAGGCAGGAGGAGGAGGTGGCGCAGGCGGAGGAGGTGGTGGTCATGCGGCACATGGAGGCGGTGGAGGGACAGCAGCAGCAGCCGGGACAAGCCGCCCCGGTGACTTCCGGGTGCTTTGACCACGACCTGGGATTGGCATAACGTCTGTTGCGCTGCCCCGGTCCGTGGTCTGCCGGTCCGATTCCCTCCCATGGTCCCGCTCCCGTCACGTCTGTTTGGGGCCTCTCTTGCCCACGGGGAGTGGTTAGCCAGTTCGCCACCGCTGGGAATCCACTGTGGTGAATCGGGCGCTCGTAACATCTGAAATCACCCATAGTGGCCACCATCAAACAAAGACTGCAGCGCAGTTGCCGAAAACAAACCCCTGTACTTCTGTAGTCTTGGTAAATATTTCATGAGCTTGGGAGTGGTGGAGACGAGAGGTCATGAGTCTGAATGTCAATTCTATTGGTTTATTTTTAAGCACATAATTCCTGTTTCTGACCAAGACTGTGTTGCCCTAAGTAGGGAAGTATAAGAAAACTTCAGTTTTAAAATTAAGCTTACAGAAGGTCACATTGTGACACTGAGTGTTTGTAAACAAGACAATAGCTCACTGGAGGTTGTGCAGCCCAAATGCAGACCCCACTCACATGTTTTAGTGTAAAGAGCTAACAAACAGGCAGCCTCCTGCACGTATTTCATGTGCTGATGACAGCCACCACCAGTGGCACCACTCAGCGCTTTCCATCTCTGCAGCCATGAGTCACAGCCAGGAAAGGATTTTTTCCTGACCGTGACCCCCATTTTCCATCAGAAGCAGCACTAGCAGGCTCTCCCAACTGAGAAGTGGTTGCTAGAGAAGAGAGTGATCGTGCTCTCTCAAACTGAGAGGTGGCTGCAAGAGAGAGTGAAGCAGGGCTTGCAGGAAGGACCTTCTCCAGAGGATCTGAACCTGCACGTCTCTCTCTGTTTGGTAAAGGAACCAAGGGGAGATAGGGAGGGGCAAGGCTCCTCTGGAGTATCCACAGGGCTCCTGTGCTCCATTTGGGGAGTGGGGAGAAACCGAGGGGAGTTCATCTTGCAGCTGTCTGTCAGTGGAAACAATGCGATCGCTCTCTTCTCTAGGAGGCACCTTTTAGCTGAGCAAACGCGGGCTAGGCACAACTCTGCTGCTGGTGGATGAGGGCAAGGCTACACGTAACCCAGTTAACAAGATGTGGCCATAAGGGTGCACTTTAGCATGAACTAGCCCACACAGTGGGCCCACGACATCCCTGGATGCTGCTGTGAGTGGAGGGGTGAGTGGGGGTTGCGGGCCAACATCTGGAGAACACCTAATAGACGGGCAAACGAATATCCACCTGTTGAGTGCTAATGTGGGCTATCATCTCGTTTTCTTTTCACCCATTACATGTGCATGCAGGGGGTAGGCTCAGAGGCAGAGTTGACTGTGGAGTGAGTGAGGTCACACCCCAAAATGGGGAGTAGGGGAAGGCACCCCACCTGACTTGGCCCCCTCATTGCTTCTTATCTATTTTGATCTGAAGTACCTTGAAAGAGGCTGCTAGAAGCAATGGATCATGTGAACTGGTTTCTTACAGGAAAAATGAAGCTATAGGTGGGAAGGGCTGAAGCTAGAAAGCTAATCTATTTAGGGAGTAGTGTGACAACTTGGAAAGCCAGAGTAATAGAAGAGACCAGTGGAATCTCAGAGCTGGAGCTTCAAAGTATGAACAGATAAAAATTGAGCCTTCTCTTTCCCATGACGTCTCTTTGTAGTTAATGTTTTCAGAGCATTAGCTAGATCAGAATTTCTTTTAGCATGACCATTGGGCATTTTGCCTGCACACACACAAAGTGAAAAAAACACTTATATGTAAATCTTCCTTTCTGCTTTCATGAAACTGAACAAAAAGGTCAAGAGAAGCAGCTTGTTATAATGTATGACATTTACTGTCCATCAGCAATATGATTCATATTATACAAGAAAATAATACACTTTGCTATTAATTAACATTGCATCAATATCAAGTCAGTTGCGTGGTAGAAACCATCAGGTTGATGGTAGAGTATGGCTGTAAACCCTACATTTTTACAATGAAAGTATTTCAAAATATATTACAATTTGTCTTTATTCTCTCTCAGATATAGGAAACAGAAACCCTGTCTTCCACTATTAACATGATTAACTAACAAGTTCCCCACAGGCAAATCTAAGCATGCTTCTGCTGAAAACCAGCAAAATGCCTACCCCTGCCTTTGCCCCAACACAGCGTATTTTTCAAGCAAGACAACCCCATGCATGGACACTCGCTGTCCACGTGGGTGAGGTCTCATTTGAATATTCGGGGGGGGGGGGCACGCACTCCTCTGACTGATGCACCACCCACCCAGTCCACGCATAGAGCACTCCAAGAAAATCTGGTGTGCCCCAAGCGTGAATGGGGTGGATGGTGTGTGGATGGGGCAGCCACACAGGGGAGGGGACACTTAATTTGATGTGCTCCCACACACAGGATGCCCCTACACCCACCCCACACATTGACTGTGGACCCCCCTGCCCACCTGTCTTTTAAAAACACCCACAGTTACTGCTCATTTTGCATCTCTCAGCTTTGCTTGTAATGGCAGAATCAGTCCTACAACTCCCTGCTCACTAAAACATATCCTCAATTGAATGGCATTTTCAGTTAAAACTACAAAATTGTATTTTTAAAATAAGGAGATTGAAGATAGATTATCCAGATTCTGACACATCCAGTAGAAGCTTGAGAGCTGGGAAGCAGAAAACAAGGTTCTGTCCAAGTCATCTCTCTCTCACAGGGAAAAGTGATGATTCTTACACAGAAACTGCCAGAGAAGATGGAGTATAGACCTTCACTGTTTCATCCCAAGCACAATCCACCACCTGTAAAGCAAGCACAGTCCACGTTAGAGTTATCTGGAAAACTGTTTTGACAAAAAGCCTAAAAGAATATTATGAAATCAAGGAAAACATGTATGGCACTTGTATTTATTGTGGTAGTCTAAATTTATACATCCATTTCCATTCTGCATGGAGGAGCTTATACATCACTCAAGACCCAGTGTTTTTATTTGTATTGCAGTAGTGTCTTGGATAAAAGCCCACTTCCCAAGTCACGATATGAACACATAACAAAAATATGGTCTCCAAGAGCTTAAGAATGAAGGCATCAAACCTGCAAAGGTTTATGCAGATGTTTGTTTTTATGTATGTAAGTATGGTATTATTCATGTCTGCGAATAGGTCTGTGCAGGATCAAGGCCCAAGTAAGCTGTACAAGTGTTGAGTCTGGGGGTATCCATGTGCAAAGTGGCTTGAATACCCTGTATGCCTGTTCAAGATTGGCAGCCGCTGGCATGGATGAATATTGATGGGGACAAAGGCAATGAGATAAATAAAATCTCAGATCTTGTGCCACACCCAAGAGAGGATACTATGCCTTCCATTAGCTTGATGGGAGTGTGATGTCTCGTGCACTAATCCTTTTTTCCAGACCAACTAGATTCTGTTGATGCGATGAAGTCTCTAACTACAACTCAAAAATCTATTTTCAGTGAGATTTGCCACAAGATCCTACTTTACTGGATTAAAATCAGATTCAAAAAAATAATAAGCTTTCACAAAAGCAAGAGCTGAAAATTGTTTAGATTTGATATCCCAGATAATGATTCTGTAACCAAGTCACAGAAATGAATAACGGACACTGGACTGCCAGAGTTGTATAATAGAATGATATATAATGTTTAATATCATTACAGAGAAGAAGAAGAACATGAGGCAAAGGTAAAAGTGGAAAGATAAGCTTAACAAAAAAGCTGATGAAAACTAAGACTGCAAGCCATTGTACATGCTTCTTGAAAGTGCTCTTTTAAAACAAGGACCAATCTTGTTTGTGATTTCACCAAGAGTACCCTAACCAGGTACCTTTTTGCCACATATCATATTTGCTGTAGGTATGCACTCTAGAAATCTGCAAGTGAGATACAGAATTTAGTTATCCATTCTATGGTTTCTGCACCCACTACTATTTATTTGCCTTATTTTTCAGGAAGGTCTATCCCATCTATTCATTTGCAAAACAACAACAAAAAATCACTCTTATTTAAATGTAACAAAATCTCTTTACACTGTCTGTTCACATGATATAACAGAACCTTGCATGGTATAACAATTTTTTGCTGCACTGCAGTTCTTCGTGAGTTTAAGCTATGGATTTTCTCATTTTTTAAAATTTTATTTATAAAAGATTTCTATCCTGCCCCTCCAGCCCACAGGGCAGCTCGGGGTGGTGAACAACAACTCAAAACATTAAAACGATTCACAATTAAAAAACCCATGTACATAAATAAATTAATAAAAATGAATAGCATGAATTGCATATAGAGACTGACAGTTCTGTAACACACAGTGGCTGCAATCCCAAGCGGGATCTGCACGGGATCCACGTGGGTTCCGTCTGGCACAATGTGCTTTCAACGGATATGCATGCACTTTATGCGCATGTGCACGCGTGTAGGTTGCGCATAGCACACGAGGGGCATGGGATCTGGCCCCAATGAGTATTTTTATACTCTCCGCAGGTAGAGGCAGGTAGCTGGCTCTGCACTGCCTGTACCTGCTATTCTGAAGAGGAAACAAAGACACATGACACCATCAGAAAAATCCCAGGGGAATTCCCTCTCATAAGCAACCTAATCAGTATTGTGGCACAACCTCTAAGCTCAAATACAGTCATTATTTAATCTAATTATAGCAACAGCAGTAAGCAGGGCCCCCACAAAGTACAGAGTGTCTAAGACTGTCTTGGGTAATTCAATGTAAACTATTTGAATTTCCTCTGACAGTATGTGGAAAAACCTATGTGTAGTTAACTAAGAGAATACAACAACCCTTAGAACAAACAACTCTAGGTGCCACTTGCAATAAGACAGCTGAGAAGTGTTAAATCAAAAAGCTACAATGGGTGAATGTGGATTAACATGATAAGGCAAGCAAAGGAAAGTAGTGGACTTGTGTGCCACTGTGAAAGGGACAAATACGGTCCAAAAAGCAAAGGAGTATCTAACTTCTACTACAGTATACTTATTACCTACCACAATATAGTACGACTCATGAGTAGGGACAACTGTTAGTTAATAGTGCAAGGGGCAACTTCAGTCCATTCTAAACCACTGTTGGAGACAGGCTGCTGGGCTAATATGGTACAGCAGTTCTTATGATCAGCATGCTTATGTGAGTATACACTGTAGAATACAACTGTCAATGATGGAAGGGCTTATTTCATACATTAAGTGGTATTGATACCTGTGTCTCCTCAAATCAACAGCTTCCAGTTTTATCTGCATATTTGCATACAAAAGAAGCCCTTTCTCACCTGCCACTCCTACCTGCATGGAGGATCTCACTGGGAGAATCTGTAAAATGCAAGAGCGTACTGATGAGAGCAGGAGTGGGGAACCCCCAAACCATGGGCCAAATCGGGTCTGTGGCCAGTTTTTATCTGGCCCCTTTCCACAGAAAGAAATTACTTCTCTTGTGTAGGTGGGTATGGCTGCGGATGACAGCTTAAAAATGGAATTCATTATTGGACTTATTTATTAGAATTAGTCTTTGTTGCACTCTGTGTTCTGACTGGAATACAAAAGATTTAGCAGACACACTCATATTTTAAACCTCAGAAACTTAACCATGAATTTTACATTATGGATCACATTGCAATCTATGGAATTCTGTATAAAGTACAAATTCTGTGCGCTCAGGGATACCCTGATGATTCCAGTTAGGTTTTTAGTAGACAGAGCTCACATGTAAAACTGTTGCTGCAGAAACACCTGCATTTGAATACAAATGTAGATAGTGATTTTCAAATTTTTAAGACAACACTCCTCTTCTTGATTGTGGCACCTGGCATCCCACCAGTAGTGCAGTTAGGTAATGTTAGATACTGGACATAATGCTCTTGTGGGGCCCCTACGTGTGCACATGCTCCTGTACACCTATAGGGGACGGAGCCTAGCAGGGCAGGGGCAGCCCAGAGAGAGTGTTTTAATTGGTCCCAGATGTTGTTTACATTAGTCACGTAACTCCCTTTCTGTGCAGAACTTCCTCCGCCTTCCCCTTTTTCAATTGGGTTAAGCAGTAATGGAAAACGAGAGGAACAGACTACAGAAAGGCACATGGGTAGAATTAGAAGATATACTGAGAGACAACCTATTCTAGGTTCTCTCTTTCAACTCTCAGACTCGTTCCAATAATACAGAATCACCTCTATCTCACAGTGCCCCTAGAAGGCAGGACTCTTATGCGCCTAGCACTGACAGGGAAACAAAGCACAGAGGGATTAAGATTTTCAAAGACTCAATCATTCACTCACTTCACTTGTTGGGTGTGCTGCTTTTGCAATGCTTTCCACCCCTTTCCAAATTCCTGTTCTTCCCCAACTGAACTGGAGTCTGACTTTAGCCCAGGCCAGGCAGTGAGGCAGGGCACTGTCTCCGAGTCCTGGTCTGGCTGGCTCTCTCTCTTCACCCCAGGTCCCCTCCAGGCTCTGCGCTGTGAGACGGGCCAACCCAACTGTTACTCTCTGGCTGCGGCCAGGGCCCTCCGAGATGGAGAGGAGCGTGTGCGGTTTGACTGCATAGTGCCAGGCCCAAGCCACGCTCTGATACTCCTGGATTTGCTGCCTTGTGTATGCACTGTGCTCAAAATGCCAGCGCAGGTGCACATTTTAATGGCTTTCCCCATACCCTCCAACATTTCACAGATGAAAATAGGGACATCCGCCTTTGTGTCACCAGCTGGCTGTTGGGCGCTGCCCAGCTCAGCTGGCCTGGGGGCGCTGCCCGGCTCACATGCATGTGAATTAACTTTAAAGGTGCTTTTGCCCTTCATGAAAATGGAGGTTGTCTGTGCTCACTGCACCCTCAATGATGGTTTACAACTGGGTGCTTCCCACAATTCCAACTACAAGCATTCCACAAGCAGAAAGCAAGTAATAAAGCTCACGTGCAGAGCACTAAATTCCAAATGGCCAAGCCACAAGCAGACACACAAGACACTCCAGAAGGCACCCCACTGCCCCATACAGACAGATCCCCC
>QEPC01005198.1:1584777-1665443 GCA_003113815.1 Sphenodon punctatus
TGCAATGCAAGAGAAATCCGGTACCGGGTCCGGATTACCGGGTCGAATCCGATAATGCCGGTACGCCCGATACCGGCATTATCGGATACCAGATTCTACCGGTTTCCCACCCCTATCTTTTAGTCATGTTGTTTGCTGTGTTTGCTGAAAGTTATACTGGATTAATTGGGGTGCCCAGGAAATGCCCAGCTGAGAGAGAGGGATTCCTTATAGGGTCTACTCAGGTCTGAGATTTACTTTTCCATCCTAACTATGGATAAAACCCATCATAGATTTAAAGTGTTTGTGTTTCAGAATACGCCATGGAATCCATTTTTCTTTCTGTTCTTTTCCTTTCTTGTGACCTATGGCATGTTGTAGAATTAGCTGTACACTTAGGCCTTTCACCGAATGTTATGTTGTTTTGGTTACATGAAAGTCCTTGCTCCAACTATTTTGTTTTGACGTTATGAGGTTTGGAATGCAGTAAACAATATTGTTATTAGAAGATGTTGATTAGAAGTTAATTCTAATTATATCACAAGGGGGTCCTCTAGCGGTATTTCACAGTACAGATACTGGTTTCTAATATGGCTCTAATCACCTGTTTGGATATAATATGTATTTATGGTTCATTATTGATTACTTGCTGTTTAATAACTTACTTGCCATTTGATTATAGTTTGTTGTTTTAAAGGAATTTACTTGCTTATGTTGGTTTCTTCATCTCTCTTCAGCATAGACTTCTGATCTGTTCCTCACCCATTGAAAGTGTCTCTTATTAATATACTTGTCTTTATTAACATTTTAAGCAATAGCAGTCCTTAAGTTAGGGTCTGTTTTATTGAGACAACAAGATTTAATTTGGCTTAAAGAAAGCTGTTTGCTTTTAGTCAGTTCTGTAGCTAAGCAGAATAACTGGCACAAAGGAATTAGAAGAGACACTGATAACATGTTTATTTCTGGGACCCAAGGTCTTTTTGCAAGTTTAGGTCAAAACAGTTTCTCATAACATTAAATGAGTTGAAAACATGTTTTCAACTCACGAGGAAGCCGTAATATTGATAATAGAGAAATACAGCCACACCACAGAAAAGGTGTTTTACTGTTTCAATCATATCTCACATACTGAAATAGGTTTAATTTTTAAGCTAAATAAGGGTTTTCAAGGTTGACAATTGGAGTAGTATTAATCAACATATTTCACAATGTAAATTCCAAATTGTTTTAAGGAATTTTAATGAAAGAATTTGGTTTAGATTAGGAACAGTTCTGGAAATCTAGGGGAGAAATTAGAGACTAAAGACATTAAGAATAATGTATTTAATTAGTGGACTGAAGTCTATTTCAACATAAAGTTTGGCTTCAAATTATACCTAAATACACCATTCAGAGGAATAAGTAATTGTTCCTCTGAATTGTGACTTAATGAGAAACTGTCTTATAAATCAGTGTTCTAGAAATTTCTTTCTAAAGCAAGTAGAACCAAGGCAGATTTTGCATTTGCTCTTTAACAACTTCCTGAAAAGATTCCCTGCATGAAATTATGTAGAATTAATAGAATTTAATAAAACTTCAGTGAAGCTAATAGACTCCACTGGGTTTCATAGAGCTCTATTGAGCTAACAGATTCTATTGAAGTGGGACAAAGATCAGGACAGGTAAATGGTTACCATGGTCTTGGTTCTCAGAAGTAAGGAGGAGTGAAGTCAAAATAACCAAGAAGAAGATACAGCTGTGGAGACATGAAAATCAAAACCATCTTTTTTAGCATCATCACTTGGCAAGAGGCAAACTTCATTCTAATTGGTGGATCCCTGAGCGGTTTGCCTACCATTGGAGGAACATCTGGCAGTCATATTGCAAGACCTTCCGAAATCTTATAAGGCTGGCAAGATATTGTTGACAAGATAGGAAGATCTTACTTGCTATGGAGATTTGCTGAAAGGCAAAGGTCTGAATAGGTCTGAAGGGACTTTGTTTTTTTTCTTTGCTTTAATTATTTACTTTTATGTCTTTTTCCTAAGTCTTAAGTCTTTTCTTTTCCATTTTAAACGTTATTTTTAAGCTTCTTAAGCTTTTACTTTTCTATTTTTTTTTTTAATTTCATTTTTTCTCATTTTTCACTCTTTCCAAGCCATTTTTTTTTTAATTTCTCTTTTTGCCTTAAAATGTTAATTCTTTTCTTTTGTTTTCTTTACTCTTTTTAAAGCTATTTTAATTCTCAGTTGGGAATTTCTAATCTTCTACCCGAGAAAAGGGCAATCCCTACCTTTTCTTTTATTTGTTCCCAGTTGGGATTTTCCTCATTTTTGCTCGAGAAAAGGGCAATTCCTACTTTTCTCTAAATTTTTGTCCCTAATTGCCAACTTTACTTTTCTTTAGGGAAACACTGGATTGGCCCCAGATGGGACTGTTTCCTTCCAATTTTTTTACTCAGAGTTCCCCAAATGCTTCTCTGTCTTTTCCCTCCCTTTTTGGAGCTTTCATGCTCCTTGACTGTTGACGGGCCATTCCTCAGCCTCTGGACAATTTTGTTTTATATTTTTCTTGATCTTCTCTATCTTTTATTTTTACTATTTTGACTTTAATTCTTATGAAGTCTCCAGCATAGCAGCAAGTTAACATCTTATCTTCCTCAACAGGACCCCACAGACCCTGGACATCTTTTTATGGGACCTGCGATATCTGTGTGGTGAGATATAGTCTCCAAGAATATATACATTTGTAATCAATAACCTTTTTTGCATGTTTCCGTAGTGCTTTTATAGTAGTGTGTAAGCCAGTTTGGTAGGGCAATCAATTGTAGTATTTTAGTCATAATAATTGTCCATTGTGACTTTTTGGTGAGAAAACTTAAGCTTTCCTACGGAGACCCTTGACCCTATGGTGGAGTTAATTCCTGGAAGAATCTCGGGGTAACATCCCCAGTACCACCTGATGAGTCCTTCTGGCCAGGAAAGAACCGAATCATTGAAGAACGATTCTGCCCACCCCAGCACGGTCCTGCAGGTGAGTCACCGTCTCATGATCAACGGTATCAAACACAGCCGACAGATCTAACAGGATCAAAAGGGTTGAAAAACCCCAGTCAACCTCATGGTGGAGGTCATAGACCAAGGACACAAGTGCAGTCTTGGTGTCATAACCCGGATGAAAGCCAGACTGCGAGGGAGCTAGAAAACTGACCTGATCTAGATGTGCCTGAAGCTGCCAAGCCACCACCCGTTCAATAAGAAGGTTAGAGACTGGCCGATAGTTGGCAAGGGATTCAACGTCAAGAGATGGTTACTTGAACAATGGGTGCACCAAGACCTCCTTGAAGCACTCAGGGACCCTGTCCTCCCAAAGGGAGGCTTTAACTACCCTGGCCAGCAATGGCCCCAGTGTCTCCCAGCTGACATGGGCACGGATCTAATTCACAACACATGGCCCCTGACAGACTCACACAACATCCTCAGTATCAGTGGATGAGACAGACTGAAACTGATCCAACAAGACAAGATAAGGCAGAGGCATTTATTATGTCTGATTCCCCTACTGTATCTAATGCGGCATCAAAGCTGTGGTGAATGTGAGCGATTTTGTCCGTGAAATAGTCAACAAACTTGTCCCAGTGAGTGCTGGAAGACTCCAGCTCCAGGTGGAGACAGACTGGACTGACCAGTCCCTTCACCACCTGGAAAAGCTCAGCTAGACAACACTTCACGGATGCTATGATGGCAGCAAAGAAACCCTTCCTTGCTGCCCGCACAGCCACCACATAGGCTCTCAAACTAGCTCTATGCTGCAACCTGTCGTCTTCAGTACGGGTTTGGTGCCACCATTGCTCTAACCGCTGCCTTTCCTGCTTTAACGAATGCAGATCCTTTGTAAACCTGCATCACCGATGTTCCAACAGCGGACGCCTAGGAGCGGACCAATTTCTAGCCTTGGCCAACAAAGTGTTCCAGAAGGCTAAGAGGTCACCAAGTGACCGACCATTGAGGTCAGAGGGTATCTTCCCTCAGAGCATTCCCAAACCTCTCAGGTTCCATAGGTCTCCAGGGGCGGACCAAACAAACAGGTCTCGCACTTCTCTGGGGGCTGACATGCACCAGGAGACAGGCTGTAGAAGGAAGTGATTCGTCCATGACAAAGGGACCAAGGAAACATCCCCCACCAACAGATCCCCCACCTCAAGCGCGGTGCAAAACACCAAATCCAGCTTATGCCCTCCCCCCATGTGTTGGGCCAACCACTATCTGAGACAGGCTCATGGTTGCATTGGCGGCCATGAACTCATGCTCCATACTCTGAAGCCCGGCATTGGCGTGCATACTGAAGTCCCCCAGGACCACCACCCTCAGGAATGACAAGACAACCTCCAACACGGGCTCTGCTAGATCATGCAGGGATGCTGCTGTACAGGAAGATGCCCGGTATAGCAACACTAGCCCCAATCTGTCTCTGGCCAAATCAATCACAAGGTGGAAGCACTCAGTACCTGGTGGAGTTTGCACCGGATACCTCCTAACAGACCATGACTCCTTAATGGCCGCACGCACGCACGCACGCACGCACACACGCACAGACCTCTAGCCTCGGCTGATGCTGCACAGAGTACCCAGGTGGAACAAGGTCAGCCAACATTGGCCCCGACTCATTGTGCAGCCAGGTCTCTGTGATACACACAAGATCAGCTGCCTGGGGTCCAGCATTAGCTCCTGGACAATAGATGATTTATTTACGGCCGATTTCGTATTCAACAGCCTCATGCCCAGGCCACGGGCCCTCCTCACCTCGGCCACCTCACCTTCTGCTCTGTGGGCAGTGAGTGGACAGGTACTAGGCACCTCTCGCTCTTCAAAGAGTGAATTGGCCTCCCAGAGGGATCATATCTACCATGGCCCATCACAACCCTAATGGTTGTGGCCCGCCCCCCCAACCTCAGACCCTCTCCCCCAGCAGCAAGTTGCCAGGCAGGTAGGGGAGCTCCCCACCCCCTCACACAGGGGGGTATAATCTCTCCCTTCTACTGGGACTTCCCTCAGTCCTCTACACTCACCAGGGGAACAGGACATAACCTATTACTGTTGGGTGCTGGAATAAAAGGGAATGAATTGCCCATTGTGACCTGTTGGGTACTTCTCCAAGGAGACAGAGATTGGCCACAGTTGGAGACATGATGCTGGGCTTGATGGACCGTTGGTCTGACCTAGTATGCACGACTTATGTTCTTATGAAAGTACAGGTATTACTGGGGCATCAATTCCAGCACCCATGGATCCCTGGGCTGACTCCGTGAACAGCACTTTAATTACAGTTGCAATATAAATATCATGCCAAGTAGTTCGCTGGTTCTGAGTTTGGCAAGTCTATTACAGCACATACATCAAAAAGCAGGTATTAGTCCTCCTCCTCCTCCCAAACCCTCCAAAAATATGGATTCTGGACATATGCTGTCTCAAGAAAGCCAATCCTTCACATAAAATTAATTTGACTAAAGTGAAACAGTCATCCCATATTTTATTAAAGCATTTATCCTGGTTCCCGATTGTAATTCTGTTTTCCACTAACTGATTTAATACCAATATGCATTCACTTATTACAGCCATTGCCACTGACCCATGAGCTGATTTACTTCTCTGACAGAACCTCCATTTTCTATTCATCACTATGGTCTTCATTTGCAATAGACTTAGACCTTTTCCTGCAACCCTAGGGCAATCTGTTCAGCCCAGTGCAATTACCTGGATGACAATACTGTCTCTTTACTGTTTAAGAGCAAGGAAAGAAGAAAAACCTTCAAATTAGTGGCTGATGAGACCTAAATCCTAAAACCAAGATTTATACACAAGAGATGAATTCAAATCTGTAAAACATAAAGCACTACAACTCTTAAACTATTTTTCTACTTTATTACACTGAAATTCAAAAGGCTGTATGTAGATTTAGCTGTTTTCTTTAAGCAACAATAATGCAGCAGCTGAACAGGTTTTCATGACAGTGGTTGGTAGGACAGATTTGCTTTTTGTCCGATATATGGAAATGCACAATTATATTTCTCTGAAAGTTAAAATGAAGGAGCATTCTCTGTAGAGTAGCCATGTTGGACAAAAATGATTTCCAGCATAAAAACTGACAACTGATGGTGAGTAGCTCAGAATTCCCATGCTAGGATTTTCAGGTTTTGGAAGGAATCTTTCAAATGTCTACCCCGGTTTCTGTAGATCAAGGATAGGGAACCTCAGGCCCAAGGGTCAAATGCAGCCCACGGCTAGATTTTATTTTGTCTCCTTTCCAGTTTCTGGCTCTGGCTCCTGGATCCAGTTCCTACTCCCAAGCTCTGAAAGATTGAGACCACTTTTGGACATGGTCGCCCCCATGCATATTTGGGCTGCGGGGGGGAATGCGCAGCCCGAATATGGGCGGGGATCAGCCAGTCTGAAAGCCCTCCCCCCCGTGCGGCTTTGCCAGCAGAGATGTGTGGCTTTGCAGAGCAGGAAATCAAGCTCCGCATCTCTGTGCACCTCTGCTGGCAAAGCCATATTGGGGGGGGGGGGGGGATTTTCAGACTGGCTGATCCCCACGCATATTCGGGCTGCGCATTCCCCCCCGCAGCCCAAAATATGCACCAGGGGGCCATGTCTGAAAGTGGCCTTTTTTCAGGGGAAGGGAACAGAGATGAGAGCATGCACATGAGGTTAGGGGACAGATCCATGATCTAGACCAGAGATTCTCAACCTGGTGCTCAGGAGCACTAGAGTACTTGGGGAATATGTGAAAGTGATCCCAATGCCAGCTGTCAGTAGTGCTCGGGAGCACTTTCACACATGTGAATTGCAGAGGGGAGGCAGTCTATGCAAATCACTCATGCAAATTATGCAGTGCTCCCAAGTAGTCACATACATCGTTCCAGTGCTCATGACTGATAAAAGGTCGATAACCTCTCATCTAGACCCTCCTCTGCCAACTTCTATGTGGCCCTTGGATCTTGTACTAATTTTCAAAGTAGCCCCTGGGAGGGAAAGGGTTCCCCTGCTGTTGACGGTGTGATTGGCGGTCTATAAAATACCATATTGGCTGTTAGTCACATTAGATGTGCTTTGTATTTGTTTCCCCAAAAGATATCAGGCTCCCATCTAAATACACTCCTGTATTCTCTGGACTGTCTGTATAGCATCACCATCACCAGTGTACAATGGTGTTATATGTCCTGAGATTTCTATCATAAAGGCTTAGGATGGCAGGCAATTGTGCCTGTTGTGTGAAACACTAGTATGTGAAAATTGCTCAATATAACATTGCCCATCTCAATTTCAAACAACAGCAGTCATTTGCTTTAGAGATGGAGACAACGTAGTTCCATAATCCTTATTTAATTCAAGTTTAACACAATCAAATTTCTTTATAATTTCAAGAATTTACCCTCTCAAACAGTACTAGAACTAGGGGACACCCCATGAAACTAACTAGTAGCAGACTTAAAACAAATAAATTACTCCACGCACAATTAAGTTGTGGAATTTGTTGTGGTTAGGGCCAGTAGTATAGCTGGGTTCAAAAAAGGATTGCAGAAGTTTCTGGAGGACAGGTTCATTAGCAGCTATTAACTGGGTAGGTTTGGGGGATCATAACCTCTTGTCTGGAACTGGGAGTGAACAACAGGGGACAGATCACCCCATTGTGACCTGTTGGGTACCCCAGTGACCAAGATTGGCTACTGTCGAAGACAACTGCTGGATTTGATGGACCATTGGTCTGACCCAGTATGGCACTTATGTTCTTATGTTAAGAAAGAAAGAGCATCTATCCTGCTTAGATTCTCATTAGTGCAGTCGATTGTGCTCTATGTTATGTAGATTGGCATATGACCTGCAAGAGACATTTCCTCTACAGCAGCTCTCTAGTTAGGACATACTCCTTACCTAGGATGCGGTGCTGGCAGCTACCGTATCAGCCAGACATAAACCAGTTGACCCATACATAGGAGGATGCAGCTGCACAAAAGTGGTTGAAGAAAGAAAGACAAGATGACAAGAGCCCTCAGTCTTTTGGTCAGCTAACTGGCAGCTTGCACTGTGATTTTAACCGTCCATTAAAGTAGTTACCAATAGGACATGTGTCCCTTGCAAATCTTGCAATTACATATTTTGAAAATAGGCTTATTTTATCATCTAAATGCCAAACAACTGAAGTCACGTATTTTTTCCCTCCTTATACTTGGCACTTAATTTTAATTCCCAATGAGTACTTTTCGGCAATATACTTGGTAAAAAAACAAAACAAAAAGCAGACGATCCTCTTCTAATCCAATAGCATCTAATTCATTTTTCAAACACATTCAAATATTTGTCACTTGCCATCATTACCCTTCTTTAAAAAAAATAAAAAATTGTACAGTATTACAGTTCTAGGAACTGAATTGCAGTTTGTACCCGGTTCATACTTCACAGATCCTGTAGAGAGACGCGGAAAGGATTTAAAACAACAACAAACCCACCCACCCACCCCCAAATCCTTCTCAGTCAGACAACAGTAGCTGAAAGAGCCTGGCTCCATAGAAAGCATTCATCTACACACAGCAGCGGGCACTCTCTGTAGTGCAAAGAGGACCTGATAACTAGCTACAGAAATGTAGAGAGGTTTTCAAACAGAAACCACATTTTTCATTTTTCTCATAGATCTGCAGAATGTTATGTTAGGCTGCTTTACAACTACAGCAGTCTTCCACTCCACAAATTTCATGCAATTTAGGATACTTCTGATATACAAAGAAATATTAATTTCTTTGCATTTGCTGAAACAATTTTAGTGCCAAGACAAAATTAATCAGGCCTTCCAAGCTAGTTGTATTTTTAACCATTTATTGTTTGTGAGCTTTATTTCACACAAAAAGTGCTTGTTTAACATAATTGCTGAACATAAAAACAGAATTGTTTTGTTTTTTAAAGTGGGATTGATGTAAGCTTCCTTCTTAAATGTTTACAGATTACTTCTCTGCCAGCAACAACTACTCCATAAAAAGTCTTAAACAGGGTAGGTCTCTCCCTCGTGGCTGATGTAACCAAGTACACATTTCCCAGTGCTTTAGCACAATTTACCCCAAGGGAATGACAGATGACAAGTCTTTTAGCCAACTGAAATGTGCTAATCACTAACCGATCAGACAGACCAACTTCATCAGAAACATATGGGCATAGAATATGCATTATCTTCTACCTTTCTATTATTTATTATCCATACAAATTTGTCATTCTTCACCTCGAGACTGGACTATTGCAATGCGTTCTATGTGGGGCTGCCCCTGGTTGGCGTTTTAGAAGCTGCAGCTGGTACAAAATGCCACAGCCTTTACTGGGACGGGTCTTAGGGAGCACATTACACCAGTGCTCCAAGAATTGCACTGGCTGCCTATTGTCTTCCGGGCCCAATTCAAGGTGCTGGTTTTGACCTTTAAAGCCCTAAACAGTCTGGGCCCTGCTTACCTGAGGGATCGCCTCACCCCCTTAACCTGAGGGATCGCCTCACCCCCTGGGCGGCCCCTGTGAGCAACCTCCTGAAGGTCCTACATTCTTGGTGGGTCTGAAAGGGCAGGCAGGCATTTTCAGCAGCCACACAGTCGCTTTGGAATGCCCTACCGGTGGAGGTCCACCTCAATCCGGATCTCCTTGCTTTCCGACGAAGCTGTAAGACTTGGCTCTTTCGTCAGGTGTTGGTGGGGAGGAGGGTGGATGGGGGATGTTTTTGCATTGACCTTGTATTTTTATATCATGGTTTTTTAATGTACATATTTATATGTTTTATTGACTGATGTTATATTTTAATCTACTTGTGAGTTGCACCGAGTCATCTTGAACGAGGGGTGGGGTAAAAATATTTTAAATAAGTAAAATAAAAAGCCACACTTGTGCAGAAGGACAGCACAAAGCCTACATGCCTCTGAATTCCCGGTTTAGAAGAGGATTTAGGCATGTGTATCATGAAAACAAGCTGAAAGAATTTTGGTTCAGCTGAACTTCACAGAGACCTCAAGTTCACAACTATGCTTTTTGAGGTCTCGAACATAATTGAAAATTCTACATTGGTTTGGGCAAGGGGAGTATTTTCTTTTATCTGGCATATAAATGAATGTCCAAAAGAGTTAAACAAAATTGATTTGGGCTATGAGCATTAGAAAAAGTAGTGAATCTATGGAAAGGGAACTATCCTAAGAGAAAGGGGAGGCCCTATGTCGTCTCTAACCAATATTGTCATGTTTTTAAAACATTTAAAATGATTTGGTCACCCACACGCTGTCAGAAGCGATTACTGCTGGATCCACGATTTTGAGGAGTTTCAACACCGTAAGCAAAGAATAACTTAGCAAAGACTAGGCCTAAAGTTTTTTTTGGTACGTATGCCCTAACTCATGCCCAGCTATGATGTAAAACTATTCAGCTGAATACTCTTTCCATTCTTTCAGCTCAAACATCATGCTGTACTTGCCTTAGCGGCACATTAACTTTCAATTATTTTTCAAATCTAGAAGATATCTAAATAAAACCTTGTGGTAAAAAACAGTGACACACAAATTTAATTATATCTGTATCCTTACTACTTCTCACAAAACAAACTGAATTTGCAAAATAGCTTTTGGCCAAAATGGCTATACAAATATATTTGTCCTTTATGACATGAATCTCAAGTTTTCAGACGTAAGATAATCAAGGAAGGTTCCAAGAGGAAGTTGTTGAAAGGCAATAGGTGTTCAACATGGAGAACTGATCAGAATAAGCAATTCTTCATTTCAAAAGACTATTTACTTCCTTCTAATATTTTAACTTTATTTTAAACACTTACAACACTTACTGCAGTGGTACTTTAACATTTCAAAATGCAGGAGTACTGAGCCACCTAAATAGGATGGATTAACAAGCCATCACATTCCTATTTTCTGCTACACAAACATAACAGTTAAATGTTTGATTGCATGTATTATTCACTGCCAGTGGGTGTGTTTAATCGGCTTTATTACAAACCATTGCAGCTACTTTTTCTACCCCGTGGAAAACCTATAGTCATCATACAGGGGATCTAGGATTTCACAGCATGATTCTTTTTGGGGAAACACCCAAGCTGTATGGGAAGCACTTAAATTAATGAAAGCTGGATTCCTAAGCAGAACGTATGACAATGCTCAATGAAAGTCAATAGGAATTCTCCGCTACAAAAGATTTCCCCCCCACCCCTACCAGGTGTGCCTATGGTTACAAAAATTTGGATTCCTAACTTACCTTTATGCCTTCTGTCCCTCTACCAAAGTTGGCTGATAACAGCCTGTGCAATCAAAATGTATTAAGGTGAGAATGTATACCTATAGAGAGGGTGATTGCACAAGCCTTCTTTCCATAGAAAACCAGACTAAAAATCTAATGTAAATAAGACGTTTATACATGCTATTCTCCGAGCTATAACTTTGGGCCCAGTGTGGCAACCCATAGTCACATGACATTGTTGCCTTAATTGGAACTATAATTAAAATATAAGTAAAACTAAACAACCATCAAAACCCAAGATCTGCTCTTGCTCTCATTGAAAGGAGAGTGTAGCACTGTCTGGCTGGGTGCTTGAGCCCTGGCCCTTTAAGGTAAGGTAGTGTGGGCCTGGAGGGCGTAGCCACGGAGGCGTGCAGGATGGCACCTTGATGTCTCACGTGGGCTAGCCTCCAGGGTCTGGGAGCTGGGCCTGAGTGGGGCCAGCTCAGCTGGGTGTGACTGAGGCCAGTCCAGAAGCCGGAAAGCTGAACCCTGACACCGCTTTTAAACGAGGGGCGCTGAAGCGCCTCCTGAACGCCGCATTAAAGCAAAGCCGCCGGAAGTGACGTTCTCCCCATTGCCGGCGGCGGCTGGCGACACGGGGCTTTGGGACGGCGCGTTCTTAAGACTTCAATTATCAGGCTTAAGAATGCGCCGCTCCAAAGTCCCGTGTCTCTAGCCGCCGCTGCCGCCGGCAACAGAGAGAACGTCACTTCCGGCGGCTTTGCTTTAATGCAGCGTTCAGGAGGCGCTTCAGCGCCCCTCGTTTAAAAGCAGCCTGAGAGAAAGAGAGAGAAGATGGCTGTGGCTGAGGGAGCCAGGGAGGACTCTGCCTCTACCTGGCTTCAGGAGGGACTGTGCCTGGCCAGTAGAGCCTTAGGGAGAGGCTCTATGTAAGTAAGCTACAGGGTGTAGGTGGCTGAGCCGGTAGCCTAAGACAGATATTGGAGTGAAGAAGAGACAATGGGGCGTGACACCTGGCTTGGAGGGTCTGTGCCTAGCCAGGTGAGTCGTTCAGGGGAGGCGCCCAGATCCCTATGTGTGTGTATGTAGACTGAATGGACATTGTGAATAAAGGCAAGCAGTGAAGATCCCATGTGGGCCTGGGACTTTGGGGGCTGAACCTGGAGAAGACGTGCCCACAACCCTGTTAACAGAGCGTGTCAAAACTATTAATGGATTCAGCAGGGTTGTGCTCTCAGTACTTGATGTGATGCAACATGATCAATGAATCATTGCCTCAAACTTAGCATTAGTCATACAACCATTAATGTGAATTTACAGAGATCTGGTTTTTGAAATACAGGTAGAATTTCGCTTCCTCAAAGAGAATTCCAAAATGTAAATACATTGGTGACACATTATGTAACAAAGTTTTTAAAGTATGCTCATACTTGTACCTTTTTTAGGGCATGTACTAACTTCAGAGAAACCAAAGTTCTCCTAAGCAAGTGGCTGTCCAAGTTCTACTTGTATAACTCCAATTTTAGGCTTAAATATAATTTGTAAGGGTGGAAACCCGTGGGGAATTTTGGTTAATTTTGTTTTTTTTAATTCAGTTCTTTTGAAAGTCCAGATCTTTTTACGGTTTCAGATTTTTCCCATTGAGGTCAACGGAAAGGAAAACTGAACCATTAAAAAAACCCATACCGCCACCACCCCCATCCCCTAGGACAGTGGGTCCGACCTTTCCCAATCTCATCTCCCAGGGCTCTGGCAAGTACTTACCTGCCCCAGAGGGCTCGACTGACGCTCCACTGGTCTGCCGCTTCTGTGGGGGGCGCCTGGCAGGCTCCCTTGCCGAAATGTGTTGCTGAGCTCCCTGCTCTGCAGTGCGCATGTGCAAAATGAACGCAACCCGTAACCAAAATGTTTCCCACTGACTTCAGTGGGAAAAATACAAAACGAAACACTGTAAAACCAAGCTGATTAATGGGTATTTCGGATTAAACTGAAAACACCCCTTTTCGGGCAGTTTCAGATTAATTCGAAACCAAAAGTCCCATCCCTATTAATATGCAAGCTCAGACAGAAAACGGAGGTTACTTACCAGTAACTCTGTTCTTCGAGAGAGCTCCGCGTATTCTCACTCTTGGGATTTACTTCCTGCTCCGCAGGTACCGGAAAACCTCTCGTCAGCAGTATCCAGGCAGATTACGCCTGGAAAAGACTAGAAAAGGTGAGGGCTCCGCCCCCTCACTCCCCCTCCCATCCCGAGAAAAGCGCGGGCCCGCATCACGAGGGATGGAAGTATATAGAGGGGGAGGAGCCCCCACCGCCTCAGTTCCTTCCAACCCAGCCTGGAAGACCTGGTATGTCCATCCACGACTGAGGGGAAGGCGGGCGGGATGTGAGAATACGCGGAGCTCTCTCGAAGAACAGAGTTACTGGTAAGTAACCTCCGTTTCTTCTTCGAGGATCTCCGCGATTCTCACTCTTGGGAGAGTAATAAGCAGTTCTAGATAACTCACCTCAAGGAGGTGGGAGTCGAGGATGGTAACTCAGGAAAGAATCCAACACTGCTCTCCCCACTTGGGAATCTGCTCTGGCCGCCAGGTCCAAAGAGTAATGTCTTGTAAACGTGTGGACAGACGCCCACGTGGCAGCCCTGCAGATATCTGGTAGATTTATACCTTGGAAGTTAGCCAAAGAAGTAGCAGTGGCTCTAGTGGAATGAGCCCTCAGACCTTCGGGAGGGATCTTGTCTGCTAAAGCATAGCATCTCTGTATACACAATAAAATCCACTTGGAAAGTCTCTGTGCAGAGAGTTTGACTCCAATTCTTTGGCCCCCATATGTGATAAAAAGGGAATCACACGCTCTGATTGATTTGGTTCTTTCGATATAGAAAGCCAAAGCTCTTTTAACATCTAACGAGTGTAGCCTTTGCTCCTCGACAGATGTGTGCGGCCTAGGGAAGAAAACTGGCAACGAGATAGTCTGATTAAGGTGGAAACTAGAAACAACCTTAGGCACAAATGAGGGGTCAATACGTAGATCAACTTTCTCCTTGTGAAACATGATATAAGGAGGCGAAGCTCGAAGGGCCGTGAGTTCACTCACCCTCCTAGCCGATGTAATCGCCACCAAGAACGCCGTTTTAATTGACAAGTCTTCCAAGCTGCACGTAGCCAATGGTTCGAAGGGAGGGAACATTAACTTGGCTAACACAAGGTTCAAGTCCCACTGGGGGGCGAGCCTAGATCGTTGAGGAAAAGTGTTCTTTAGACCTTTCCAAAAAGCCCTCATCAGTTTATGAGAAAACAGGGTGCTACTGTCATGCGGTTGCAAACGGGAAGACAGGGCTGCCAAATGAACCTTTATGGAAGCTAAAGACAAATGCAATTTTTGTAGACTCAGTAGATAAAGAAACACATGATTCATGTCTAAATCTTGCAAGGAAATAGCCTGCGAAGTACACCAGCTACAGAATCGTTTCCACTTTAACTGGTAACATTTGCGTGTCGAAGGTCTCCTTGCATTTAAGAGTATCTCTGAAACCTCCGGTGGCAAATTGCCTATTGGGGTAGAATCAACCAAGCGGAGAGGTGGAGCATCTGTAGGTCGTGGTGAAGAATTTCCCCCCGCTCTCTGGAGAGTAGATCGCAGATCATTGGGAGCTTCTTGATTTGAGTCGCCATCCCCAGCAAGGTTTGGAACCAGGTTTGTCGTGGCCAAAAGGGAGCGATCAGGATGATATGAGCCCTGTCCGTCCTGACCTTGCACAACACTCTGTTGATGAGGGGGAACGGGGGAAAGGCATAAAGGAATGTCCCGTGCCAAGAGATGGCAAAGGCGTCCGATATCGATTCTGGTGCCATACCTGCTCGGCTGCAGAATTTCGGTAACTTTGCGTTCTCTTGTGATGCAAATAGATCTATCTCTGGAGTCCCCCATTCCTGAAATATGTCTTGCAGGATTTCTTCTTTCAGAGACCACTCGTGCTGGTCCCTCGATTTGCGACTGAGGTAGTCCGCCCTCAGGTTGTCTTGGCCTGCCAAGTGAATGGCGTGAATGTGTATGTCGTGACCGATACACCAGTGCCAGATGGTCTCCGCTTCCCTCGATAAGCGGGTGGAATGTGCTCCCCCTTGTTTGTTCACATACCACATTGCTGTGGTATTGTCCGTCACGATTTGTATGTTTTGACCGTGTATGCGGGGAAGCAAAGCCTTCAACGCCCAACGTATGGCCCTTAGCTCCAGCATGTTTATGTGCAAATGCGTCTCTTCTGAGGACCAGAGGCCGTGTATTGAGAAAGTCCCTAGGTGCGCACCCCATCCCGTCAGGGATGCGTCTGTCGTGATAATGTCCCTGAAGGTGGGAGCATCGAAGGGCACCCCTTGTAGCATATGATCTGCATTCGCCCACCACTGTAGATTCAGAAGAAGTTCCTCTGTTATACATAATTTCATGTTTAGTGGATGAATGGTGGGTATGTAGTTGCTGGCTAGCCATTGTTGTAGGGGTCTCATGTGTAGACGAGCGTACGGGGTGACCATCGTCGTAGAGGCCATCAACCCCTGCAGGTGCAAGAAAAACCGGACTGGTTTGGTGGGATGCGAGTGAAGAACGTCTAGGGCATGACGTATGGAGATAAGCCTCTCCTCTGGAAGGTACGCTTTCGCGTGTCTGGTGTCCAAGACTGCCCCTATAAAGGGTAGTCGTTGCGTCGGCTGTATGTGGGACTTTGCTAAGTTCAGAACAAACCCCAGGTTCCTGAGGAGTGACATGGTGAACTCCACGTGTCTGGTAAGTTCTTGTGGTGACCTCGCCGCCAGCAGCCAGTCGTCCAGGTACGGAAAGATTCGCACGCCTTGCCTTCTTAGATAGGCTGCTACGACAGCTACACATTTTGTGAACACGCGTGGTGCTGTAGACAGTCCGAAGGGAAGGACACGGTACTGGAAGCGAAGGTCCCCTGCAACGAATCGCAAGAACTTACGGTGAGAAGGGCGTATTGAAATATGGAAATAGGCGTCTTTGAGATCAAGAGAGGCCAACCAGTCGCCTTGCTGTAAGCCCATGAAAATGACCGGTAGGGAAGTCATGCGAAATCTAAACTTCTTAACGAATCTGTTGAGACATCTCAGGTCCAGAATGGGTCTAGAACCCTTGTCCTTTTTAGGGACCACAAAGAACCTAGAGTAGAATCCAGAACTAAGTTCATCTCGAGGAATGGATTCGACAGCCCCCTTGTCGAGGAGTTTTTGAATTTCAACTAGTATTTGAGTAGAGGGGGGGGGAGCCCCAGGGGGGCAAGGTGAGAGGGGAGGGGTGGTATGGAACTGTATGGCATACCCCAGCTGTACTATCTCCCTGACCCATTGGTCAGAAGAAATGGTTTCCCATACATGTAGGTAGGGCAATAGGCGGTCCTGGAATGAGGGGTCATCCTCATTATCTCCCTTGATCAGATAACAATCAAAAACGTGATTTCGCCTGCTGTCCAGAAGACGAGCTAGGAGAGGGTTTACCCCTGCCCCGCTGCCTGCCAAACGATTTACGTTGTTGAACACCTTGTTGTTGGTAATGTGTCTGATTTTGTTGCTGGAATCTTTTCCCAGCTTGGAAATTATAATTTTGGTAAGGAGTTCTTCTAGCCGAAAAAGAATAGCCCTGCGTAAAAGACTTTTTGCGTATCGCCCTGACTACCCCTGTGGATCTTGCCGTTTGATTCATCTCTTTAATTTTCTTAAGAGTGTCATCAGTAGAAGCCGAGAACAGGCCCTCACAATCAAACGGCAAGTCCTCTATTCTAGTTTTATTCTCAGGGGTGAGAGCTGTGGACCGAAGCCACGCATGCCTTCGTAGAGCTATAGCAGATGCCATCCCTCTGGCGTTGGCATCCGCCACGTGCATGTTTGCGGTTAATTGGAATTGGGCCATCTGCATGCCCTCTTTCTGTAATGCTGCCAACTGGTTTGGGTCCGATGTCATGCCAATTTTGGACCACAGCCAATGTTGGTAACCGCACATGGCGGAAGCATAATTAGCAATACGGAAGGACAGGGAGTCCGAGGAAAAAACCTTCCTACCCAGCACATCCAATCTCCTCCCCTCCCTATCTGCAGGGGAAGTCTGGATCCCTCCCGCTCGAGATCTAACCGAGGCAGCCGCTATCACCAAGGAGTTCGGAGGGGGGTGACTATGAAAAATTTGAGCCCCTTCTTTGGGTACCCCATACAAAGAGTCTGCCAACTTATTAGTTGGAGGAACAGAGGCAGGCTTAGCCCACAAGGCTGTAGCTGGTTCTAACAGCTGGTCCAGCAAGGGTAAGGTCACGTGTCCGGATTCCCCAGAGCCCAATATGCCAAAGATAGGTCCAGTCTGGGCTTTTTTAATGACCCTCGTGGGCAGCTTTGGGAGAGATGCAGCCATCCTCCTCAACATCGCCTGAAAAGCCTTGGCATCCTCTGTGGCCAGCGAGATGTTGGCATCCGAGATAGCATCTGGCGGAGGTGGGGAAATGGTCTCGTCCTCCTCCATTGAAGGAGAAGACGAAGAGGAAGACCGTGATGCCGACGCCCCCGGGGAAGCCATCCGTGGTACCGTCGGTACCGTCGGTACCGTGTCCTCCCTATGGGTCCCCAATAGGGAGGTGAGAAGTTGTGTAGCCCCTGATGGCTCTAACCTCGTTCCGATCCCGGAAACGAGCTCTTCTGGTTCAACGGTACCGATGTCTGCTTGCACCGATCCTGTCTCCGACGGAGGAGGGCGTGATACAGTTGCTGATGGTGCGGCTCTAGGCGGGACCGGAGGCACGTAGGAGGTGTCCCGTGAAAGCGACGGGTATCCGAAGTCATGAGCGTATGGAGGGCTACGCGACCTGTATCTGTAGTCCCTACCATAATCATAGTCCCGGTGTCCGTGACGTGGGGAGCAACAGGAGCATGGGGAACGCGATCGTCGTTCCAGGTGGTACCGGAGGGGCGTCCGTCCCGTCCGGTATCGAGGAGAGCGGGAGCGGGAGTGGAACCGTGGTGACCTGGAGCGCGACTCCCTGCGCACCATCGGTACCGACAACAGCAAAGGCGGTACCGAGCGGGATAACGGTGTCGGTGGTGCCGTCCCCCTCGTCGAGCCCGACGGTCGTGGGGATTGTTGAACTGTCGGCACCGGCGGTACCGGCTCTCGCGTTGAGCCCTTCTTCTTCTTTTTCTTTCTCTCCACGCTCTTGGAGCCCCTCTCCGACGAGTGCGCGACGCCTCGCGCACCAGAAGGCTCGGTACCGCTAGTAGATAAGCGTCTTGGGCTGGACGCATGCGGAACACTACCTTCCGCGGTGTGGCCGGAACCGGTAGCTTGCACCTCAAAGGGTCCCTCGGTCCCGAGTTCGCCGGTGCCGCTGGTACCCATGTGCGGACTCGTCCGTTGCCTGGACGGTACCGCCGGTGCCGCTGGAGCCGGATTTTCCATGGGCCTGGAGTGCCGGGCGGGGAGCCTCAGGGGCCCCTCTTCACCGCCCTCTAAGGCCCTTTTTGTGAGGATGTCCTGGAGCCTTAGCGCTCTAGCCCGCTTAGCCCTGCCTGAGAGCACCGAACAGGCTCTACAGGTTCGAGTGTTGTGACCCTCACCCAGGCAGGTGAGACAGCGATCGTGTTGGTCACTCACTGATAAGGTAGCCGGGCAAGAGCCGCAGCGTTTAAACCCCGGCTGCTTGGGCATTCCGTTCGCCCCGGAGGACGCAACGGCCCGGGGAACGTCCCACGGGAGGGTGGCACTCCTTTCCCAATCTTCTTCTTTCTTTTTGATATTTCTAATCTTCGTTTTTTTACTGCAAAGAACGCTGAAAAGCGCCGAGAAGTCTTCCAACGCCACGCGGTTGGAAGGAACTGAGGCGGTGGGGGCTCCTCCCCCTCTATATACTTCCATCCCTCGTGATGCGGGCCCGCGCTTTTCTCGGGATGGGAGGGGGAGTGAGGGGGCGGAGCCCTCACCTTTTCTAGTCTTTTCCAGGCGTAATCTGCCTGGATACTGCTGACGAGAGGTTTTCCGGTACCTGCGGAGCAGGAAGTAAATCCCAAGAGTGAGAATCGCGGAGATCCTCGAAGAAGAACAAAAGATATGCAAAGTATATCAAATATATACTTGATAGGTGCGTGAGATTGCTCTCGAGTGGGTTCCGCTCCTTCCTGTTAGGAGCGGAACCATTGGTGATGGGCGATTGTTGGTCATCCTCTCAGGACCTCCCTTGTGGGGGGTCCCATACAGTTCTATTCTCTCTCCCCTCTTGTTCAACATGTATATGAGGTTGCTGGGCAAGGTCATTCGGAGGTTTGGAATGAAGTGCCATTAGCATGCTAATGAGACTCCGCTCTACCTCTCTTTTTCATCCAACTCAGGCCCTACAGTCTCGGTGCTCACCCAATGCCCGGCTGCTGTTGGGGACTGGATGAAGGTGAGCCGATTTAAAGCTGAATCCAGATAAGACTGAGGTGACAATGGTTGGCCGGCCTTGTGACCTCAATGGCACTGGGACTCTTGCTATTGATGGAGTCTGGCCTCCTCTGGTCAATTAGGTTTGCAGCCTTGGCGTACTTCTGGACCCCTTGCTGCGCCAGAATTGTCAGGTTGTGGCGGTGGCCAGGTGCACTTTTCACTAACTCCATCCGGTGAGGAGACTGTGGCCTTTTCTTTCTGATTCGGATCTGACAAGTGTTATCCATGCTTTCATCACTTCAAGGCTAGACTGTGGAACTCCCTCCCAGCAGAGGCCCGTTTGACCCCAGACCTCGTTTCCTTCTGCCGTACGTGTAAGATCTGACTGTTCAACCTAGATTTTAGCAAGAGAGATGGGGTGTAGGGTGGGGAGGGTTTCTTTTTGGTTTGATTTTCCTTCTCTTTTATTGTGTCGTTGATTATGTGTTTTAATGATGTAATCTACCCTGGGCTGCCTGGAGCAGGAGGGGCAGGGTAGAAAATGGTTTTAAATAAATAAATAATGACTGCAATGCGCTTCACATGGGGCTGCCCTTGATGACTGTTCAGAAGCTGCAGCTGGTGCAGAATGCAGCAGCTCACCTCTTTTCAGGGGCAGGGCACTGGGAACACATTATTCAGGTGCTCCAAAGTCTGTGCTGATTCCCTATAGCTTTCGAGGCATAATTCAAGGTGCTGGTTTTGACTTTTAAAGCCCTAAACAGTCTGGACCCTGCATATCTGAAATATCGCCTGTCCTTCTATGGCCCACTGCGGCCACCGCAATCGGCTGGGAGCACCTCCCTGTGGGTACTACACGTTACCTTTGTTCACATGATGAAGGTTCACGGAGGCGTTCTCAGTTGCTGGCCCTAGTGCTGTGGATCTCCCTTCCCTGAGCGTTTTCCAGAGGTGGTCTAAAACTTTTCTGTTAAAAAAGGCATTTGGCAGGCAGGGCCAGCCCTACCGCAAGGCAGCTTGCGGCAGTTGCCCCGGGCCTCGCTCCTGGGGGGCCGCACTCAGTGTCCCCAGCTCCCGGCCTGACAGTGGCCAGGAGCTGGGGACTCTGAGCATGGGGCCCCCCTGGCCAAGCCCGACTGGATTCCGACTGACAGGCAGCAGAGGGGGACAGCGGGAGTGAGGGAGAAGCAGAGAACCTGCCTCTCCCTCACTCCGTGGGCGCCCCTCCCTCCGCTGTCTGTCAGTCTCAGCCAGGGGAAATGTGAGAGAGGCGGGGCCTCTGCCTCTCCCTCATACTCTGGCCAAGACAGCCAGGTAGCGGAGGGGGTCAGTTAAAGTGAGGGAGAGTCAGAGGCCCCGCCTCTCCCACACTCCCTAGCAACTTCCGGTGGCAGCGGACAGCGTGGTGACAGATTTAATCCGCTGCTGCAGTGCCCGCCCCGCCCGACAATCCGAGCCTGGTGCGGGGCCCAGATCGGCAGCGGCGGATTAGGTAAGTGATCCCGAAATGGCTGGGCTTGGGGATGGGCGGACAGGAGTGCCCGAGTCCAGACCCGGGTAGCGCGCTGCCCCCAGACCGAGCCGGGGAGTGCCCCCTGAGCTGGAATAGGCTCCCGCCTTTTTTCCCTGCCCTGAGTCCCGCATATTGTAAGGCCAGCCCTGTTGGCAGGTGGGGATAGGGGATTGGGATGGTCTTTAGGTAGGGATGTGAGGAGGGATGCGGTGGAGGAGTTAGGGAGAGGGTTGGTGGGTGGGTTTAGGTTTTTTTTTTCAATTGTTTGTATGTGGTTTTTTATGTTTATTTCTGTAAGCTGCCCTGAGCCTTTGAGGGGAGAGCAGGATAAAAAAAATGAATTAAAAATAAATAAATAAATAAATTCCACTCAGTATTATGACCAATTGCAGATGGCATTTCCCACTTAAGTCCCACTTGACCCACAGTTTAGGAATCTCTATCATAGGATATTGTCACAATCTACCGTGGGACATTTAGATGATACATGCACATTTTGGGAAAACACTTTCCTCCAAGTGCCTTCACTCCCTGGGGCAGGGCAGGTCATAAATAGGTGGGGCCTGGGGCAAAGGGAGAATGGGCTGGGCGCAAGGGTGTGCACTAGGGCAGTGGCGGGTGTATAGGTGAGCAGAACTCCCTGCAGTAAGTACTTAGCTGTGTCATTCCTGAGAGCTCCCCCTCCTGGATCTGGACATTCTTTAGGAGCAATTCACTACTAGTTCTAGATCCACATTTGTGGTTGGCTTGAATTTCTGGTGAGATGAAACAAAATCCCAAATTCTTGGGACACTGCAGTCCTGAATTTCTAATTGGTATTTTAGGCTATTCTCTAGGTGCTCTCCATCCAAAACAAAATTAATTTTTGCTTATCGCTCGAATCAGCAATGGGCTTCAACTCTGCAACAGCACTCACTCCACCCCCACCTCCTGTCCAAGGCACACATGCGCAAGCAGCCAATTTACAGAAAATGGATGCAAGTGTGTTTTGTATTAAGCCAGACTCTTTCCCCTGCCCCCCTCTCCCGAGGCATTTTACAATTCAAGTGCTACACATGCTATAGTCTACTGTTTCAGCTGCAATTATATTGACTGTAAGACGCTAAGTGAAATGTAATTTAATCATATCTGTTACCTGACCAGGGTTGTGAAGGCTTAAATCTAGCACACAAGTAAACTCTGTATGATGCTCCACAGTCTCAAGCAGAGGGTCAGGCTTGGAAAAGTCCCAGAATCTATAGAAAGAAACAAGAAAACAATTACACTAATTGAAAGGCAATCTTTAAAAATATGCCGGATATCAATATGCTTGATGCTGCCAGAAGCTTTTAAAACGTTAACTCATCCACTCTAGAAATATAATTAATTCTATTCCCGCAAAAGCCACTACTGATCTGCATAAATAAGAACTTCATTAAGAAAACATCTCTTTTATCCCATAATGGAAACTTAGATGAGCAGAGCTGGCAAAGATGATCCCTCTCTCTTTCAAGAGCCTGGGACTTCATCAAATGCCAATGGCTCTGAAATACTCTTCCTATCAACATTTACCAACTTGTATCTAAGACTTCCATTTCAGGATAACGTTGTGGTTTTGGTCTGCATTACTTAATGGGAGGCTGCTTGTTTAATCAAAGTTAGGAAGAGGCGAAACAGAGACTTAATCTACAGATCGCAAGACCTGAGCCCAATGACATCTCTCATCGGACCACAGATGAAGTGTTCCATCTGCCCAAGCCTCTTGGGCTCAATAGACTCTGTGGCTACATGTAACGCTTCTGGCCAGGATAACCGATATAAAACAACATAAGTCTTTAAAAAGAAAAGTAACTTACAGCAACCTGCCATCTCTACATCTCTCCCCCCACAAAAGTAGTGTCTCGACATTTCCAAAGCACAGAGATACTGAATGTATACGGTTTCCCATTTTACATATTACCAGTTATTTTAAAATGTACTCAACCCCAAATTCACTGGAATTAAATACTGTGCCAGCTGATAAGCATTAACTACATGGTCTGAGTGGCTGATCACATTAACATATGAATTCATATTCTGGTAATTTGGGGTCCCTAGTTGATTGTGAGCATTTTTGGTCTTTTCCTTACCCTGGTACCTTGGGTTATCAGTAGGGCTAACTAGGTCATGGTAGAAAAGGTAAAATGTCACGGAAAAGTCATGTGTAAAAAAAAGTTCAATTTTACTTTTAGTCAATGTTTCTTAACATAAGGGGCAGGAGGAAAGGGAACTCCCCGCTTTCCCTTATATCACTTAGAATGAAAGCCCCAGGCCGGGAGAAAGGGAACCGGCTCTCTCCCTTATCTCTCTTAGAATGAAACCCCTAGGAAGGAGGGAAGGTAGAGCAAGGCACGAGAAAAGGCAGAGGAAATGCTGCCGTCTCCTCCAGGATGCCTTTTCTAGCTCTGACTCCGTCCTCTGCCTCCTATCCACACCGCGCTCAGAAGAGGAGGGGTTTGGAGCATGGCAGCCAGCGCTGAGTGCGGTATTCATACTGCTCTTCTGGGTCGATCTTCTCAAGCTCCACCCTCCACCTCTATCCATGCCGTACTCTGAAGGGAAGAGGTTTGGAGAACCCCGGAGATGTAAGTGTGGCAGCCGGTGCTGACTGTGGTCTCAACACCGCTCTTCTTAGCAACACTTCTCTTTTCGGCAGCACTTCTCTTCTCCAGGGTGAGTCGGAGGTGGCTTCTCTGGTGTTTTTTTAGGCAAAAGTCATGGAAGTCACAGAAAAGCTGTAGAAGTCACGCTGAGGGGGAAAATTCACTAAAAACGTGATGCCCATCACTACCGTGACTAAATCTTAGCCCTAGTTATCAGTAGTGTGTATCAGTTATCATGGATAAGAAGTACCCACCATCCATAAATTCTCTTAACTGATATTTATACCCTCAGCATATTCATACTGACCATCAGTGGATATACTCCCCTCTCCCAAATTCTCACTAGTGGCATTTAACCCCTTCAGCAGATTCATACTGATCATCAGTGGTTTGGGCAACATATATACCAGATGGACAGCAATCATTATCTTCTGGTAGTAAGTTATTTCTCGTTACAGACGGAAAAGAGTTAACAGATGATTCAATCATGTCTGCAGCCCTTGTCCGAAGTTTATATTGCTGATCCTTCTCATCTGAGCTATCTGTGGAATTCGGTTTCTGTGTAGCAATCACAGAATTCAGTTTGTGATATTTTCTCTTCTTTTTTCATCAGCATACCATCAATAGGTAGGTAGTCACAAGGTAAAAGCAAATTACAATGCATGATCTGTGATCTCCTCTGCTGTCCCTCTGGAGCCACCTCATATACTGGTTGATCCCCCAGCTTCCTAAATACAATGTAAATTTGGTTTTCCCAATAAGCTCGTATTTTACCAAGCCCTCTACATTCTGACAAATTACGGACAAGAACCCAATCCGCAGGAGACAGAGGATTGCTTCTGTCTCGCGGACGAGGTCAGGACTGTCTGTGCTTTGCTTGTAACACAGGTTGTAGTATTATTTTATTTATTTTTAGAATTTATATGCCGCCCCCTCCTGCCTCAGGCATCTCGGGGCGGCTCACACCGGGTAAGCACCGAGACTGCCGGGCCTGAGTCAGAGGAAAATGAGAGATATAGCTGGGTGTCATCAGCATATTGATGACACCTCACCCCGAACTCCCTAACAACCTCCCCCAAAGGCTGCATATACACATTGAACAAGAGAGGGGATAAGATGGAACCATGCGGAACCCCACACGTGAGGCCCTGGGGCGAAGATGAAAACTCCCCCAGGACCATACGCTGGGTTCTCCCGGCCAGGAAAAAGCAGAACCATTCAAGAACAGTCCCACCAATCCCTGCCCGGTCCCACAACTGAGTAACCAACAACTCATGATCAACGGCATCAAATGCAGTCGAAAGATCTAACAGGATCAGCAGGGTTGAGCGACCCCAGTCCAACTCACAGGAGAGGTCATCGACCAAGGCCACAAGCGCAGTCTCTCCGTGCTATAACCTAGACGGAAGCCTGACTGCGAGGGATCAAGAAAATTGACCCGGTCCAAATGCCCCTGAAGCTGCCGAGCCACCACCCGTTCAATAACCTTCTTTAAAAATGGAAGGTAAGAGACTGGCCGATAGCTGGCCAGAGCGCCAGCGTCCAAAGATGGCTTCTTGAGCAGGGGTCGCACCACCGCCTCCTTGAGACAGTCCGGCATCCTGCCCTCCCTAAGGGAGGCATTGACTATCCCCGCCAGCCACGGCCCCAATGTCTCCTGGCTAGCCTTAACTAGCTAGGATGGGCATGGATCTAACTCGCAATGGGTGGCTTGCGCAGTCCCAAGAGCATCCCCCGCATCTGAGGGCAACACAGCCCGAAACTCATTCCACAAAACAGGACAGGATGGGGCTTCTACTGCCTCTGACCCATCCTCTACTAAAAAAGTTGCATCAAAATCGTGGTGAGTTTGAGCGATTTTATCCGCAAAGAAATCCACAAACAAATCACAGCGAGCATTTGATGATTCTAAGTCCAGGCGGAGGGAGGTCGGACTTACCAGCCCCCTCACCACCCGGAACAGCTCAGGCGGGCGGGACTTAGCAGACACAATGAGGGCAGCAAAGAAAACCTTCTTTGCTGTCCGCACCGCAACGGCATATGTACGTAACCAGACTCTATGGCACAATCAGTCAGCTTCAGCACGTGAGTGATGCCACTGTTGCTCTAACCGCCGCCCTTCACACTTCATCCACTGCAGCTCCTCCATGTACCATGGGGAGCTGCGTTGTCTGCGCTTCGGGAATGGACGCCTGGAGGCTACACGGTTGATGGCCTCCGCCAACACGGAATTCCACATAGACATGAGGTCATCGAGCGAGCAGCCATCAAGGTGAGAGAAAACATCCCCATGAGCTATCTGGAACCTTTCTGGTTCCATAAGCCTCTGGGGGCCAACCTACCTAACTGGTTCCACACCCTCCCGGGGGCCGACATGCGCCAGGATACCTGCCTGGAGGAGATAATGATCACTCTCCTGTTCAGCATGTAATTTTTTCCGAGGCAAATACTGAAGAATTGGTGGTATCGTCCTAAGGTCGATCTCCTTCCATGCTACCAGGATCCATGGTAACAGCAGTAATCCAGGGTTATCCCACTGAATTATTATCCCCTTGAATTTGTGCAGATTTTAACACCACATTCACTATATCCATAGTGTTCTCTTCTATACTTTCTTCTAGGAGTTTATCAAATGGAAGTGGCATTTGAGATAGAATATCAGCATCAATATTTCTGTACCATCTTCAAGCAATGAGGCCTCCACCCAAGGTGTTAGGCAGGGAAAATATCCGTTTAAACTGCTTTTTCTGGTCTATACCAAATGTTAAAATTAAAATCAGCTAACTGAGCCACCCACCATACGCCTGTAGCATCAACTTTGCTGACTTAAGAACATATGTTAAAGGATTATCAGTGTATACAGTGAACGTTGGTGCAAAATACAAATAATCTCTAAATCGCTCACTGATTGCCATGTCAATGCAAGGAGCTCCAATTTCCCTGAATGCATATATCATATCATTTTTCTGCAGGGGAGAGCGTTCTAGAACCATAGCCTACCACTCTCAAGTCACCTTGTTGTTGATAAAGCACGGCTCCTAACCCTTAAGAAAAACCATCAACATGTAGAATGTAGGGCTGTGAAAAACCTGGATAAGCCATAACTGGAGGTTTCACCAGAATACCCAGTAACTTTTCTAAGATACCATGATGTTCCTCAGTCCTCACAATTGGTTGGCTGGGAAGTGTTTGACCATTATCATCATCTCTCAGTTTAAACGGATATTTTCCCTGCCTAACACCTTGGGTGGAGGCCTCATTGCTTGAAGATGGTACAGACAATATATATACAAAGGTCTAGCTATCTTTGAAAAGTTCCTAATATATACACCGAAAGTAATTTAAGAGGCCCCAAATCTTTTGCAACTCTCCTACTGTACGTGGTTTCTTTTCTTTCAAGACTTATTATTATTATTATTAATAACAAACATTTATATAGCGCAAGCAGTGTACATGGCACTTTACAAAGTAATAAAATAGACTTGGATAGCTATAGTACCAGCTGGATCCATTTTATATCCCTCAGCAGTCACAATCATGCTTAAATATCGAACCTCTCTTGTAAACAGATTACATTTCTCAGCTTTTAGTTTAATACCACACTTTTGAAATTGTTGAAGGACTTCTTGAACATGTTCAACATGTTCCTCAAAAGCTGGGTTGTAAAACAAGCGAAGTGAAGACAATTTTTATCCCTCAGCCCTTCCAAACATTCCTCCATACACTTTCCTTCTGTGACTCAGTCTATTTCAGCCTGCTCCTCTTAAGCAAATGAAAACTGGCTCTGCCATGCTTCTGCCATTCAGTAAAATCCTCCCCACGGCCAAGCCTACCAGGGGCAGCAGTGGTGGGGGAGCTTACAACCTTGTGCAGCTGACACCAAGTTTATAATATGAGTAGTGGCGGTTCTACAATAAGGGCTCTAAAAGTGTCTCAGAGTCACGCCGCACAAAGTGCCGCAGTCCCCGGAGCTCCGTGACTGCTACAGCTCCTGACCTGTACCCATCACCCTAGTCAACAGCAAGAAGGAAGAGCAGCTGGAGGAACTGGAGCCATGCCTCCTGCCTGCCTGCCTTCCTTCCCTCCTCTAGACAAGAAATAAAATGGTTGCCGGAGCGGCAACAGGGTAAGTCCTCTTCTTTTCTCCCCTTCTTTCCCCTCCGTTTGTTTCTTTCCCCCTTCCATCTGGGCTACCTCTCTTCTTCCCCCCTACCGTTTCTTTCCCCTTTCCATCTGGGCTACCTCTCTCCTTCCCCCCCCTCCCATTTGTGATCCCCCTTCCCCTTTCTTTCCCTCTTCCACCTGAGCGCTCTCTCTCTCTCCCCTTTCCCTCCTACCGTTTCTTTCCCCCTTCCATCTGGACTCTCCCTTTCTTTCCCCCCTACCCTTTCGTTCCCCCTTCCATCTGGGCTAACTCTCCCCTTCCCCCCCTTTTCATTTGTGCTCCTTCTCTCCTCCCCACTCCCATTTGTGCTCTCCTCCCCCTTCTTTCCTTCCATTTGTGCTCCCTCTCTTCTTTTCCTCTTCCTCCTTCCATCTGGGCTTCTCCTCACGTTTCTTCCCCACCCCTTCTGTTTTAGGCTCCCCCTCCCTCTCCAAGGCTTGACCCCCTTTTTGTAGTAATGGTGTGCACCCAAGAAGGGGAAGGTCCAGATCATGGATCTGTCCTTATGTTTGTGTGCAATGCTCAGTCTTTTAGTGCAGATATTTTTATTCTGTCCCCTTTCAAGTTTTAGATCTGGCCCCTGGATCCAGTTCCTACGTCCAAGCACTGAAAGACTGAGCTCCAGGTAAGGGAGCTGAGATGAAGGCCTGCACTCAGGGGGAGGGGCAGATCTAGGATCTGGACACATCTCTTCTTGAATGCAGCTCTTAAGCACCCCTGCTTCTAATTTTAATGCTGGGATGGGGAACCTTTTCCCTCGTGGAGCCACTGTGAAAATTAGTAGAAGCTCTGAAAGCCACACAGAAGTTGGGGCCAGGGCTGTTTAAGGGGTACGCTTAAGAAAAGGAGGGTCTAGATCACGGATCTGCACCATGGATCTGTTCCTTATGTGCAGACCCTCATCTCTGCTCACTCCTCCTAAGCTCAGTCTTGCAGTGCTTGGGAGTAGGAACTGATGGGGGAGAGGGGGCTGCGCATGTGTGTGGGAGAAATCATGCATGCATGGTTTTTGGTTTGGTTTGCCTCTATTAATCATGGTTGCTCGGAGGTGAAATCATGTATGGTTTTGGTTTGTCTTTCATTAATCCTGTTCTCAGTTGCTCTAGAGGAGAAATCATGCCCAGCCATCATAGGGAATAGGGGTACCATTGGCAGTGCTGAGTTGCAACTGCTGCTGCTGTTCAAATAATTCAGTAAGTTCCCTTACTGGGACATCAGGAAGGCTATCTGTCACCCATTGCCTTGACACTATACATAGTTGAGCACCTGTGTCTCACAAACATGCTACTCACACCCCATTCAAGATGTACCACACCAAGCATCTCCTACCAACTATACTGGTTAGCTAAGCATGTTGTCCAGGTGTCAACAAACCAGCTACCCCACCCTCAGAAACCCCATTATCCTTGCAGCTAATCCAATTAGTCACCAGATTATGGGACTGCTGTTCATTATCTGTGGGTCTCCTGTTAAAACGGTAACTAGCTTGGTAACGGTCATCACTTCCACAACAGAAACAGTAGTTGCAACTGACTCCTCAGTCTTCCTGCTGACACTGGAAACAACCTGATCATTGCCTGATTCTTTGTATGTTGACTTGGGCAGGTCTTCATTGGTTCCTATCACAGGATTTTAGCGTTTCTTTGATAGCCATAGTTTCAGATTTAAAATCTTTCACCTTAGCTAATCCTGCTTTCATTTCCTCAATATTTGCAATTAGATTGGAGTAATGTGCTAGTTTCCTTTTGGCTGATCCCGCTTGGTTAAGTTCTGGACCAGTATCTAATGAGGACTGTAGTACCATATAAAGTCCTACAGGTCTTCCCTGTAGTCCCTTTGGCATCTTTTGTTGTTTCTTCCTTTTCCAGCTGTTGATAACATTTAATTTCTCCAATAAAGCTGTGTCTGTGATAGCTCTGTCCTTTAAGTAAGACAACATCACCGTCCGTATACAATCTTCCCGCAGACCCGTAAATACTGAGTGAAGAAACATATTATGTACTAGGACAAGGTCATATTTCAGTGTGAACTCAGCCTCTTGCGAAGCAAACACCACTTTCTGTTGCAGGTCCATTGTCTGTATCCAAAAGTCCTGTGGTGTTTCCTTGGGCCCTTGGGATGCTGTAGCTAAAGTATAATAGAATTCTTTTTTTTTTTTTTTGGGGGGGGGGGGGGGTGTCTCAAATTTTTATTTTGAAATTTCAGCTTCCTTGTACATTCATTAAAGTATAATATAATTCTATGGCATCCTTCTCATGGTAATAAGATAGTAAAATTTCTCTTAATTTAGGTAACTCCTCAAACTAGTCCCAGGGGTGATAATTAAAGCTATTACCTCCTTCACTTCCAACTCTGTGTAACCCCTCTGTAATCCAACTTCAAGATGATATATTAAGCAAGAAAAGGATAACCGATCATTCTCGTTTAACCCTCCAATCTTCCCTATCACTTTTCTTCTCAGCATTGATTCATAGGCTAGCGCTCAAGCTGCTGCTGTTGCAGCTGTGCTCGAGTCTGTGGACTGTGACATTTTCTCTTGCAAGGCCCTTAGCACCAACAGACCCTGATCCTCTGGACTAGCTATTTATTCACTGAATAAATGCTGTAAAATGTGTTTCAGAAAAGTCAGCCTGCTCAGTCGTGCCACACGACTCTGACCTTCTCCAGAAATTCCTAAATACTCACACAAATCCATGAGAGCTGCCTGTTGAAGCCAGCACAGCTGTCCCTGTAAGACTATCTGCAGATTTTCCCTTCCAGCAGCATCCATCTCTGCTGTCTGAGCTCAAGAGATCCCTGCTGCAGTTTGAGGGCAGTCACTGTCTTACTGATCACTAGGCCCAAGTACCAAAGAGATGCGTTGCCTAAGTCAGGCTGGCCTTGAACAGCTCCAACCATCCTCTGCTACCAAACGTAACGCCTCAAGATAGTTGATATAAAACAACAGAACTTTAATTTCATAACCAACAGGAGAACATAAGAGAAAGGAGAACTTGGAGGAACATTACTTTCAGATAGTTCCTGTTTGAAATGTCCTCTAGATTCTGTCTTGCTTCGCCAGGAGCAACTGTCTGTCTCTCTGCCAGACCAACGGACATTTTATTGGTCCACACCACTCAGTGTGGGGACGTAATAAAATGTTCCATTTTAGGACTGAAAGTGTTAAGCATATACCCTTCCAAGTTACCATTTTCTGCCGTATCTATGTGAAGCAACCTACACATTATACAAATGGAACCAAAACATAACTTGCTACATACCAACTCTACCTATTATATCAGTAACAGTATCTTTTAAAAAATGTAACTTACAGCAACTTGGCACCTCTACATACAGAAGGTGCTGCCACCTACGAAGCCTCATGATGTCATGGTGCTCTCTAAAAGTCATATCAGAAAGCAGTGGGGGAGTGCTTCACCCCCACCTCTTTCTTAAGTGGCAGCCCCGCCAGTGTTCATGACATCCTACATTCTCTAGCAGGCAGAGCCACCCACCTGCAGCTGCCCAGGTTGGCCTCAAAAGGACCAGCTGTATTGGCGAGGGACAGGTAGGGACCAATTCAATCAAACCCAGCCCCAGCGTGGGCCCAAATTTCTGGCTCAAGTAGAGAATTAGCTGTAGCTCAGTTCTGTTTGGGAACAGAATTTCATAAGTTACAGTGCAACACCTTTCATTTTAAGGCCCTATTTTCTTCAGTTTCTTATACATCTTCGTCAAAGTTTGACCATTTGGATGAATGAGTTCCCTGTGAAAGGCCAGCTCCAGGCTAATTAAAAAAAAAAAGATATTGGCATCAAAGGTTCAGAGAATGGAGTTATGGAAAAGCCTTACAGTTCTGCCTGTTCACTTAAAAGCTGTAACACCTCCTTAAGTTGGAGCAGGTACTTGAAAATGGGAAGGGCACTGTTCTTGTGTCAGGTAAGAGTGTTATGCCATCCCTCTAATTTCTACCCAGATTTGAGTGTCACGAGCCAGTGAAAAAACGAAATTCACACATGCTCCCGAGACATTTCCTAGAGATTTTTAAAATTGTTTTCTTAAGATTCCATCTGTACTAAGTATGATTCACAGGTCTCAACTACTGGACCTAAGCAAGATTGCCTTTGCAATGGAACCGGAAATCCATATTCCCATGTCTCGAAATATCTCATCAGTAAATAGCTGAGACACTTACTGCCAAAGTGTGCGGCTTCTTCCTCTAGTGACTGGTTCTCAGCTTGTTACCGCTAGCAGTTACTCTAACTGCAGAAGTCTGCTCTGTGAATATTATATAAAGCATCCAACACTGTGCTCACGCAGGGATGGGGAATCTCAGGCCTGGGGGCTAAATGTGACCCGCAGCTAGTTTTTATGTGGTCCAGTTTCCAGTTCTTGGGTCTGCCCCTGGGTTCAGTTCCAGCTTCCAAGCATCACAAAACTGAGCTCAGGGTAAGGAAGCAGAGGGGAGAGCATACACACAAGGGCAGGGAAGAGATCCATGGCACAGATCCATCATCTGGACTGTCCTCTTCCCGAGTGCACCGTTTAAGCACCCCCCATTCCTAACTTCTATGAGACCTTCGGAGCTTGTACTAATTTTTAAAGTACCACCTCTGTGCTAACTCATGTAAGTGTCAGTATGTTTTCACAACTTGTCTGTGCAGTTTTCTTTTTAAAAAATAATAGGAACTTGCCTACTAAAAACTATAGCCAATGCTAACTTTCTCATCCTATTATGCACTGAAAGGGCACTGAAAATGCCATATGTAAAGTTGGCCACTGAACTGTAACTCAGTCCTCTTGTGTGCACTGTGATACAGTCTTTCATTACATGATCATTTTTCTTTTCCAAAGGACTCCTGCCTCAATTTATTTAGCTCTTGCAGACAGGCAGCTAGGATGTTTCTCAATGCATACGTGTGTAAAAGGTAAATGTGTGAACAGCAGTGAGTAATATCCTTTAGCTTTTCCGTAAGGTGCTCAGCCCTCTCCAGTTTTTCCAACGGAAATGGTTATCAGTAAGGGGAAATAAAATCATCATCAAGCTACACAAAAAGTACTATAGGTTCAGAAGACCAGTTCATGTAAAACAGCAAACACTGGAGCCAACAGAATTAGTTTGCTTAACCAGTCTCCTTTATTTCCTTAATAAATGAGCAGAGCAGTCTCAACACAATGTCTGAGCCATAGCAACAGCCCTGTTTCAACTTCCTAGTACCAGATAAGCAGTACAGCTCATTTGACTGTGAACCGGGAGCAAAAGAACACCTATAGCAGAGAGAGAGCACTTTCATTCTTAAATCTGTCTGTTCAAACTGATAAGGCGCCAAACCTTGGAACTTCAAAGAGGAGGCGGCCACTCTTGTTGCACTGGTCTGCACTCATTGTGAAGACAGACAAATAAAAAAGAAAATGAAAGGTTTAAGATTTTATGTGAAAAATAACCAAAAGGCTTTCAGTTCAATTTGTAAAGACGTTTGAATTTCCATGTTGTACAACACTGCACCAATTTTGTCAGCAAAAAGATAAAATATAAAATTGAAATCACACAGTCAAGTGCAAGTTTCTACAGAAACCTTTAGAGAAGGTAACATTCTGGGTAGGCTCATTCTGGAAAGAAATGAGGCTTAGGCAGGTTGAATACAGGATTGAAAACATAAATTCTTGAGTTATATATTAGAGTGTTAGAGTCAGGGAAGACTTTCGGCAAGTCACTTTCTGCAGCAGTTTCCCCAACTGCAAAATGAGAACAAATAACCTACTTTGCTCAGGTGTTGTAAAGGTTAGTCCATGTTTGTAAGGCAAACGGAATACTCAAAGCATAATATTCCACTATTATGGAATTCCATTATTGTTTAATGTGTATATGCAGCCCTTGAGGGAGATCATGAGAGGGTTTGGTGTGCGTTGCCACCAATATGCTGACGACACCCAGCTTTACCTCTTTTTCAACTGACCCAGGTCCTGCCGTCTCAGTACTGTCCCAATGTTTGGAGGCTGTGGTGGATTGGTTATGGCAGAGCAGACTGAAGCTCAATTCTGATAAGACAGAGGCGATGGCGGTGGGTAGGGCGAAGGAGATGTTGCCCACCCCCTCTCGTAGAGGGGGTCCGCCCTCTCGTAGCCAGCAGGTTCGGAGTCTAGGAGTGTTACTGGACTCGGATCAGGTGGAGGCGGTGGCTAAAGCAGCCTTCCACTAGCTGTATCTAGTGCGGAGGCTGCGTCCATATATTTCCAGACCTGACCTGGCCACCCTCATCCATGCCTTCGTCACCTCGAGGCTGGACTACTGCAATGCCCTCTACATGGGGCTTCCCTTGATGCTGATCCGGAGGCTGCAGCTCGTGCAGAACATGGCGGCTCGTCTCCTTACGGGGACGAGCCGACAGGAGCACATCACCCCCGTGCTCCGCGAGCTGCACTGGCTGCCTACAGCGTACTGGGCCAGATTCAAGATGTTGGTTTTGGCTTATAAGGCCCTACAGAGTCTTGGCCCTTCATATCTCAGGGACCGCCTCACCCTCCGTGCCCCAGAGCGACCCCTTCGGTTCGCCGGGGGTGCCTTCTTGGAGGTCCCCTGTGTAAAATGGGGGGCCACAATGGAAAGGGCGTTCTCAGTGGCCGTTCCACGATTATGGAGCTCCCTCCCCGAGGAAGCTCATCTGGCCTCAAGTTTGTTGGCTTTCCGCCAGGCCTGCAAAACATGGTTGTTCTCCCAGGCCTTCGGAGGAGCGGGGTGGGGTGCGGGATAAAGTTTTTTTGGGGTGGGTTGTTTTAGAAGGTTTTTAAAAATGTTTAAATTTTGATGTTTTTATTGTTGTTTAAAATGATTGCTTTTTATGTTGTAAGCCACCCCAGGATGCCATGGACATGAGGGGGCAGCTAAGAAATATGAATGAATAAATAAAATAATAAATAAATATATGCTTTTTAATTATGCTGTTGAAATAATGTTCAACTATTACATTCTGCACTTAAGCATTGGAAAATACATAATACAGCAAAAATATTTCTTAACTAAAAGTAAGGTTACAAGAACACCTGTTCTCAGGTTTAAAATCTTGGTATATTCTCTTTCCTGTATGATTACTACCACATAAAATAGTTAAAAACAGAAGGGTATGTAAAACCTAATTTCCTTTTCTCTATTTATGTAGTTTAACTAGTCCCTCCATCTCATTAAGTTATATTTATTTATACTAAAATTTATACACTGCCCCCTCCTGCCTCTGGCAGCTTTCAATAAAAAACAAACAGCAGCATAATATAAATGACAATAAAATCAATATACAAAAAGGCCACAGAGTAAAAAGAATACCCCCCCCCCAATAACCCCTCTCCCCCACCAAATGCCTGGCCAAATAAATACGTCTTACACTGGTGCCTGAAGGAGGGAAGATCCGGGGACCGATGGACTCCCACCGGGAGGGAATTCCACAGCCACGGCACTGTGACTGAGAACGCCCTCTCCAATGTTGCCCCCCCCCCCTTTGTACATGGGGGATTTCAAGAAAGGTGCCCCCAGCTGACCGCAGAGGCCAATCCAGAACCTGCAGAGTGAGGCGGTCCAGGCCATTTAGGGCTTTATAGGTTAAAACCAACACCTTCAATTGGGCCTGGAAGACTACAGGCAGCCAGTGCAGCGAGCAAAGCACAGGTGTTATATACACTTGCGATGCCCAGTCCCTGTAAGGAGACGGGCTGCCGCATTCTGCACCAGCTGCAGTCTCTGAACCGTTACCAAGGGTAACCCTACGTAGAACGCATTACAATAGTCCAATCCTGAGGTAGTGAAGGCATGGATAATGGTGGCTAGGACGGGATGGCTGAAGCCGCCATATCACATGTAACTGGCAAAAGGCGCTCCTTGCCACAGCTGCCACCTGGACATCTGGGTGGAGCTGCGAATCAAGGAGCACCCCCAGACTCTGAACCTGAGGAACCAGGGAGGGACAAATCCCATCAATGACGGGGACCTCCACACCCTCGCACACCCTCCCTCCCCAGCATCACCTCTGTCTTGTCAGGATTCAGCTTCAGACAGCTAACCCTCATCCAGTCCCCACAGCTGCCAGACATCGGGTAAGCGGTAAGACTGCTGGGCCTGGGTCAGCTGAGAATGAGAGGTACTGTTGGGTGTCATCAGCATATCGCTGACAACGAACACCAAACCCCCTCATGACCTCCCCCAGAGGCTGCCTATACACACTGTACAAGATTGGGGACAAAACAGATCCTTGCGAGACACCGCAAGTGAGCCCTCGGGGAGTTGACGAACATTCCCCCAGTGCTACACGCCGAGTTCTTCCGGCCAGGAATGAGCGGAACCATTCAAGAACGATTCTGCCCACCCTCGCACGATCCCACAAATGAGTCACCACCATCTCATGGTCAACGGTATCAAATGCAGCAGACAGATCTAACAGGACCAGAAGGCTTGAGTAACCCCAGTCAAGTTCATGGCGGAGGTCGTTGACCAAAGTCACAAGTGCAGTCTCAGTGCAATAACCCAGACAAAAGCCAGACTGCAAGGGATCTAGAAAGCTGACCCGATCCAAATGTACCTGAAGCTGCTGGGCCACCACCTGCTCAATAACCTTCCTTAAAAAGGGAAGGTTAGAGACTGGCCGATAGCTGGCAAGGGAGTCAACATCAAGAGATGGTTTCTTGAGCAATGGGTGCACCAAGGCCTCCTTAAGGCACTCGGGGACCCTGCCCTCCCAAAGGGAGATGTTGACTACCCGAGTAAGCAACGATCCCAATGTCTCCCAGCTGGCCTTAACTAGCCAGGACAGGCACAGATCTAGTTCACATGTGGCCCTGAAATACCCCAGAACATCCTTGGCATTAGTAGACGACACAGACTGAAACTGATCCCACAAAATAAAACAAGGCAGGGCATTCATTACCTCTGGTTCTCTGACTGTATGAAATGCGGTGTCAGAGCTGTTGTGAATGTGAGCGATTTTATCTGCAAGGGAGTCAACAAACATGTCACAGTGAGCGCTAGAGGATTCCAGCTCCAGGTGGCGACAAAGGCTGCACTGACCAGCCCCTTCACCACCTGGAAAAGCTCAGCTGGATGACACTTCGTGGATGCTATGATGGCAGCAAAGAAACCCTTCTTTGCTGCCCGCACTGCTACCACTGCACAGACCCTTAAACTGGCCTATATATTGCTTTCATATTTTCCAATCATTTCTCCATAAACTGGGCCTTTTCGGTCTTGCTTTATAAGTATGTGGGTTGCAAAAACTGCATGGTATATAAAACTAATATAGCCAGTAAAGGCTAATTTAAAACGAGAAATGTTTGAGGTCCCAAGTCTGGGAATTTGTTTCCAAGCATTCTTTTCTTCACCACTTCCAGATTCACTTCAGTATTGAAGCCCTCCCTTGAGGAATCTGCAATCTAAGGTTTTCTTTAAAAATATTTTTTATCCAATGCTAACTTCATTTTTAATTGACTTCACACTTTAAAACAAAGCACTTTACATGCACAATTACACTGTTGTATGAACATGTTGTATTGCAACAAAAAGTAACTTTAAGGAAAAGCAAACAATCACACTGTTAGTAAAGACAGATTAAAAGTGTTTTTCAAGCCTGTTATTTTAGTATTTAGAATTAACAGTCCAGCCTACCCAAAAGTTCAAATACCTCTATGTTATATTTATTTATTTATTTATTTAAAATGTATATCCCACCCCTCCTGCCCACAGGGCAGCCTGGGGCGGCAAAAAAAATTCAATAAATTTAAAAAAACCAACAATTTAAACAATTTAAAATACAATATAATGTGCGGAAACCCCCACCCCTCGCCAAAAGCCTGACGGAACAGCCAGGTCTTACATACACGCAGGAGAGTGGGAGCCAACCGAGCCTCCTCCGGGAGCAACTTCTCGGGCAGCCTCACGTAGAGCGCGTTGCAGTAATCCAGCCTCGAGGTGATGAAGGCATGAATGACAGTGGCGAGGTCAGAGTCTGAGAGAAGCAAAATTAAAGGAAGCAGCCTTCCCATGAAGCCAAAGTTAAGAGCACTTATTCTCAACTTGGTCCTCCCACCTAAAAATACCATTAGAAGATCTGAGCACCAAAGACCAAGAAATTCTGTAAAATATATAAACTGAACATCAAAATCCAAGGCCCCTCATGGAAAGTGTCCTCTCTTTTCAACTGAGGGGGTACAGAATGTGTACCTTACCTGGCAGCTCCTGCAACAGCACAGCATGGGGAAAGAGGGGTAGTCTGTCAAGACAGCGAGGTACCAAGCGATGTAGGGTTTATAATTCAGTACCAACACATCAAAATCAACCTCAAAGAGCAGGTAACTAGAGAGGTTGTTAGAGAGTTTGTCGTAAGGTGTCATCAATATGCTGATGACACCCAACTCTCTCTCTTGTTTTCATCAGACCCAGGTCCGGCAGACTCGGTGCTTACCCGGTGTTTGTCAGATGTGGGGGACTGGATGAGGACGAACCGCTTGAAGTTAAATCCTGACAAGATGGAGGTGATGGTTGTGGGGAAAGCCGGGGTGTGTGTGATGGGGTCCAGCCTCCCTTGGTATCCGAGGTTCGTAGACTGGGAGTGCTCCCTGATCCACAGCTCTGCCTGGATGTCCAGGTAGCAGCTCTGGCGACGGGTGCATTTCGCCAATTACACCTGGTACGTCAGCTTAGGCCGTATGTCTTGGACTCGAACCTGGTCACAATCATCCATGCTTTTATTACCTCGAGATTAGACTACTGCAGAACTGCCTCAACCTCCGGATTCTGGATCGACCTCTGCGGTCAGCCAGGGATGAACTTCTTGAGGTCCCCCGGGTTTCCTGGGTGTCAACTATGAGGAGGGCGTTCTCGGTGGTTGCACCGCAGCTGTGCAACTCCCTCCCATTGGAGGGCCGCCTGACCACTGATCTCCCCTCTTTCTGTAAAAAATGTAAGACCTGGCTGTTCCACCAGGCCTTTGCTGAGGGAGATGGGATGGGTGAGTTGGGTTAGGGTGGGGTTTTATTGTTTTTTGGGGGGGCAGGGTTAATCCTGGGAAATGTTGATTTTAATGAATTTTATTACATATTTTAAAATGTTGTTAGCTGCCCCAAGATGCTTGTAGCAGGAGGGGGCAGCATACAAATGCAACTATAAATAAATAAATAATTTAGAGTTGAGCTGGAAACCTCAGTCCCAGGGGCTAAGTTCATCCCAGGGCTAGTTTTTATTTGGCCTCCTTCCAGTACCTGAATTTGGCCCGTGGATCCAGTTCCTACCCCCAAGCACTGAAAGACAGATATGGGGAAGGGGGCAAAGGTGAGGGCATGCACACAAAGATAAGGGACAGTTCCATGCTCTGGACTCTCCTCTTCCTGAGCAAACCCCTTGGGCACCTCCTGCCCCCAACTTCTATGCCGCTCTTGGAGCTCTTACAAATTTTTGAACTGGCCAACTGGATGGAAAAGGTTTCCCACTCCTGATTTAGAGAATGGATGTTGTGTGGTCATGGAAACCAAACTTCATTTAATAAACCAGTGCTGCCGCTGTCTGCAACTTCAGACTACTGTAAAGTGGTAGTCTGAGAGAACATATTGGCATAATCCAATTGTGAAGTGACAGTCACGGAAAACAGTAATGACAGCATCTATCACAACTTCTTGGCCAGTCAGATTTGTTTTGTTTTTTTTAAAAAAAGAACACAACAAAAAACAAAAAGTCTGTTATATGACCCTCTCTGGATCCAAATATACCTCAGGGAGCATTCACATGAGACACTATGGGGGTGATCCAGTGGTCCACATGTGCTGCCCGCAGGTGCAGTTCTTGGGCTGGCCTGTGCTTGGGAGCGTGAAGCAAGCACGGCTTCTGCTCCATCCCCCGGGTTGCGAGGCATGTGAGCTCGGGGGTCACATTGGCCTGGGTTATGCTTTGCCTGGCGCAGCTGTGCTGCATACAGTGTGTGTACAACTGAGTGTGCACGCACGGTTGAGCTTGCGCATTTGGGCCGTGTAGTGCACGTGGGGTCGGCATGCACGGGTCATTGGATTGCCCCCTAAGTTGGGAGAAATCTTTCTGCCTTTTTTTTGGTAATGTGTATCTAATCAAAAAAATTTAACTCAAAAACCTAGGCTTAACAATCATGCCACTTCGAATGCATGCACTTTTCCCAACAGGCGAAGGGCTTAAATCCTGCTGTTGGTCTGTTTGCACCACAAAGTCAGCGCAGAGCTGTGTAGCATTATGGGATATATAGCAGCGGCCATGGCAATAAAGAAGAAAATTTTGAAGGGGGAAGAGAATGTAGGAACATTTAAAAAGTGAGATTACGATCTCAGATAAGAAATAGAGAAGGTGGGAGAAGAGGCTCATGTGAATGCAACATCAGGCTATGAATCTCATCAAGCAACACACATAAACCCCAGCGTAACAGGCAGACTGTGTCTCTCACCATGAGTGCAATCCAGCTCCATACAAGTCAGTGGGAGTTTAGCCGTTGACTTCAATGGGAGCTGGATCACTCTCCACGTTCTTTCAGATTCCACCCCCGCCCTCCATGCAATTCCTGGTCCAACTTCAGAAAACATTTTTGGATTGAGTTTCAACTAGGTAGTCTTATCCATGCCTTTAAGGAAACTGGTTAAGGCACTCAACTTCATTGGTCAAATCAAGTGAAAGAGAAACACAGAGCCGTGTCATTAGCATAAGGAAAGCAGCATAGCCCAGCCACCCTTACTAGAATGCCTAATTCCTTCTCAAAAACATTGAGGAAAACCGGTCATGCCCTCCAATAAGACAAGGCTATTTTCCTAGCAAAGAGCAGGCTTAAGTGAAAGGTTTAAATATATTGGAATAAAAAATGCACAAGTAACTGTTCCAAAGAAATAGTTCTATTTTTCTATTTGTATATACAAACTTGATACACTTTCCACAAGACAGGTTATTTCAGATGTTGGCAAAAATTCCGAGATAAACTCATTTATAAAACATTTTCTGCCTGTCAAGTTTTTAGCTTCATATTAATAACAGCATTTAAAATGAGGCTGGTTTTCTCTCTCTCGCTAGAGGAGTAAAGAGCAAACAAGTATTCCAGCGTGTTTTTTTCTATAGTGTTATAGTGGTCATGCATTGTAACAGAAATTTCATTTTCATACATGGCTGGAGATCTCTCATATTCTTATGAGGTTGAATGATTGAAGTATTTTATGAGCAATACCCATAGTCGACCAGTTTCTAAGTCTGAAAGGGAGAATGTCTAATTCACTGCACTAAACTTTACACTAGAAGAACAGAAGGCTGTGTAGTCAGGCAAAAACGTCATGTAAAAATATTTTATTTGCACTTCTATGCTGCAACCTTTGTTCTGATGAAAGCAGAGGAAAATGAACAGGAAAACATACAGATACATGCTGGTATTTTTAATAATATATTCTGCAATATTTACAACATTGACACTTGTAAATATTTCTTTAAAAATGATGCTGCATGCTTACAATAAAGACAAAATCACAGTTGGAAAAGCGAGCATGAATATTATGTATTGAAGGAGACACAATTGGCCCAACCATTTGCCAAACTACAAACAAAAATAGAAGATGGCAAATGGAGTGGTAATTTACAATTCCACATGGCACTGAATAACGGGTCTCTGCACCCCACTCACACGGGACTAAGAGTGGGGGAAAGGCCCATGCTGCATGGCTGGTACCTGGCACTGAGCTGGCATGTCTGGTGTGTAAGAGGCGGCAGGTTCTGGTGTTATGGGGGGAAGCCAAAAGGGATGTTACGCAGTAGCCATGCTCCCTGCGGACTGGATTTGAGACACCCAGCATTCTGACTGCCTCTCAACCTGGCATGCAGCCAAGATTTGGCCTTTTTGCACTGACAACTGAAGGTGATGATATTTCTCATTTTCTTACACCTCTCCCCAAATCCTGTTTATCAGCTTTTGTAGGGCATGCTATGGGGTGCATGCTAATTGCCCTATTTAAGAGAGACGCGGAGAAGAAATTTTTCCCAGTTGTAAGACTGGGCTTTTACAGCCCTTCATGGGGTTCCACATGGCAAATTGTTTTCCTGCTGTATGCTGCTTGTTCATATCTTGTTTAGCCAGGCATAGGAATTTTGGGTCTATCAGTTCAATCCTCTGTGTGTACTGATTTGCAGAAGGTGACCAATCCAGAAGGGGGCACTTCTGGAGTGGGTTTGCCATGGACAAGGGACTTCTCATAATGAGAAGAGAGAACTGGCAAGTGGCATCTTTCGAGGCTGTTACAGCAAAGGCATTTTCTCACCTCTTTCCTCATTAACAGGGGTACAATGCAAGCTCAGCAAGGGTATTTGGCTCCTTGATGTGTGCTAATGAAGTTTGCTGATGACACCAATTTGGGAAGAATTGCCAATGCAGAGGAGGATTGGAAAATTATACAGGATGAGCTGAATGGCCTCACGTATTGGAATGTTAGGAATGGGATGAAATTTAATAGTGCAAAACACAAGGTTATGCATTTGGGGTTTAATAATGAGAATTTTAGTTACCAGCTAGTAACTCATCAGTTGGAAACAACAGAGTAGGAAAGGAACTTGGGAGGTTGTAACTGATCATAAAAGGACTATGAGTTGTAAATGTGATGCAGTTGTAAAAAAGGCAAATGCTATTCTGGGGATAGGGAGGTACTGTTGCCTCTGTATAGAGCTCTGGTAAGACTGCATCTGGAGTAATGTGTTCAGTTCTGATCACCAATGTTTAAGAAGGATGAACTTAAACTGGAACAAATGCAACATAGAGATACCAGGATGATTAGAGGACTTACTCTATGAGATGAGGCTGAAGGAGCTTGGCTTTTTTTAGCCTATCAAAAAGAAGACTGAGGAGATACAATTACATTGTAAAAATATATCAGGGGAATTAATGCAATAGAAAAGGAAGATTAGTTGAAGTTGAAACTAGAAGGGAGCGTGGGTACAAGAACTAATGGATACAAGCTGGTTATCAATAAGTTTAGGCTGGAAATTAGAAGATTTTTAACAGTGAACTACTGGAACAAGCTTCTGGGGCAGTTGTGGGAGCAAAGAATTGGAATAGCGTCAAAAGAGAGTTGGATAAATTTATGGCATAGATCTTGTGAGGATTTTCTATTATTTGATGTTGCACGACAAGGTGCTTTCTCCCCTCAGCAATACATGTTGGGGTTTTTTTAAAACCCAACATGTATTGATACTATTCCTCTAGTATCAAAGCTGTCTGCAGCTGGAGGTGGGACTGTCGGGGCATCCTGAAGCCTGGGTACTATATTGTATATCAGGTGCCTTGCTGGAGGGGCCTGCGTGCATGCTCAGGATCTAACTGGTCACCATATTTGGGGTCGGGAAGGAATTTTCCCTCTGGGCCAATTGGCAGTTGACACTTGAGGGTTTTTCGTCTTCCCCTGTAACATGAGTGTGGCTCACCTGTTTGGGATATCGGGATCCTTCTTTTGTAAAATTATTTCCTGTTATTTCAAGGCATACGTGTGCTCTAGTTGGTCCCAGTCTCTACTTGTAGGTATTGGTGGAATTTCTCTGTGTGGATGGTTGGGATGTGGCAGGTCCTGCAGTGGTGCAAGAGGCTGGAGAGATGACCCCTGAGATACCTTCCAGTCTTGTGACTCTATGACTAAGTAACTGAAGGTGGTGTGTTCTTCAAAACAGCATAGATGTATATCTATACAGATCAAGGAGGCCCCCTTGTCTGCATAAAGAGACTCAGGATTGACGTTGTGATAATAACCTATGCCTGGATATTTGTTCTGGATCCCCTAGTTTGATTATGTTGTTCAATAAAAACGGCTACAGGAATTCTTATCCCACATTTACTAGGCATGCATATTTTGTGCTGTTGCCGACAGCAATTTTCCATGGACTTTGCCCCTTGTTCTTTTATACATTTCTGAAAATCTCACCCTATATGTACCAACCAAAATACTGTGTGTGTAACGTGTACATACCAATCTACTCACTACGTTTACATGAGAAATTTGATCACCACCATACTTGTCATCATTTTTGTGTGTGCAAACTTAGCTGCTTGCCTACGTTACGAAATACACGTGAGTTAGAAACTCACTGTGTTTTTTGAACTCACATGTGTTTTGTGATGGGAAGCTGCACACATTAGCTGACTCGCAGACATTTGCAGGTCACATGGCTAGTGAACATCCGTGAGTGAAGCTTCCTTATCTGCACCCATGTTACCCAAAGATGTGTGAGTTTGGGAGCAGAGGAAACCCCTCCCTCCTCCTTTCCCTGTATCACTTGCGAGAGTTCATTTCCGTTCACGTGACTCCCCAGGCTTCAGAGCACTTCTTGTAGCTCTCTCTCTCTCTCCAGGGGATCAGGAAAGGGATTGTAATCTGCTTCCTCCTGCCTGTCCCTCTTGTAGTCTCTATGGTTAAAATGGCCACAGGAGGACTGGAAGACAAATCTCACGGTGAGCAATGAATGCGTATGTTTTGGCCACCTTGCATAAGATAAAATCTCACTTGACTTATAACACCCGTGAGCAACAGGGCAAGATTTTCAGCCCTGTCATGTTCTTTTGTACCTCATGCATTTTGCTGCTTGCCCACATTTCTGAAATACACGTTTTACACACACTAGTAAGCATCAATCACATTTGGATAGAATTCTCTAGGATTCAGTGAAGGTCAGATCATGCTGTTAAACACACGAGGAATAGCCATTCTGTTCAGATTTACATATGAGCATTGCTAGTGTTCTTGGTATCTAATTTCAGGGAGTTTGTTCTAGACCATCTCCAGCATAAGTCACACTAGAACTCTTCTGATCCAAAATATTTTTAATTTTTTTTTTTTTTTAACATTTGCCAGAAATATAAATTATTCAGAGACATGTCTTAGAAAGCTGAGGGCATGCACACAAAGATAAGGGAGAAATCCATGGGATGAATCCATGCTCTAGACTATTCTCTTCCTGAGCACACTCCATGAGCACACACACCCCCCCGCCCCCACAATCTCTATGCAGCCCTTGGAGCTCGTACTAATTTTCAGGGGGGAGAAGTGGGGGGAAGGAAATACTTGAAAGGACAAACTATGCTGCACAAAAGTTTCCAGGAGTGAAATGAACCCACTCACATACTTCTGTTTCATCAAAATTCATCCTCTGAAAGGTTTCACTTGCAACTGGAATCAGAGTTTTATAGTTTTGTACTTCATTAACTATAAAAAAAAGTGTTAAGCACAGATAGTACACATCAAGATGTAAACAGTGGCTTGATAAATTAAAGAAAGCTATTAAGCTGGTATTGGGTCAGCTTTAAGAGTGTATTTATGGGCAAATGCCTTTGCTGCAAGGAATTAATCATTTTCTACTGAAAATCATTCCATAGCACACCTCATTTCTGCAGGGTGTTTCAAGGTAGATCAATCAATACCCCTGACTAGTGAATACTATTACAAGTTCGGTGGTTTTGATCACATTAGCAATTTAACTCAAAGAATTAAGAACTTTTGCCCTGCCAACTTAAATAACCTGTTCTTTAGTTGCTTAATTTCATTTCATAAATTTAAAGTAGGTCCTTTAACACCCACCTACGTGTCTGTCACCTCAACAGAGAAGACTCGTCTGCAAAGTGCAATCATCTGCCCAAGCTATTACACAAACAGAAAACCTAGGTCCTTGCACTCCACAAGGCTCACTTAGCAGAAAATTAAAAAGCATCAAAATGCTGCACCCCAGAAGAAGCCTACACAAACTAAAGTGACGATGTTGATGAGAGGAGAGATCTATAACACCTACTCCTTGGAGCCAAATATTAAACATTGTATGACATAGACCATCACAGCAGAGCTGGTGAGCCTATGATTGCCAGTGTCTATAACCCACAAAATTTTGCATGGCCCACACCAGTTTTACCCTTTGATATAGCTGGAGACTTCAACAGTGATCAAATATCTTGACGATATAATAATACCATGTACAAACATCTCATTGATCGGTCCTCAAACTAAGATAGGTACCCATTGTTCGACTTTAAGCAACCAGGAACTTTCAGTTCCACAAGATGGAGAGGAGACTGCTCTACAAACTTCTGCTCCATTTTCTGCTACTGAAAAACCTGGCCTTATGGCTTTCCACAAGAGCCAGCACTGTCCTGTTGCTGTACATTCTTCAGTTACACTGCTATTAAAGCCAGTTATGGAGGGCCTGTTGGAAAAATTACACAGAGACCTAAAAAAAAGCACAGTTCACCAAATAATCAAAAGTATAGCCAACTACAACAGGTTCACCACTCTACTAAGTGATCATGAAAAGGAACATCCACAGTGTTACAGTAAAAGTCTGACGTAGACACATTCCCTTTTTGGTTAGCAGAAAGTGAGGCACTAAAGCACATAACCTTGCTGTCTCAATGGGAATCCTGGAGCCACTGAACTCCATTAGGCAAAAGAGGTATGTAAAAGCCATGCAGACCCACTCAACTAGGAAAACCTGGTGACTTCTCTGTAACCTTGATGGTGCCAAAACAGAGTGTTGTATGTCACAGCTGATGATATTGAAACCCAAGAGAGTCAACTCCAAGGAACTGTTGAACATGTCATCATAAAAGGAAAATGAAAGAAGAGCTTCACAGCTTCCTCTCCAACTGTAAAAGGCATTCATTAGGGGGGGGACATGCCCAAGATTATAACATTCACCAAACTTGCAAATGACATCTTTCAATAATTTCTGAAAAAAACTAATGCAGCATGGCTGTTATCAACATGCATGTCTCTATCCACAATCCTAAAACATGGCACCGGGGAACCAAAACTGGGTTGAATAGGTAAGTGGGGGCTTATGGTGCAGTGACAACAAGGGCCATATTGCACCAAACACGAGGTTATGGAATCTGGGGAAAGAAGCTGATGGTGTAGACAGCCACTAGATGATATTATGCAAACAAGCTCTTGGAAAGGCTGTTACTTCAGAGATGAAGACACTCTCTCTAAAGAGCAATCCAGATTCAGACCAAGATGAAGCATTTGTGATGAGATGATACCACAGATAAGCCACATCAAAACTGGCTATTAAAGGCTTAAAATAGATGCAGCCTTTGTGGACCTGTCTCATGACACAGGGTTCAAAAGCGGTCTACCCTGTATAAATGTCAAACACAGCGCACTACAAACCAACACTGCTCTAACCAACAACTATGCTCACTAACCACACGTTCTACATATGTCTAAATGAACAGACCAGCATACTTTGTCTGCCAAGCAACAGGAACCCATAGGACACCATCGTTCTTTTATTATTTCAGTGACAGGTCATCTACTCCATCACAGAAATTTAGATACATGGCTCTTGCGCTCACCATCCAAGTTAGAACTTTCTCTCAAACAGATGCATTCTCAACTGTGGAAAGAAAACAACTAACTCGGGCTATTATAAGCTATGGAGACTTTGAGTGAATCCTCAAGAAACAGCTCTGTCTGTTTCACCCAAGCAGCCTCAATGTCATTTTCTGCAGTACCAAAGCAAAGCAAAAGAACCTGCTCAAATATCTGTTTCTGGATCACAGCCTAATATACCAACATCTGACAACGAACACTGCCAAAAGAGCAGATGCTCATACTTCGCAGAAAGCCACCCTCACCTTCATCACTTCAGTAGCTGAATATTGTGGTGTTTTACACCAGTAAGGATGTTTAGCACACATATGAAACTTGATGATGTGTAATTAAGCCCTGCTATGAGAATTAAGCCCTGCAGGAATACTGACATCAGTATTAACAGTATGGCTCCCCATCTTTACATGTAGTTTAGCAACATCCCTATGATGAGATGCAGCAATAAGATTCCACAATGGCATGATAACAAGTCCAGATGTGCTCTTCTATGAGCATCTCCAAAGCCTCCAGAGATGCCACCTTAAGTCAATACAATCTCTTGCAGTTAGTGATCAAAGTTGTAAAATGTTCAGACTGTCACCCACACTACAGGTGGCTGTAGAAAAATAGTGGGGTAAAGAATCAAGATCTGATCAGACTCTTACATGTCAACCACCTGTTTAACTATGCCACTTATGGTATGGAACCCAACAAACTGCAGTCCTCACACAGGCACTGCAGTAGTCTATAAACTAGGTGGAAAACGAAGGACAGTCCTATGCACAGCTGTGGAAAAATCATCCATTAATTATGAAACGTTTAAGGTAGGTAAGTTTATTGAACCAGTCAACTGGCCATGTCAAGCAAGTCATCATTTACATTGCCAAACAAAACCACAATATACAATTAATCAGTATTTTCATCATACTCGCCCCGCCCCCCCCATCCCCCAAAACGAGAGCGTACTTTAGCAACGATAACCACAAACGCAGCAACCCTCCTAGTTATACCAATTTTGGAATCATTAAGCATAACAGATAAAAGCTGTCTAGTGGGCAATACCTTGTTCAGGTTTAAATCCCTAAACATGGAACACAATATGTATTGCCTGGATTGGGCTCTCGTGGAAATATGAGTAGCATGCTACCATTGTAAATACCTCAGCAGACCTTTGGCTTTAGACAAGGTGATGCCTTTAAGTTCGGAACAAAAACCTTCCTCCTGTCAGCTAGACTCACTTGGCCATTCAAAAACGGGAAAAAGAATCATGTGAGAACCTATAGCCATGTTGGCTCTGGACACTATTCTTTCCTTTCTTTTTCCTCAACTGCAGGGGTTGGGTTTTTTTGGGGGTCTCCATTTAATTTCTCTTTTTAATTATTTTTATTACGAAATAATCTGCTATTTCCTCTCTCTGTTTATGAGAAAGAGTAAATATGTCCATGCATAATTGTGAAAACTCACAAGAATGAGCTGAATGACTGGGTGTGTGTGTAAATCCAGAGATCTGGAAAAGGCACATAATAAAATCCACACACCTGTGCTGTTACATTACCATAGGTTTATTTACTTACTTAATTAATTAATTCATTAATTTTATTTTACAAATTTTATACCCTGCTCTTCCTGCCGCAGGCAGTCCAGAGCTGCTAACAACAATCAAAAATATCAATATCAATATAATATAAAACAATTTAACACACTTTAAAACATAATAATCATAACAGGGGAAAAAAGCACTCCTCCCACCCCCATCCCCGCCCACCCTTACCCCTCTCCCTCGCCAAATACCTGACGGAACAGCCAGGTCTTACAATTCCTATGGAAGGCCGGGAGGTCCGAGGCCAGACGGGTCCCCACCGCGAGGGAATTCTTGAGGAGTGGCGCAGCCACTGAGAACTCCCTATCCTGTGTGGCCCCCCGGGAAACCTGGGGGACCTCCAACACAGCACCCCCGGACTGCAGGGGCCAATCTAGAACCCGGGGAGTGAGACGGTCTCGCAAACAAGCAGGGCCCAGGCCACGTAAGGCTTTATAGGTTAAAACCAACACTTTGAATCGGGCCCAGAAGACTATTGGCAGCCAGTGCAGAGGTTGGAGCACTGGTGTAATGTGCTCCTGGCGGACCAACCCCACCAAGAGCTGGGCACCCGCATTCTGCACCAGCTGCAGCTTCCGAGCTGTCACCATAGGTAGCCCCACGTACAGTGCATTATAGTAGTCTAACCGAAAGGTAATAAAAGCATGGATGATCATGGCCAGGCCATTAACCAAAACCAGCAGCCGGAGCCGCCGCACCAGATGTAACTGGCGGAAGGCACTCCTCTCCAGAGTCTCCACCTGGAAATCCAGGCGGAGCTGCGCATCAAGGAGTACCCCCAGGTTCCATACCTGGGAAGTCAGCGGAGGGCAGACCCCATCAATCGACAGGGTTGTCAACTCCGCTGACTTACCCACTAACATCACCTCTGTCTTGTCAGGATTCAGTCGCAGTTGGTTAGCCCTCATCCAGTCCCCCACAGCTGCCAAACACTGGGGTAAGCAGAGACAGCCAGGCCTGGGTCGGTCGAAAATGAGAGATACAGTTGGATGACATCTCACCCCGAACTCTCTGATCACCTCGCCGAGCGGCTGCACATATACGTTGAACAGGAGAGGGGACAAAACCGAACCTGCTGAGTTCTTCCGGTCAGGAATGAGCAGAACCATTCAAGAACGATCCCGCCCACCCCCGCACTGTCCCACAGGCGCGTCACCAACATCTCCTGGTCAACGGTATAAAATGCTGCCGACAGATCTAATAGGACCAATAAGGTCAAATGACCCCAGTCCTTTTAACGGCAGAAATCATCTGTTGATTCCAGAAATCACTTACCCTATGTTACAAGTAAAAATGAAGTATAGCAGTAGTGCCTCATTGGTGAGAAATAGCATCTTGTAGCTGTCTGATTAGTTGCTTTTAAGTGGTATAAATCTCAAATGATAGCTGGGGAGGTGGGCTTGTGGAGGGGGGTGGGCTGTTGGTGCCCCTTTACAGTGATCACTGCTTTCCAAACAACAGGATTGTTATCTTGATTGATATTATGTAATCTATCTAACTCTTTATTTTCTTTTGATTTTGACACAATGTATATATAATTGTAACTGCTTTCTATATTTCGCTGGTAAATAAATACTACACTAGAAGAATGAGGTGCCCTATCCTGGCCCCAAAGTATCAGGGCCTAAAAGCAAATACTATTCTTTATACATTTCAACACCTAAAAAGTGGTATCTGAAACACTTAAAGTACCCTTTCATTCCTTGTGCGCCAGTAGTTGCTGATGGAAGCATATTCAAGACTGCAGCTCTAGTTTGCAATTTCTCTCTTCTCTACAGCCAGTAGCAGCCACTTTCCTTTATAAACAGCAGTCAGGACAGATTAAGCTTTATTTCACAGTAGAATACATATGGCTACTGTTTCGGCTAAAGACATTAATAATTATCAAATTTGAGAAGAATCTCTTACCCAGTCAAATGAAAGTGTGACGCAACAGTTCAAGCCAATAAACATAATGCAACCCCTGCACCGCACTTTTCCCCATAGATGCATTAGAAACTGAGGCATAAAAGTCAAGCAGGGAGAAACACTGCCCCATGTCCATTTTAAAAAGAAGTTATATAACTATATCATTATCAGTTGTTGCTGGTCAGTGAAACTGATTGCTTCACTAGAACTTGATATACACAGAGAGAAAAAGTGCCCATATTTTGGCAAATGAATCAGATACAAATAAATTTGAAGAAGAGACATTTAATGTACAAATCTCCAGTTCTTATCTGGTGTACGCAGGCTCTGTTCCCATTATTTCAATGGCACTGCACCCCATAACACCAGGTCTTAAAACTGTCTCCAGTTACATATACTAAACAGGTTTCCAATTTGGAAAAGCCAGTTTTCCTTGGATACAATGAAAGCACCTGTGTCTTACAAGAAATGCAGAAGAATCAAGACTAAAAATATGAGTGATCTGTTGGATGTTCCATCAGATATTACAATAACTCCCCCTACTCTGTGGGGTTTAGTAGATCAGGCGCTAAGCATGAGAGAAAAAGAGGTCAATGTTTACAGTTGCCCTAACCCACAAAATCTTTATTAAGGACTTTAGTCCTGAAGTTAGAATTTTTAGAATCTGCAGTCACACTGTCAAGAGTTGACAAAAAAATCTCTGTGCACTGAGTTCGTGCACACAGCAAGCTTCACACAAGCAGGACATTGAATTCACACCATCATCTTTCACTACAAACTACCACATGGCCATGAACAGTTGTTCTTGCAAAAGTATCAAGATCTTACCCTACAGAGGAAGAAAGAGAGCTGAAGTGCTGCAACATCTGAAGCAAGGCATGTACGAAGTGCCCTTATCTCCTCACATTCTTTAATTCCTTGCCCTTCAAGCTTAAGTTAACAACATTAAACAGCCTTCGCTTGCTCCTGTTATAAGTCCTTAAATATTTTAAAAATACAACTTCCCATTTGAGAAAACCCAAACACACACATCCAGTTCTGAGTGCAACAATTCACTGGAGTTCTGGGAGCATCATACAATCTCTGAGAGTCATTACAAATATGAATCAACTCTCATAATACAAAAATAAGCAACATTCAGTAAGACATTGGGTTTGATACTCTCACTGTGCATGGGCATAAGCCTTACTCCTGCCAATAAGAGGGGGAGGGGGATATCATTGCCATTGAGGTACAAATTTATTCCATTAACTTAGACATTTTTGGAACAAAAATGACAGATGTTTAACATATCATGCATAAAAATCACAACTCCCCAAAGCCATGGTCTGTAGGCAGAGAAACTCCTGAACTTACAGAACTCTTTGAATACAACAAAGCTTTTTGATGAGGAATTTCCAGCCCCTTCCCTCCCTTTAAAAACAAAGTTTAAGACGACTTCTATGAAACTGGGTTTCACCTCTTCAAACCTGATCCCCTTGCCCCCAGCAGCAATGAGAAAATGTATGGACAGAAAAGCAGTGCCTACGGTAAAGCGTGGCATTTTATGAAAAGGTCTCCAAGCTTTTCTTTTCCAGGCACTGTGGTACATAAGCAAATACCTCCCACTCATCTTTACTGACAGTACTGGGCGAGTTCACCAATAAAATGTCAGTGCTGAATCTGAATGGCAACAACAGTGTATTAGTGCCAGTCCTGATTGACTTAGCTGGTATCCGGGTATGAATACAGGGTAGAATTTACTCAAGAGCATCAGAAAAGTGATTATTGTGATTATTAACCTTACTGTTCCATTAAGGCTACATGAAGAAATTGGTCACAAGTCATTTCATTTTCCATCAAGTAGTCTCTGAATGATCATACTCTGCAGATTGGCTAGCGGCTGGCACTGTGACAGTAAGGGGCATTAAGCAAGATCACATAAATAACGTCCTCCTATGCACTCTGTGGTATTCCATAAGAAATGTATTTTAGATATAAATAAAACTAAGCAATTTCTATCAGACAGAGTACTTGACTCAGCAAACTAGAAGGTTAGACCTGTGGATTCTACTGCACTTAGACTGTCAGACTTCTGGCACCAACTATAGGTAGAGAGATATTATTGGCAACATGTTACCATTTCAACACACTCAGCAAAGGAATATCAATTAGTGAAAATGGGAAAAAAAGTTAAGGCTCTCTGAAGTTATCAATGCTTCTTCACTGAGCCAAATATAGAAAATATCCTGCAGATAATTCTATATCCATACTGCAACCTTACAGGTGTGCATGGTGGCCTTGGCATGTACTGAATACTTTCCACAGATAGAATAGATTATTAAAGACAAAGCAGCAAAAGGGTAAGAACAGCTCCACATATATAATAGAGCACTCCTGTTTGTGAAAAAGGCTAGTTTAAGCATACAAAGGGTTACTGCCCCTCTATTTCCCTGGAATGTCTGGGCCACCATAACAATTTTTTCCAAAAGAAACAGAGGACAGAGCCATTGCTGGAAAGGAACAGGATGAAGCATCTCCCTTTCTGGTGTCCCCATGGAGAGTTGCGACATCCACTCTCTTTCAGTGTAGCCCCAATGTGGTCAAAGCATTGGATAAGGTGGCAACCCTAAGCATATATTCTGCATAATCTTGCTTCAGTAAGGAGAACAAGCTCATGTTGCTATTTTTTCTTTAATTTAGAAACTAAAATTAAATTCAAGCACGTTTCATTGCTTAACAGTTCACACAAACAGGCACTGACAAACAGGACATGTTAGAGAGCTTCCCCTGGGAGGGTTAGGGTGTTGTGCGAAGGGGGTTTGTAAAGCAACATGCCAAGCAACCCTACACTGTCATGTATGGGTTTCTGTGCCGTGTCTTGGAAGAACAATGTTTTAACAAGCATTTGAACTAAAATGGTAGAGTACTCTTATATACATCGCTCTCTCAACACAGCAAATTCTCGGTCTCCTTATCACATGGAAAGTGAACAAATATAGAACTTTTCTCAAGTCGTAATCTGAAAGTCTAATGTTCAGAACTGCTAACAGCAGTTGAACTATCTTTCTACTTATCTTAAGCAGCTGAACAACAGCCACAGTTAGGGATCATATCCAATGCATCTCTGGTGTATAAATGCTGCCCAGATTTAATTAATCACAAGATTGGATATCACGATCCCTCTTTGTTTTCCTTAAGGAAATAGCTGCAGACTGCTTTAATTAAGTGATTATGATCAATTATTTTTACATCTATTTGTTTGGTAAAAGAATAAGGAACAATAGTTTGCAGGTTTACAAAATTAAAGTTAATGCAATACTGTATATTTTTAAAGTGACTCTGACAAGTTACAAGAAGAGTAAAATGTTTCAAATGACACAAGCCACTTTCACGCGTTACCGTGGAGGCAGGGAAATTTCCGTGAATGCAACTGAGGCACTATTCTCACAGAAATTAGCGCACGTGGGAATGTGCTATTCCACTTTTATCCAGAGAGAACACCCATTGTTGTAAAAGCTCCAATCAGAGACACAGTAATGCTCAAGTGTTCTCACGAGATAAAGCAGAATAGCACATTCCCACGTGTGCTAATTCCTATGAGAACAGAGCTGTGATTGCATTCTCGGAAGCTTCCCTGCCCTGCCACCCCTGGTAATGTATGAAATAGCCTTAAGTTATTTAGGGTGTATTCACCCGAGTGTCTTCTCTTCCATTTAAAATTTCCTATTGAAGAGAACAATTGTGCCTCATCTCTTTTTAATTGCACCGTAAACTTTTCCACACATTCCTCCCTGTTATGAGTTGTGCTGCTGTTAGCAATCCAAGGGTGCTGAATGGCTGCCCGAGTCTCTACAAGGCTGACGGACTAAAAAAGGGGAATATCCCTTCCCATGTTACTGGAAATGCACATGAGGAAGCTAAACCTAGCTTTGCTGACTCACATTTGTGGGTTGCATCATTTGCATCCAGAGGCATCCTTCATTCTAATCCTTTTAAAGATTAAAAATCTCTGGGGGCAGGACTACAGTTTATGGTGGGTTTTTCCATCTTCTGTGAATGCACCAAAAGTGACTTAGTTGATGAACCTTGGGTTTCTGAATCACAGACACTTAAGTTCACCAGATATGGGCTCAGTTTTGCAAGGGCTTACTACTGGGTGCAGCACTTATTCCATTTAGCCTCAGCCTTCAATGGAATTACTCAGGCAAGTAAAAAACAACACACATGCTTCAGTCATTGTCCATGTTAAACACCACCAAGAAAGGAATTAGACATAGTAACACAGTACTCTACATTCTGATACTGAGAAAGACAGACAGACCAAAAGAAATGCAAATGTGCATTACTCATATGCTGGTTCATTTTAATGAAGCTCCACGCTACACTTGTAGGAAATATTCTTAGCCAGACTCCTATTAGTTCAAGATCTCAATTATAATTCTGAATGAACAAGTTACCATTATTTTATTAAAAGAGGAAAAAAGTGAAATGAAGACAGATATTGTCTCAACATCAACTCAAGCTCAACATGGCTAAAACGGAACTTCATATCTTCCCCCTCTTCCCTGTCGATCCTCATCGATGGGGTCGCCATCTTTCCCATCCCCCAAACCCGTAGCTTAGGCTTCATCTTTGACTCACCCCTTTCTTTTAAACCGTACGTCGACTCTGGTGCCAAATCCTATTGCTTCTCCCTCCATAACATTGCTAAGATTTGCCCTTTTCTCTCTGTCTCCTCTGCCAAAACCCTTGTTCATGCCGTGGTCATCTCTCGCCTTGATTACTGTAACCTCCTTCTCACTGGCCTCCCCAGCAATCACCTTTCTCCCCTTATCTCTGTCCAAAACTCTGCTGCCAGGGTCATCCACCTCACTCGTCGCTTCGACCACGTGCAGACCCTCCTCTCCTCTCTTCACTGGCTCCCCCTTCCTGAACGAATCCTGCACAAGCTCCTAGTCTTCACCTATAAAGCTCTTCACAACCTTGCTCCCCCCTACCTCTCTGCGCTAATTTCCCTCCGTACTCCAGTCCGTGAACTCTGCTCCTCCTCTGTCCCCTCTCTCACCCTCCCTCGCCTTTCCTGCTCCCCTAAACTGCCTTTGTCCCTTCTCCCTAGCTGCCCCCCATGCCTGGAACTCACTCGCGGCCCACATTCACCTCGCCCCCTCCCTTCGTACCTTCAAGACCCACCTCTTCCACTCTGCCCTCCCCGACTTCTTGCTCCCCTCACCTAACTCCTGCTGATACCCTCCATTCAGTACAATCTGTTACCTAAGGTCTGTGTACTCATATCCTCACCACATGGACCAACCAGCTATCATTTTTGATGTAACTAGTAAGCCAAGCACATGCACCTGGGACCTCGCATCCTCATGAACGTTACACTCCTTGTCTCTCCCTCTGTTCCACTTCCTTCATCTCTCCCCCCATCCCTCCCCGTCTCTCAGATTGTAAGCCCTAGGGCAGGGACCGTGTCTATTCAATTACTTTGTAAAGCGCCAGGTACATTGCTGGCACTATATAAATGCTTGTTAATAGTAATAATAATAATATTGTAGCTTTTTAAAAGAAGTTCTTCTTTCACAACTTCCAAGGCTTCTTGACAACATGAATCAATCTCTAGGGCACTCTGCTCTACAGGAAGACCTTTTTCTCACAGGAAACTACTTTCATGTTTCCTTTAAGTAAAGCATGGTTTTGTAAATGCTCTGTTAAAATTCCCCTTAGTTTATCACTGGACTAATTGAGATCTCTTTATGTTTATTTATTATATTTCTTATAATAAATAATATCTATATCTATCTGTCTAATATCTATCTTAGATATCTTCCTCTTGAAGGCATCATACTTATTAACATTCTGGGTTTAGCAGTGGCAAATGCTATAACCTGGAAGAGATTCTCCTTCAATTACTGTATAACCTTTTAGAAGTGCATAAAGTTATTTAGCTTCCTAACATTGCGTCTTTAGAAAGAATTGCAGTAGCAAAACAATTTCAGTATAAAATTGTGAAACTTTTTACATATCAATTTTATGCATAATTCAGCAAAATGAACTTCAATACAAGTTTGCAAAGACTTTTTAGAAACGCCATTGTAAAATAATGGGATGTGGGTTTTTTTTGTGGAGAGAGGACAGGCAGTAGAGAGTTTGCTTGGAGTTTGAAATTGATAAAAGATATGGTTGTAGTCACAGATTAGGAAAGCAAGTTTCAGTTGCAACACTTGCACCTAACCACTAGACTGAACAAAGAGCACTAACTTGCTTCAGCTATCAGGCATTAAAGGTTCCAGACAAATGCAACCCTGATCTGGATTAAAACCAGTGATGCTACAAGGAAAAACCTGTGTTATTCATAGCTTTTCATTTCTGATTCAGCAATGTTTGTGTGTTTTTGAATAAGAAAATTCTTCCCTCCAGTAAAGCCTGCTGTTTACCTAGTTAAGATGAACCTACTTGCAGAACAACATACTGATTTTCTAGGCCCTAACATGTGTAGACAACCTTTAAAATCCATCATTAATTCCATTTATTTTGTCAAGGTGACCTCCCTTCCTGTCCATGATTTGGTTCTTCTCCTTATTCATACATTAAGTGCTCTGGTCATATCCTTACAGCACAGAAACATATCACAGAATCTGGAATGCAAGAAACCTTAAAGGTCCATCTAAATCCATCCTCCTGCCTCATTATGCTTTTAAAAATTTCCAAAGATGGGGACTACACAACCATCGTTGGTAATTTGTCCTATTGCTTTCCTTAAGGTTAGAAAAGCCTTCCTGATATTTAACCTAAAGTTTTCTTCTTTAAAATTTAAGCTCATCGCCATCTGTCCTACTCTCAGTGGCCTACACTGGACAACTGGTTAATTCTGCTTTTAGCTGCCTTCTACATATTTGAAAACTTACTACCCCATTCAACCTTCTCTTCTCTAAGCTAAACATGTCCTGTTCTCTCAAGTAGGCAAAAGCAAGTTCCACCTTGGCTTTTACCGTTCTCTTGATCCTTCCCTTCCCACCCCAACCTTAATTATAGGCGTGAACTAGAAGCATCACTTATATTTTCACTTTCCATTATTGGTAGTGGCTACAATGCATAGTGTACCACATTCTCCTGATAATCTGAACAGTACATGTTTTACTATATTCACTAACACATAAAATGTGTTTCTAATATTGTAATAATTTAATAACTATATAGCATTTAAAAACAGAGACTCGTTTTCCCCATTGTTTTCCCATTGCTGCCAATGGGGAAAGTGTAGTGAACATGGGTCCTTGCTTAAAAATAGTTAACAATGTCTTATACGTTCTTAAAACTGAAATAAATTGACATGAAACTTCAGAATTATTGATACACTAGAGTGTTATACAACTGTTTTGACACATGCTATATTTCCTTGATATTTAAGCAAGTCAAACTCATAATACACTCTGGTATAGTGTAATTACACATAGTTGTTTATAAAAGCCATTATTGGGAAATCTACAATGGTTTGGGAACAAAATAAATCGATATACATAATTATACGTATGGACCACATCCAATCAGGGATCAGAAACCCATGGTTGTAAGTGCTTACACATGCATAATGGGGAAGTCTCCATGAACTTCCTACTAAATAAAAGCAGTTTCCTTTATTTAATCTTATGTTGAATCATTCTGCCAACAAGACTCAAGCATTATTGCAAACTCACAAATGTTAACAAACTCATGAGTGTTGTCTCCCAAATTAACACATTGGCTTAATGCGTCTTTTTACTCTAAAGATTCAGAAATGAGAAAACGTGTACTTTCAGGTAATGTTTTTCAGATTTTCATCTGTAACCATTAGGAACAAAAGCCAATTTAAAAAAAAATCAAAGTTGAGATTCTCAGAAAGTAGCATGAGTCCAAAAGTGGAGGCTTTAAGGAAAAGCTCATCAGATACTGCAAGAGTTGCAATAAATATCACAAGAATTGTCAATTCAGCTTGAGTTTACCAACATAATGTCATTTTGTGGAAGAGGTGGTCTTGCCGTAAAAGCAGCCTTTGCACCCAGCATCATCATTCAGCTTTAAATATTTTTGCTCAAACGCCCTTGATTGGTAGATATACAAGTATTTTAGATCTGTTCCTTACTATATTATTACTAATTACAGTGTCCAAAAAAAGGAAGACTTGCCTCCTCCCTCCGCTCCTTCAAATCCCTCAAGACCCACCTTTTCCTTGCTGCCTTTCCCAATGCCTGCTAGTCTTTCCCCTTACTCTTACTGTCTGCCCTCCTCTGATGACCAACCTCTCTGTAACCAAGCCATTCATATGCACCTGAGATTTCGCATCTGCTTGAATGTTTGTTTGTCTTCTCCCCTGTCTCTCCCACTGTCCCCTCTCCCTGTCTCCCCTCCTTTTGTCTTTTAGATTGTAAGCCACAGGCAGGAACCGTGTCTAGTTCTGTGTTCTGTACAGCACCAGGTCATACGACTGGCGCTATATAAATGTCTAATAATAATAATAATAATGTGGGAGAGCATTACAGTTTATTAAAACAGTAGGTTCCATTTTAAGCTAGAAGTATTGATTCAAAAATCAATAATTTTGAAGATTTCTTTTACACAATAAAAAATTCTCAAAGGTTTTCTACTGTTTGGAAAACTGGTGCCCATACTAGATAAAAAGCAGCATGCACAGCTGAGTTTCTGAAAATAGGAGTGGGGTCAACATTTACTTAAACAAGGTTAAGTAAAGCCACAAAAAAGATGTAATGTGTTATTCAAATAGATTCAATTAAGCTGTTGCTGCTACATTGTGCTTATCAAAAATCCCATCACAGCTCTACAAAATACTGTTCAGCAGAAGGCTGGAAGATAATTTACAAGGAGCATCTGTTAAGCTAGATATCATTCCAAAACCACTGCTCAGTTAACCTTTCAACAGTCAATAAATAAATAAATAAATAAACAAATATATTTTTAAAAAAGAAATCCCCTCATTTGTGGCTGGCTCTTACAAAATTCGCAACAGTAATCCTCAAAGCAAACGTGTGTACAGTTTACAATAATTTTCCATTTCTATAGCAATACATCTCTTACAGGCCAGCCATAATTAGAACACATTCTCCTCCTATTTTCTATTTGCATGCAATAAAAATCACTATACCTCACTGTGAAATCATAGGAGCATGAGGCCAATAAAGTTGCATGAAATGGTGAAAACTGCAAGAAAAGAAAAATGAAGTAGTGAAACATCTTAGCTAGAAATAAAGGTGATAAAGATCTTAACTACTAAGACTGCCTTGTAGGTACATTATAGGGCAACAAAATGGACTGCTTGCTTTAGCAACTGTGCAGTCTCATACAGTGTAAAGTCAGGTAATTATCATTATCATGCAGCTATTTCACTACAGCACTCTACAGCAACCCAACTATTAATTAAGGCTCTGCGTTTCAGGTTTAAAACTCCTTTCATGATAGTCACTAGCTTGGCTATTAAATTTTACTTTGGACCACAGCTTGAATGTCAACTTCAGGCCTAGAAGGAGACTTGGGTAAAGTACGGTGACTGTTCTGTGCAAGGTGCCCCCGCAGTTCAACTCAAGTAAGCCATCCTCAAGTTTGTGTCACATTGCAGAGATATATTTTGCTGGCACCAAGTTCATGCTTTGCCCTGAAATTCCCTTTGTTAATTAAGGAGATTGGACTGAAGTTTGCAAGTTGGCAGCTGCAAAATACCGTCTCATAATTTCCCAACAATGCAGGATATATATATATTATGGTCTCATTTCTGGTGCAGCCATGCAGATGAACACACCCAAAAAGCTGTAGCAAATAACTGCCCAGCACAGTCATTTGTAACTTTTTATTTCCACACACCACAGTGGCTTATGTGAAAGCTTGCTTTCCTACTAAAAGTTTTATGGACAGGGATCCGTATTCACGGAGTGTCTTCTATTGACGGCAATGGAAAAAACCCCACAGTGAACACAGATCCCTCTTTATGGGTCTGCATTTCCCTTTTTAAAAAACAGTCTGCAGATCCATTACCCTTGAAGGTGCATGGGAGGTAGAGAGGAGAGGGAGTGGAATGGCCCTTTCAGGTGCTTTCAGACATTGCTCCAAAACCCAAACACAACTATAACACCTCTACCCCACCACCCCAATGCTTATAAACGTACAACAGAAGAACATACAACAGAAAATATCCTGGGGGTAGTTTTCCTCAAAGCTATGATGATACCTGAACACTGTACCACATTGGTAACTCCACTGAAAAGCACCCTGGGGAAAAACAGGTTACCATGTGAAAAAGAGAGTTCAGATATCACAAGCAGTCAGTAGTTGTCACATTGATGCTTTCTATGGTTTTTGGTACCTCTAAAACAGGATTTCTGAAAGCTCCCTTTGTTAGCTAACCAGATTTATTGCTAGCCACAGACCTCACCCAGTAGGAAGGGAAGTCCTACAGATATCCCCCCAAAGTATGTCCCACTATCATTCATCAGGGACTTTCCTTCTAGGGTGCTCCCTTCCTGCTGACCTCATGACCCCAAGACAAGGGCTCTTTTCTGTCTGAAAGAGTGAAAAACAGCCAGCAGGAGGGAAGAATCTACTAGATACACACTAACTGTTGTTCTCTGTTAGCCATGGAGAAGGTCCCTCCACCCCGACCTTTCTGCCTCCTACTGCACCCTGTGTTCCACCAAGCGCCTCCAGAAATAATTCCCACTCCATAAGCCTCTACAGTGCCATCAATGAGCCCCATAAAACAATTTTGAGAGAAAGCCATGCTCAACTTTTTCATACAAGTCAAAGTAACTTTGGCAGCCTTCTGACAAGTTCTAAAGAGGGGGGGGGGGGGACACCAAAGGAAGAAAAGCTTTTTCCTCCTGTGGGCTACTGTGAAAATTAGAACAAGCTTCATGGGCCTAAGTAGAGTTGAGAGCAGGGGCTGTTTAAGTGGTGCATTTGCTCAGGATGGGGGAAAGAGTGGAGAAGGTCAAGATCATGGATGTATACCATGCCATCTCCTATCCTTGATTGCATTCTTTCATCTCCGCTCCATTCCCCTTAGCTCACTCTTTCAATGTTTGAAGATAGAAATTGGGTTCACGGACCAAATCCAGAGATTGGAAGGAGGCCAAATTAAGAACAAACGTCGGCTGGATTTAGCCGATCGGCCATAGGTTTCCCACCCATGGACTAATACATACAAGGCTCTACAGAACCCCAGAAAAAGGGAGAATGCCTACTCTATCTCCTTTGTGGATTTGCTAGGATCCGGGAAAACAGAGATCCTTTCCCCATGGTCTCCAGAGGGTGACTTTAGTGCAATACAAATAGGAGGCATTCCCTTATATCTTAGCCTGGGAGGCCCTTGAAAAGCCAAAAATATTTTTTTAGAGATAAGCTGGAGAGTTGTTACCACTTAATATCTTAGTCAAATCTGTCTGTGATTAAAAAACCAAACAAACCACAACAACTTTAAATGCTATGCACCAGAACCTATCCCAGGAGTCTATTAAGGTAGGCTAAATTTTTCCTGCTCCATAATTAAATAAGAAAAAATACCTCTATTTTTAGGATGTCCTATTCCAGAAGCACTTCAAATTATGGAAGAAAAGTACCACAGCAATGCCCTATCAATTCTGAAGCTGCACATCTGTAGTTTCAGGTAGAATTAAGGGAAAGGAGGGTGACACAGGAGGAACCTTATTGAAACCGTAACTTTTTAATGGCTTTGCTGTTCCATATCACTGCTTTTTCATCCCTAATGCTCCAGAATCCCTTGTAAAACATTTTAAAATATATTCTATTTGTGTCTCCATCCACAGTAAGCTCTGCGCCCAAACGCTGAACAAATGTAACCACTTCTTGGATGGCCAAGCAGCAGTTAAACAGTGAACAACATCACAGCACAAATTGAGAAAGACATGAAGAAGTACACAATATTTAGCTGAAGCTATAAAAACATTTATTTTTAGTCATGATTTGTTATTACCTTTTCCATTCTATGGAGCCCTTCTTTAGGAAAAAATAATCCTCCAAAGTCTCTCACCCAACATATGAGCAAACCGCTCCCTATCAAAATGTGCAACCTCTCTTCCCAGGAATGGCTACGAGATAGCAAAGATCTTGGGCCCATCTTCAGGGTGTCAAATTTGCAGGTGCCTGGGAGCCACTGACACCCAGAAAACTGAGACTGATGATTGGTTCAGGGGTGTAGTGGGGCAAGAACTGTTTAATATCAGGATAAAGTCTGGTGACTGGATTTTTAAAATTATTATTATAAATAAATTATTTTTTAAATTATTGAAAGAATTCAATTTTTATATGACTATTTTTAATTATTAATTTACATAGTGCGTGTATTGTTGATGCTTTCATAGAAGTCTGTACTCAAATGACAGGACAAGGCAAAGAAATAAAAGTTTAGGGATGCGTGAACAGAACACGGTTCGGATGTTCAGTTCCAAACCCGAGTTTGAGTTTGGTTGTTTGGTTTCGCGGAGTTCGGTTCGGCCGAAGTCGGCCGAACATTCGAAAATAGTGCTATCGATACCGATACCAAAAATGTTTTTTTGGTATTATTATTATTAACAAACATTTATATAGCGCCAGCAGTGTACCTGGCACTTTACAAAGTAATAAAATAGACACGTTCCCTGCCCCTAGGGCTTACAATCTGAGAGACAGGAGCTGGGGGAGAGACTTAGGAAGGGGAACAGAGGGAGAGACAAGGGGTCTAACATTCATGAAGATGCGAGGTCTCAAGTGCACGTACTTGGCTTGGTTACGATGAGAATGACAGCAGGCAGGTCCATGTTGCAAGGATAAGGGTAAACCGATCGTAGGTATAGGAATAGTGGCTCAGCAGGATAAAGAGTCAGACAGAGCAGAGCGAAAGAGGTGAGTTTTAAGGAGAGATTTGAAGGTATGAAGGGAGGGGGCAAGGCGGATGTGGACAGGGAGGGAGTTCCAGGCATGGGGGGCAGCAAGTGAGAAGGGACGAAGGCGCTTAGGGGAGCAGGGAAGGCGTGGAAGGGTGAGAGAAGGGACAGAGGAGGAGCGAAGTGCACGGGCTGGAGTATGGAGGGCGATAAGTGCAGAGAGGTAGGGGGGAGCAAGGTTGTGAAGAGCTTTATAGGTGAAGACTAGGAGCTTGTGCAGGATTCGTTCAGGAAGGGGAAGCCAGTGAAGCGAAGAGAGGAGGGGCTGCACATGGTCGAAGCGACTGGCGAGGTAGATGACCCTGGCAGCAGAGTTTTGGACAGAGATGAGGGGAGAAAGGTGAGACCGGGGAAGGCCAGTGAGAAGGAGGTTACAGTAATCGAGGCGAGAGATGACCAGAGCATGAACAAGAGTTTTGGCAGACGAGACAGAGAGAAAAGGGCGAATCTTAGCAATGTTATGGAGGGAGAAGCGACAGGATTTAGCAACAGAGTCAATGTAGGGTTTAAAAGAAAGGGCTGAGTCAAAGATGAAGCCTAGGCTACGGGCTTGGGGGACAGGCAGGATGGTGACTCCATCAATAGTTATTGACAGTGAGGAAGGAGAGGAAGGATGAGGGGGGAAGATAAGGAGTTCAGTTTTAGCCATGTTGAGTTTGAGTTGACGTTGAGACATCCAGGTAGAGATGTCAGAGAGACAGTTGATGAGACGAGCTTGAACAGAGGGAGAGAGAGAGGGAGTAGAGAGATAGAGTTGAGTGTCATCAGCATAGAGGTGGTATTGGAAGCCATGGGAGGCAATGAGTTTGCCTAAGGATGAGGTATAGATCGAGAAGAGGAGAGGGCCAAGAACAGAGCCTTGAGGAACACCAACTGAGAGGGGGAAGGAGGAGGAGGCGGAGTTGGAGAGAGACACATTAAAGGAGCGGTCAGAGAGGTAGGAGGAGAACCAGTTATGGACAGAGCCACAAAAGCCAAGGGAGTGAAGGGAATCCAGCAAGAGTGAGTGGTCAACAGTATCGAAGGCAGCAGAGAGATCAAGGAGGACAAGAATGGAATAGAGACGTTTAGATTTAGCCACCAGAAGATCGTTGGTGATCTTAGCGAGAGCAGTTTCAGTAGAATGAAGGGGGCGGAAGCCAGATTGGAGGGGGTCAAGGGAGGAGTTGGAGGATAGGAAGTCAAGGCAGCGGGAGTAGACAACACGTTCAAGCAGCTTGGAAGCAAAAGGAAGGAGTGAGACAGGACGATAGCTAGAAGGGTCAGAGGGGTCAAGAGTGGACTTTTTGAGAATAGGAGAGACTGTGGCATGTTTGAAGGCAGAAGGGAAAGAGCCAGTAGAGAGGGAGAGGTTGATGATGTGCAGGAAGGAAGGGGCGACAGTGGGAGTAATGGAGGTGAGGAGGCGGGAAGGAATGGGATCAAGGGGGCAAGTGGAAGGGTTGGAGGAGGAGAGCAGAGAGGAGATTTCCTTAAGGGAGGCAGGGGAGAAGGAGGACATGAGAGAAGGAGGGGGAGGAGGGAGAGGGGTGGGAGTGGGAAGAGAGGAGTGGGAAGCGATGTCGAGGCGGATCTTGTCTATCTTGGAGGTGAAGAAGGAGGCAAGATCCTGAGCAGAAAGGGAAGAAGGAGGGGGAGGACAGGGAGGCTTGAGGAGGGAGTCAAAGGTAGAGAACAGGCGGCGAGGGTCCCGAGAACAGGACTCAATGCGGGAGGCATAGTAGTGTTGTCTAGCAAGGGAGATAGCAGAAGTAAGGGTGGAGAGACAGAATTTGAAGTGAAGGAAGTCAGCGTGAGAATGGGATTTGCGCCAGAGTCGTTCAGCAGCACGAGTGCAAGAACGGAGGTGGCGGATACTAGGGGTGAGCCAAGGACGGGGGTTGTGGGAGAAGGCAGGGCGGGAAGAGAGAGGGGCATGGGAGTCAAGTGTGGAGGAGAGAGAGGCGTTGAGAGCAGAGACAGCGGAGTCAGGGGAGGAGGAAGAGAAGACTGTAGGAAGAAGGGGAGAGAGAGAGGAGGCAAAGTCCAGGGGATCAATAGCTTGAAGGTCACGGAAGGGGCGTAGAGAAGGGGAAGAGGAGGGGGGACAGTGGGAAATGTTGAAAGAGGCAAGGAAGTGGTCTGATATAGGATGAGGATCGAAGGAGAGATCAGCGACAGAGCAGTTTCTAGAGAGGACAAGATCAAGAGAATGGCCATTAGTATGGGTGGGGGAGTTGGTCCAAAGGTGGAGGTTGAAGGAGGAGGCTAGGGAGAGGAAGCGAGAGACTGAGGGCTGAGATGGGTCATCAACATGAATGTTGAAGTCACCAAGGATGAGAGTGGGGATATCAACAGAGAGGAAGAAAGTGAGCCAGGACTCAAAGTCAGAAAGAAAGGAAGAGAGAGGACCAGGGGGACGGTAGATGACAGCAACACGTAGATGGAGGGGGGAGTAGAGGCGCACGGAGTGAGCCTCAAAGGTATGGAAGGAGAGAGAGGGGGGAGGAGAAATTGGTTGGAACTGACAGGATTTAGCAAGAAGGAGGCCCACCCCACCACCCCGTCCTTCAGGGCGGGGTTGGTGAGAGAAGGAGAGACCCCCACAGGAGAGGGTAGCAGGCGTGACAGAGTCCGAGGGAGTGATCCAAGTTTCAGTAAGGGCAAGGAGCTGGAGGGAGCGAGAGAGGAAAAGATCATGGATATAGGGAGCTTTACTGATAGATGAGCGACAGTTCCAGAGGGAGCAGAAAAATGGTAGTTGATAAGGGGGGAGGCAAGGAATAGGGATAAGATTGGGAGAAGGGGAGTGTCGTGGTAGGCTAGAGACAGGAGGAATAGGGATAAGGTATAATGAAGGTATCAGTATCATTTGGCCCCGAAACCACCCCTGGTGCCAGGAAGTCTGCTCCTCAGCTGCCTCCCCCTTCCAGACAAGTTTTTCCCACCCAAAGTCACGTCTTTCCCACCCCCAAACTCATCCGAACTCTTCCAAACTGTTTGGTCGTTCGGTTTGGCCGTTCGGTTTGGTCGTTTGAACAGGCCGAGTTCGGCCCGAACTCCAAACGTCTGAACCGCGTTCTCACATTCCTATAAAAGTTTACTTACTTTTACTCTTCTCACAGCATATGTATGGCCAAGAAGGTTGAAAACCGGCTGTCTGACATTTCTCAAATCCCAGCCTTTCAAACTACAGTCAACTGCACCAGTTACCAGCAAGTTCTGAGGATTAAAAATTCCAAAGAGACAAGTTTGAAAAAATTCATTATTAAACTTACAGTGTTAAAGGAGCAGTGTTTGTCTAAAAGAAATGTAGACTAAAACTGATCTGAAAATACAGCATATATAAATAATGAAGGGCATCTTTGAAAAAAAAAAAAAAGATCTGAAATCCTGAATTAATGTACTAATCTGTTAAGTACTGATACACACACACATGGATTGGGTAACACTGACCCTCACAAAGAGCAAGGGATATTCAGGGGAAATGAATTCAGAGTCAAGTGAACTGAAAATTCCAGGGTCAAAATAATCATCACACAATGGGATATCAAGCTATGAATGTGCTTCCAGGCTCCTTCCATGAAAAATAAGCTAGTAATAAATGTAACACAGAGAAAGAAAAAGACAAGTCATAGCATCCAATTATTATTATTTTAAAAGGCTACGTGTCTGTTTACAGTTGGGATAAAATTCTAGTACTGCAGGTGCTTAACAGTAAAAATTAGGACAAAAGGGTACAATCCTCATTCATCCAGAGCATAAGGGCACCCAGGTATGCTGTGTGCTAAAGTGCCACACTTGACTTAGGTGTCAAATCCTCACTCCCAGCAAGAGGCATGATACGTTAAACTGTAGGAATGGAAAACACCTCTTTCTGGGAGTGATCAAACCACAGTTAAGTTCTGACCATGTGGAAGGGGGTGATCTGTGCAAGTGAGAGTGGGCCACACGCATCAGTGACTGCGAAAGAGGATGCACATTCTAATGCAACATTTTGGCACACAACTTACTTGTGTTTTACCCTTACGCATTGGATCTATGGGGACTGGATATTTAGGTCGCTTTCACACGTTACTGGGAGGCAGGGAAACATCAGTGCATGCAGTCACGGTTCTATTCTCATGGTAAGTAGCTCCCGTGGGAATGCGCTATTTTGGTTTTATCCCATGAGAACACTCATGCATGACTGGGTTCCCCAATGTACCTTTTACGACAGGTGTTCTTGTGGGATAAAAGTAGAATAGCGCATTCCAACCTGTGGTAATACCCAAGAGAATAGAGCCGCTATTCCATTCACAGAAGTTTCTCTGCCTCCCCGGTAACATGTGAAAGTGGTCTCAGTCCTTAGCTCTGGAAATGGTATCTGGGATTGTTAATGACCTATGGCGCAATCCAGCTCCCATTGAAGTCGATGACTAAACTCCCATTGACTTGTATGGAGCTGGATTGCACCCTTAGACTAATCTATCTGCCAATAGTAACATAACTAATCACCAACAGTAACGTAACTTTTAAACAGAAACATAGCTGAAATGATACTCTTCTGGGAGTAAAACAGCTTTCTTCAAACAAATGCTGTTGATTTAGGGATCCTGCAGTAGTTTGAAAAAAAAAAAAAATTGTACCTGGTCATACTTGCACCAGTCACAGCTCAAAATTTCAGCCTGGTGAGCAGGAATCACCACTTTGACTCCGGAGGTCTTTACATCCCAAACTCTTAAAGTCTGGTCACCTGAAACAAAGGAGTCACTGATAAGCGAATTGTGTAGTTATTTATGCATGTTGCAGGGCTGTATTGGTGGCCTATGCAGCCCTGCAACATGCATAAATAACCACCAAGGGTGGTTAAAGGGTGGTTAGTGTCATGTTTGTTTTCACCCAATGATAATGTGCTCAGCCATATAAGAAATACAGCAGTGGCTCTTAAAGTGGGGACAGGCTCCCCAGTCAAGTGGTTATGTAGAATAAATTCTGGTGGTGAAGCACACATGGTAAACATCTAGCTGCACTCTGACTGAGATAGCTGCAATTTCCAAAATGTCAAGAGAAAGTGGGAAAGTAATGAGAGGATAGGAAAGAGAGGGAGTAAAGTGTAGATGTGTGTGTGTGGTGGAGGGAGGGGCCTCACATACCATGGACAAGGGAGGGGTGTGTGTGTGTGTGTGTGTGTGTGTGCGTGCGTGCGTGCGTGCGTGTAAGAGAACTGTTCCTGTCCTGGAAAATTCACCATTCAAACAACAAATAAATAGAAATTACTGGGAAATTTGCCCTGGAGGAAGCCGGTACTAGTTATAGTTAGAATTGCATTTTTAAAAAATCCAAACCAAAATTAGGCTTCATATTAGGCTTCATTTTAGCACCACCACCTCTGTTTCCCAAACGTATATTTCACTTTAAAAAAAAAAAAAAAAAAAAAAAAAAAAGGAGAAAGGGTCTCCATTTCCCACTAGTTTTTAATATTCTTTCTTTTTTTGTAATTTAGTAACGCTAAATTCAAATTGAGAAGATAAGATTTCAATCCTAACCCCAGTAGTGTGTTGGTTTTTTTAACAGTTTGCCAAACACTGGTTCCCCACCATGCTTCTTTCCAGCAGAAAAGATCATCAGTTTGGCACAAAACAAACAAAAAACCACCAGTGCTGAGATGTCTAACTTCTATTGAAAGTAATTTTTCTGATGGAAATTTGCCTGTTCAGCTCCTTTTTACTAATTTTCTTAACTGTGCAATATAATCTTTCATGACAAACTACTTTTGAGAATAAATTTTGGGAATTCAAAGTCCAACAGACACTAGGATAAATTAAATAGAGCAATGGTCTGACGTGGTATGGCAATTTTTATGCCTCAATAAGACACAAAACTGAAGATCAATAGAAATGGGTTCAATTCCTGGCTGTACCACAGTTTTTCTGAGCTGCCTCAGGGTGGTTATTTAACTTCCCTGTGTCTCAATTTCACATGGATGAAATGTAGGTAACATTCCCCATTTTTGTCTTGTCTATTTAGGCTGCAAGCTCTATGCAGCAGGGACTCTCCCTTATACAGTGCACAGCACAATAAAGTCCCAGCCTCAGTTAAGGCTTCCAATTGCTACTGTAATACAAAATAACCTAGTTTATGTAGAGGGAGAACATGAAATATGAATGTGGTTTCAAATAGTTCAACAGAGGCATCACATTAAATCACTGAACTGTAATTCCTCTCAGTTTCTGATTTATGATCATCACAGCTGATGGATATTTACCATCAGCTGATATAGATTTTGAGGGCAATTCACATCTTGTGGCCCAAAGAACATGACAATGGGTGAAAACAGACACACATCATAACTCTGTTTTAACACTGCTTTAACCTTTCTTATGCATGTTTCAGGCCTGCATAGGGCGCCAATATAGCTCTGCAACATGCAAAAGAAATGTTAAAGTGGTCTTAAAGCGGAGTTAAGGTGTATGTCTGGTTTTCATCCAATATGGCCTTAATTTTTAAAAATCCATTACTATGTACACTTAGGAAGTGCAGAAAGTACCAAAGTAAAATTTTTAGACACTTAAGACTAAGGGTATTTAGAGAACATGAACACTGAGCCAAACAAAATTTTGGTAGAACATTTACAATCTTCCTGATGGTACAAAAAAACCTGACAATGCAAAAAGGATTGTGTTAGAGCTAATAGTCTGAGAATGATGCAAGAAAGCATATGCAACTTAGGTGCCAGCTAAGAACATCCAACGCTCATTTTTCTTTGCAGGGGTGAAGTGAAACTCCCATTGCACCTTCGATCCAACAGAAGAGTCAGCACTAGAACTGAAAATGGCTTCAGTTTTATCAGGGCAATTGCAGGCGGAAATCACCACAAATAGGCTTTTTTTAAAACTTAGGCTAATAAACATTTTTGGAGGGACAGAGGGGCACAAGGTAACTGATTTTGGAAACATGTCATGTGACATATTCATTAAGGACTCTTCTAACTATCATCCCACATTAAGTAGCCATAAACATTCATATTATTTCCAGCACTGTCTGTGGCAGCAACCCTCATTTATCCTGGTGCACAAAAAGGTTGTACATACATAAATTGTATGCCAAAGCACAACATTAAATAAGTGGGTGCTGAATCCTCATTCACAGTGAGGCATCATTGCCCACTCTGACTTGTCCATGCAGCATCACCCTGATCCCTACCTTCCACCTTCCAGAGCTCATAAGAGTGCCTCTATGTGGTCACCACTCAGTGTGGTCTGTCCGGTTACAAGTATGTGCCAGATAAAGAGGTGTACTCCACATTCCACATTATGGGCAGCAGTATGCTGACCGAGATTATGCTGCACAATGATGCCACTCACTGCAAGTGAATATTTGGTGTCTGCTTAAGTCTAGTGCAGCATTCTGATGGAAAAGTGCTGGTGTGTGCAGCCTCCCGACATCTGGATGAATGAAGACCGCACTCAACTTTAAAAAAAAAAACTTTCCTTGTAAGTTTTGTTTTCTAAGCTTAGGTTACAACTGAAAACATGTAGAACAAAACGTACATTTTCCCAGTTGAAAAAGTAAGAAGATATGCTAAAAAGCATCCAGGATTAATGGTTACGTACCCCTTCCATTTACTGCTTCAGTCTCTCCCGAGACAGTGTCTTGAGGAGAAAGTGAAGGCAGGTGGCCATCAAAGGGATTTATGGTGGCCGGGAGTCGAACAAAAAACTGGAAGTCTGGATTTCTCACTGAATTTCTTTAGGACATATTCCTTAAAGGAAGCTTCTAAACTTATTAAATGTAGAAATTATAACATCGAATTTCAGTCCTTAAGGGCTCAGGCCTCTATCTCCAGAATATCTCCAAGTTATAAATACTGCCTCCCCTAACCGATTAGTCCTATCATATCTAGGAAGAGTTACAAATGTAACCTTCAGGAAAGCTTTTACCTCTCTAAGGCTTCAGGTAATGGCGACCGAAGTTTTATACGGTCGCTATTCAAGTTTGCCTTTTAAGGATCGTATGTGTATCTGTGGCTCGAATCAAGTGGAGGATGTGGTGCAACTACCTTTTACAATGCCCTCTATATGCATGTCCTCGAGATCAACTATTTAAATTAACCAATGCTAGACCTGAGTGGTCTCCCCATCGACTACCGGTATACTTCCTCTCTCATAAGAGCGTGGAGGTGACAAATGCTGTAGTCAGCTTTCGCACGGCAGCAAATAGATTAAGAATGCGGCAGGTAAAACTGCAGGAAGGTCTTGCCCTTAAGGGGCTTTTATTATGAATTATAGTATTTGTTTTATTTTCACCCCTCAGGTCTGTTATAGTTTTTCTTATTTATGCACGATTATTTATTTTATGTATTTCTGTAAATTTTGTGAGATGTATAGTGTCATGGCTATATGGCAGTACAATAAATTCAAAGTCAATTGCTAAAAAGGAGAAGATTGGGTTGGCATAAGATTATGCATGACTTGAATTTCACTAAGTCTCAAGCAAGACTTCAATAGTGCATAAACTCTGTGTTAACTTGCACAGAGGTGAATTTCACCAAAAGTAATTAATAGATAAGCCACAGTAAGTAATGGCCAGTAATGTAAGAATCCAGTTAATGCAACGCCAGGCTGTGCTGAAGTACAATATCCACAATTCAGCCAGGCAGGCTATTTTAGAGATTAATAAAAAGCAATGGACCTGACGGCAGAGAGGGCTCCTGTCACTGCAGCTATGAATTGTTTTTTTTCCTTTTAAAAGTGCACACAACAACCAAACAATCAACAGAAACCCCCCAAAAGAAAACAGTTAAATGTAGTTATGATTTAAAGGGCTTAAATAGTGAAACCTATTTCAAAACAATATAAACTAATGCCTATACTAGTTCTCCAGCTAGTGGAAGCTCAGACAGAGTAGCTTTAATTCACAGAAGGAGTAGAAAAACACACTAGGTACAGCCAGACAAGCTGCAGTGGGCCCGAACCCTGTGTGGCCCCATTGCGGGCGAGCACTGCCGCCACACTGTGGGGCCAGTGCAGGGAGCTGGGCTGATGGTCTCCCCCTCTCCCCCCACACCTCTGGGTGGGGAAGACAGGTGGCCAAGGCTGCTGTCAGAGCTCGTGCTACGACTGGGGCAGGCTGAGCCGAGGTGCCAGCCACACGAGTGGGCACTCGGCCCTCCCCTGGCCCAACAAAAATCCCGCACCCAGTCATGACAGTACGTGGTGTATGCTGCTGCTGCCCCACCGTGGGGCCTTGAGCAGAAGGACCCTCAACACATGGGCTGCCACGCCTTGGCCGCCCATTGGGGCTTACCTTGCCTCTTTGAGGTAAGCTTTAGCCCTTACCTCATTGGGGCTAAAGCTGCATGCAACGCATCCTTGGTCTTTCCCCCAAGGACATGGCATGTAGCAGCCAGCTGCTTGCTCCATCACACAGTGGAAGGAAAGTCTGGCGGGAGCTGGCCACACAATGCACTGCATTGCGTGGCCCGGCTGCCCAGTGTGGGTTAAGGCTGCCCAAGGCGTGGTAGCCTGCCCTAGTCATCTGGTGTGGCTGCACCCACTGTAAACACAACATACACAAATTATAAAAGCACAGCATTCCCAAGTTAAGTGCTCTATCTAAAATCCTTTACAGTAGTAAGCATACCATAAATAAGGAGCCAAACTCATTTCTTGTGCAGTATTTCCAAACAGCTTGCCAAATTAGAGGTTCATTTAATCTTGCTTACTTACACCAACGTACACAGATGAATTTAGCACTAGGGTAACGTGTCTTAATGTACTATATTTCAAATGAAAACACCCACTTCACTTCACCAAGTGGATATGAGTGACACAAGCAAACAAAGTGTAATATTAAAGCACTTCAGTACAAATGGTATTTTATCAGTACTGCCTCTGTGCGCACACACACACACACACACACACACGAGTTACAAACACCAACACGTCAGACAATCAACTTTTTAAAGTATATTGTTTTAGTTCAACTTTAAGGCCAGATATTCTTTATCCAAGGATATGGATGCAGCTTGTTATGCAGATTATAGTTGCATTAGCCTTTTTTTTTTTGCAGCCACATCACATTGCTAACTTGTGTTCAGTTTTTAATCAACCACCATCCCTAGATTCTTTTTACGTGTGCTGCTGCCAAGCCCGATATCCTGCATCTTATACATGTGCATTTGTTTTTCTTCCCTAAATGCAGAACTTTGTATTTATTTTGGTTGAATTTAAATTTTGTTAATTTCAGTCCAGATTTCCAACCTATCGAGATTTTGCTGAATTCTAATCCTATCTTCCAAGGTGTTAGCTATCCCTCTCAGTTTTGTGCATTTGTTAATGATGCTGGTGATGTAAGAGTGTGCTAATGAAATCTGCTGATGACTTCAAGTGATGAACAGCTGCTAATACAGAAACGGATGAGAAAGATTATACAGGAAGAAATGGATAACCTCATGGACTGGAGTCCCAGAAATGGGATGAAATTCAATAGCATACAGAGCAAAGCTATACATTTGGGGATTACTAAGTATTTCTGCTACCAGCTAGGAACTTATCAGTTGGGAACAGCGGAGGAGGAGAGACGCGAGTTTAAGCTGACCACAGGAGAACTGTGAACTGCCAGTGTGATGCAGCTACAAAATGAGGCAAATATAATTCTAGGGTTTATTAGGAATGTCATTTCCAACAGGGATAAGGGAGTACTACCAGTACCTTATACAGAAGCAGTGAGACAGCATCTAGAATACCATGTTCAGTTTTTGTTACTGGTGTTCAAGAAGGATGAAGTTAAACTGGAAAAAATTTTAATGAAGAGGTACTAGGATGATCAGAGTAATGGAAAACCTATTTTATTAGATGACATGAAAAGAACTTGGCTTACTGAGTCCAAGAAAAGGAATGCTGACGACATGATCATGGTGTACAAATTCATTAGGTGAGTTAATACAATGGAAGGGGAAGATTTATTTAAAACTGGTTATAAACTGGTCAAAAAAAATAATGAAGTAGGATGGAAATTATATGGTTTTAAGTAGGGATGGGATGGGCAAAATTTCGGTTCTTATCTGTTTGGATTCTTTTCCCATTGAAATCAATGGGACAACAAACCGAAAATCCCTGCAATAAATACACGTCTTGTCTTGTAAAACACTTCAGTCAATCAGTTTAGTTTAGACAGCTTAGTCAAAGTGACTAGTAGTAGCCCAGTCACCACACGTTTGCCACACAAACATGTTTTTTCACAGCACACAAAACCAAACAACAATTAATTCTAGCAACTGCCAGGGGTCACCCATATTTCCATTTCCATTTCAATTTATACCCCGCCTCTCTCCCGAAGGACTCGAGGCGGCTCACAACACAATTTACAATCTACAATCTGGGGCTATAATCCACGCAGGGAACCCCAAGTCAGTAAACATTTTAACATAATAACTAAAACAGTACAAAATTCAACATTTTAAATACCAAAAAGATCAAGCACAGCAAATTTAAATATAGCAATCAAAACTGTCAAAAAATCCACCACCCCTTATGCCTCACCAATATCCCATTCTATGACCTCCCCCATCACCATGGGGAAGGTCCCACATTCTAGCCATACCCCCACATTGCCAATGCCTACAACTGTGTCAAGTCCAAATCCAGTGTGACCCCACAAATGACCCCCATATTGTCAATACCAACAACACAAACAGAGTCAATGCCAACGTCAATCCCAAATTCTGTGCAATCCCCAAAATGATCCCCATATTGCCAATACCAACAGTGTCAACAGGATTATTAATTTATTATTATTATTATTGTTAACCCTGGGAACTCCTTGCTGCTGGGTTAAGCCCTGCCACTGGGGCGATAGAGAGCCCTCTTACTGGGGTCCCGTACACTGCCTCTCTCCCACTGGGTGCAATCATGTTATTTTTTTTAATATTTCTTTTTATTCTAACTTTAACAATATAATATCACATTCCAATCAAAATATTACATTTATTCCCCCTTCCCCACCTCTCTCCCCTTTTTTTAAATATTTCTTTTTATTTTAACTTTAACAATATAATATCACATTCCAATCAAAATATTACATTTATTCCCCCTTCCCCACCTCTCTCCCCTCTCCACCCTGCCTCCCCGTCCCCTCCCTTCCTTCCCCCAGTATACATTCCCTTTCCCACCCTCTTTCCCCCCTTCTGCCTCCCTTCCCCTCCCTCCCCTTTCAGTATATTTTACTTAGGCAAGTCGAGTGTGTGAACTGTTCCATCTTTATCCCACTGGGTGCAATCATGTTATTAACAACCCTGGGAACTCCTTGCTGGGTTCCCAGGGTTAACATGATTGGACCCAGTGGGAGAGAGGTCCTTAAACTCCAGCCATTGGGGCACACCCCAGCCATGTGATCATGGGGCTGACTTCAACAGCAACAGAATGCATTATCCCACCCACTGCGCTTCCAGAACTTCCATAACCCCAAAGTCTTGGGGCACCCCCTCAACAAGTCATGTAATGCTAGGGGATTTATGGCATACACCATACCCCCACATTGCAGCCAACAGAACACCAGAAAATACCCAGTGTGACCCTGAGAAACAAACCCCAACAACAGGGCCCCCTAAACCTCAGTCTTGGGGCACCCCCCAGCCATGTGATTGGTCATGGGACCGACCTCAACAGCCACTGAATGCAACCCCCCACCCACTGCACCTTGAAAACCCCAGCCGTGGGGCACCCTGAAATCTTGGGGCACCCCTCAACAAGCCATGTGATGCCAGGGGACACCAATATGCCATAACCCCCACATTACAGTCAACAGAACACCAGGGTTCAATCATGTTTCCCTGGGAACTGCCTGCTGCAAGACAGCAGCGAGGAATTCCAAGGGTTAACGTGATTCGACCCAGTGGGAGAGAGGCCCCTAAACTCCAGCCCTGGGGCACCTCCCAGTCATGTGATCATGGGGCTAACCTCAACAGCAACAGAATGCTGCAATATCCCCTCCCCTCCACTGTACCTCCAGAACCCCAGCCTCTTTGGGAACCCCCCAACAAGCCACATGATGCAATAGAACACACATGCCACACAACACCCCCACCCCCACATTGCCAAGGACAACAGAGCACAAGAAAAATTCAGTGACCCCCCGCAAAGGAACCACATACAGGGCCCCCTGAACCACAGCCGTGGGGCACCCCCTCAGTCATGTGATGGGAGACTTGATGCAATGGGCCTCCTGAACCCCAGCCTTTGGGTACCCCACCCTCCCCAAACCTTGGCCTTCTCCCAGGAGGAGCCAGCCACAATATCCCCCTCACCCCTTGACAAACAGCAGCCTCAAGGCCTCCTGCAGCCTCCCTGGCCTGCCTCACCCCCCCCACCTCCTGATGGGGTCCCGAGACACAGGGGATCCCCACCCATCCCTGGGCCCTTCCACCCATCCCTGGGCCCTTCCCCCCACCTTGGACCACTAGAGTACTCTACCTCCCACCCCAAGGACCCCATCATTTGCGTCGCTCAGACGCTCAGCACAGCATTCCACTCCTTCCAGATGAACTAGCGTGATTGCCAGGAAAATCTTCATGGCAATTGGCCAGCAGAGCCACTACTGCCCGCCCTACCCCCTTCCCAAATTCTTTTGGATTGGATGACTTTTTTGAATTTTAAAAAATGCAACCAATCCAGAGAAAAGGGTAAAAAAAAAAAAAAGGTACGAAAAGAAACAGGCAGCAGCAGCACAACAAACTAACTGTTTTAAGAAGCTAAGCCTATTGTCAAAGAACAGCGACCAATAGAAAGTTCCAACACAGATGAAACTTTCGGTTCTTGGTTTTAGAACCAAAGGCGCCATTATCGGACACTTTCGGTTCTCGGCAATACCGAAAGCCAATCCCTAGTTTTTAGCCAACCAGGTGAGTCATCAGGTGACATCCAACTGGGCACTGGATATCGCAATATCTGGCTGGATACTGTATAGTAAGCGGGGATGCATTTCAGCTCTAGCTACCATACTTGGGATTGGGAAGAACTTTTCCCCTAGATCCAAAAAGCATCCACTTTGAGGATTTTTTCTCTTAGGAGCATATGAAGTGCCACAAGGAGTCAAACCAATGGTCCATCGAGCCCAGCATTCTGTCTCAGGCAGCAGTCGATCTCGGTCACTTCGGAGAAGCTGTTCACCCCCAGCTTCCAATAGTCAGAGGTTACATCCCGCAACCTTTGATGGAAGGTCTTTTAACTCTGCCATTATGTATTTTATTTGTAATTTTATATTGCTATTTATATTCTGTTTTTACTGATGCTGCTTTATATTTGTATGTTTCTATTATGTCGTACACTGCCGTGAGCTGCTGCAGCAGCAGCAGCAGGAGAGAATGGCCTAGAAATTGAAGCAAATAAAAAACAAACACAAAGCCTACTTGGCTAATAGCCATTAATGGACCTATCCTCCAAAAACGTATCCATTACTTCTTTAAACCCAACTACGCTACTGGCCTTGGCAACAAATTTCACAAGTTAATTGTGCGTAATGTGAAAAAAATACTTTATTTTGTTTTAAATCTGCTGCCAGTTAGTTTTATGGAGTGTCCCCTAGTTCTAGTACTATTTGAGAGGGTAAAGAACAATTCTCTATTTATTCCTTCCATACTACTCATGATTTTATAAACTTATATCATATCCCCCTCTCAGTGATCTCTTCTCCAAGTTGAAGAGCTCTAACCTATCAAGCTTCTTGTCTAATGGGAGCTGTTCCATATCCTTGATCATTTCTGTTGCCCTTATCTATACCTTTTCCAGTTCTATAATATCTTTGAGATAGGGCAACCAGAACTGCACACAATATTAAACGTGCAATTGCACCATAGAGTTATATAGTGGCATTACGATATTTTTTGTTTTATTCTCTATCCCTTTCTGAATAACTCCTAGCATTTTGTTTTCCTCTTTGACCGCTACACACTGAGCTGGGGATTACAATGTACTGTTCACAATGACTCCAAGGTCCTTTTTATTGACTTGTAACCCCTAATTTAGAACACAACATTGTGTAGGTATAGTTTGGATTATTTTTTCCCTACGTGCATCACTTTGCTCTTGTCCACATAGAATTTCATCTGCCATTTAGTTGCCCAGTCTTTGAGTCTCGCAAGATCCTCTTGTAATTCCTCGCAGTCCACCCTGGTCTAAGCTGTCTTGAATAACTTTGCATCATCTGCAGATTTGACCACCTCACTCTTTACACCCTTTTCCAGATTATTAATTAATATATTAAACAGTACCAATCCCAGTACAGCCCCTCAGGGGCACCCCACCATTTACTTCTCCCCATTGTGAAAACTGACCATTTAATCCTACTCTTTGCTTCCTATCCTTTAATCAATTACTGATCCATGGCAGGACACCACAGTGAGGTGGATGCTGGCTCACTTGCAAGAGTCAACTGGATATTTTTTACCATCTCTCCCTTTTTTTCAGGCATTGATCTGCTCTGCTCACTTTGTTCACAATCTCTAGTTACTGCTGATCTTATTATAGACTGTTTTTCTGTAGGTGGATTCTGCTGAAACAATTTGGGTATGATGAACCCTGCCTCAGTGCAGAGGTTTGCACTAGATTACCCTCTAAGCCCTGCCAGCCCTTATTTGTGTAATTTTATTTATCCTAACAAATATCTTCCAATGTGCACAAAACTAGTTCCATTATCAAATAATATGTTGGTTTTTTGTAGTGAAAAAATTATCCAACTGCACAACTACTGTGCTATTTTATATGTGCTATTCTGTGACCTGTCTTTGCTGGTGCTGCTGGTCCTGCTCCAGGGTCCCTGAATGCACCCCACGCCCCGTACTCCAAATGGACTGCTATTATAGTCAGGGCTCTCCTGAGTGGGGTGGGGGTAGCCACGGTCTAATACAGGCATTGTGCTGGACACCATGGCTGCTCCAGAGAATCCCACAAAGCTGCCCTGCCTGGGGTTGGGGTCACACTGGGGCATTGCCAAAGAGTGCTCTTTTAGTGGTGACTTAGGTGAGACTAGTCAAACCGCTGGACATATATTGAAATTTGTGTTTAATGAAAGCAGAGTGTGCAGGATTGGGAATGGGAGGATAGCTGGGACTGGGTATTGCCATAATCCCCCAGTGTGGGGGAGGAGAGGGGGGAATATGAGTTGGGGGGAGGACTTCCCATATGTGAAAGGTGTGGGAGTTCTTCTGTTTGTAAATTATCAATATCAATAAGCTCTAATTTTTATACTACTAATTGCAAACCACCTTAAGTCCTTTAGGAAATGGATGGCATAGTTTAAAGAATTTTTTAGAACACAACACAGTTACTAGCCACTGAAATCTAATTATTCATACCAGTAATCCATTTTCCGTTTGCCAATTTCTATGACCTATTATAAAAACATACAGAAGTTATGCTTTAGTGAATTAGGTTTAAGTTAGCAGGCCACCTGTTTCCATTTCTTTGTCAGACTAGGTACTCAGCAGCTCATTACCTCCTATTCCCATCATCACAGTATCCGAGGGCTATGCTCTTTGGCTTTGTGGGAATAGCAGAGACTAAGATATTGTACTACTGATATTTCCTTTTACAGACTTTTTTGGGCGGAGGGGCTTCGAAAGGCACTTAAAAAGCAGAAATTAATCTTGTTTTCCACTAAAGTTTTCTGGCAGCAGTAGCTGCCTGAAACTTAAATGTACAGCCACTGTTCATTATAAACAGTGGAAACCGCTTGACCTACATTTCTGAAAACTTAACCATGGCTGTAAGTTGTGAGGACCATCATATCCACAAAGTCTGAAAAAGATCCATTAGGAAAATAAAATGTTATAACTGCTTAAATGTTAATTGGTTTTGGTCAAAATGCACACCATCCTCACGTATTTGAATCATCAATATCTCCTCCCCCTGGATGAGTTGAGCCCCCAAACTTCGAGAATGAGATCAATAACAAGTGCTTCTGAAATATGATACTGATTGATGCAGCCAAAACCGAGTTATTAGTGATAAAAAAAA